>JAHLSL010000025.1:142198-154844 GCA_025920805.1 Petroica traversi | reverse complement strand
GCAGCAATGTCCCCTGCACAAAGGCTTCACTGCTCCCAAACGCGAGCACGGGTGTTCTGTCACAAAAAATAAACACCAGACCGGCTGCGCACACAAGCTCCGTGTCTTGGCTAGTTTAAGGTGTTGCTTTGAGAGCTCCATTGCAACTTTATTTCAAAAGTAGTGGAGGCCCGAAGGACAGACGGACGGCCAAGACTGGGTCTTAAAAATGCTAATGGCTGTGTAACAGTAGTAGCCTGTGAAATCTATCGTGAGCGCCAAAATTGGAGCTTTGACTAAAATCGTTCTGCCAAGTGCTCATTTCCTTATCTAGAACAAGTGTGCATAGTACCTGGGCTCTACATCCTGTCAAGCTCAAGATTTCTCTTGCCACATTTTTGTGTTATGAGATGTTGTCAGTCATGTTTTTTTCAACCTTTTCTGCAAGAACAAAACAGAGTGATTATCTCTGCCAGTCCTCCAAGGACTGGTGGTTCTTAAAGAAAATCCACAAGGAGCCTGACCCATCATGGAGAAAAATGACCCTGTGATTAAGCCTGGAAAGGCAGTCTGGGGGCACTGGCTGACTGAGGCTTGAGGCTGTGTGGGAGGAAATGGTTTGGGATAATTTCCCTCCTTTTGCACGCTGGGAAGCAGTCTGCTTTGGTAATTGGACTTGTACCAGTGTCATTAACTGAGTCCACTTTTTCTCCATATAAGTGGAATAATCTACAGTAACTTGAATTTTTGACTAATTATTCAGGTCTAAAGGGTTAGGAGAAAAGAGGTTGCACTGTATATAAACAGACTCTGTCTGCAAACTTGGAAGAATTACTTTAAAAGCCTTGTGTTACACAGTGAAATACTGGTCAGTGTCTGCCATTATGTTCTCTAAAGCAGCACCAGAGATGGTTGCATTTGTTTGTTCTTGGGTTCTTACATGCACTTTAATATGCAGCTGCCCCAGCATTGTGGCTTCATGATACTCAGCATCATGAGTGTCATGCCTGCACCAGAGCCCCGCTGCTCCTGACCAGGATGTGCCAGGAGAAGAGACCAGTGCTGTCACGTTTCATGGGCAGGGGCAGCAGTAGTGGCTAGCAGCTAGGGAAGGAAGTGTCCCTTCAAATGGCCAGAACACGTTTTTTCTTGAGCTTTTTCTACTCCTAATCTCCTGGCAAATGCTCTTGCTCTTTAACTGGATGCTTAGCAGCAAGACCACCAGTACTGACCAAGTTAATGCACTCAAAGTGGCTGCCCACCAGGTCTTATCCTTCCTAAGGGACTGCCTTAGCATAAAGGAATTTATTGTCCTCCTGCTGCAAGTGCGATCCGCTGAGTAGAAGATGAGAACCCCCTGTCAGACAGCTTCTGCCTCCAGTGAGTGGGATGGTCTCGGAGCTGGCGGCTGACATGCTGAGCCCCTGCCTCCCCACGGCAACAGCACATGAGGAGTGAGCCTCTCCCCTGCACTGCAGGCTGCCCTGTGTCTGTGTCCACTGACCACAGTGCAGTTAGAGTGAACCCCTTGTTTTGGCTGGGACATCTCCCTATGGCTGTGCAACATTATGGGGAATTAAAATTCTCTGGAACAGGGCCTGGCCTTTGTCTGATTCTGCAAACATGCAAAAGTTTCAGCACTGTACTTTAATAGCAATATTTATTCAAATCCTGATTCCAGTGTTTATCTTTTCTAGTGCCTTGCTCTGTAGGTGGTTGCACTGAAATTATCTGCACTAGTAAAGGAGTATGGGCCTCTTCTGGGAAGTGAAGGCTTTAAAATCTGACTTTTAAAGAAAATCATTCACTGTATAAAAGACAATTCTTGATCTTTACTTTTCAAATTTTTCAAATTCACTTTTCAGATTTTTTTGTTAGATGTTGTAAGGCTACTAGTTTAAGAATACCATGAAAATTGAAGTTTGTGTTCAGTGTGTGTTCACTGCATGGTTGCTTTTGAGCCCAGGAGAAGGCATTATTTATATTTCTGTATATATATGTCTTGGATCAGATGTGAAGCTTCTAATTATACAATGACAAAATGTCTGCTCCCTGTAGTTAACTAAATTTTCTTTAAATCACATGTTTATATGTTCATGGACAAAAATGTTTGTCAGGCAAACAGTCATGAGTGGTGCGACTTCAAACCCTGCTGGCAAACCAGCTCTCCTTTCACTTCTCTGTACAAAGTAGATGGAGGATAGAGATCAGGGAGGGGATTCAGTGGGAAGGCTGTTTGCCCTGCCTGAGCCCAGGGAGGAAGGAGATGGTAGGCATGTGAGCTCATGTGCTTCGTGCTGCCGTAGGACCCACCAGAGCCAACCATCAGTCCTGCAAGAGTTTCCTTGGCTCGAGGGCTGGGTTCACATCCTGACCCCAGAACAGGAGTGCTGGTCCTCGTGGGTCAGGAATCTGAGCTGTGCCCACCAGATGGGCACCACTGGTTGTATCATGAAGGAATAAAAATAGGCTGCTCTTCTGATCTAGGGAACAGCATTTATTTCATGGGAAGTTCTGTAGTGGCAGGCTTCTAATTAATGTATTTCTAATTGAGTAAGAATTGTTTAAGACACACGGAGAAACGGAAATCAGACAAGTCACAAGGTGAACCACACTGGTTATGAATGGAGGAATTGTGCAGTCTTCTGGGAAGTGGTCTTTAAGCAAATACCTTTCTGCAAAAGGATTAGTTAATAAGATGGGACATAATCACCCTGTCTGGGGTGTGCATTTTCTAGTTCTGTGCTTTTAAAACCCCAGTGCTGGTTTTTGTTGTCCTCACTGGCTGCTGTCAGAGCACTGGCTGTGGTTCCTGTGCAGGGAATCGCAGGCTCTAAACGCCAACAGCCCGAGCCACAGGATATCTAGTGAGAGGCACAGCACATCGTGTAACATTCTCAAGCATTTTCTCTGTGATGCTGTCAAACTTACTGTTATCTTTTAAATGTTTGAAGAGGAATTTAAATTGCCAACTGAATCATTCAAATAGCAAATGTATTGACAGAGAAGTCAAATTAGGTCATCTTGCCTGCCACTGCCAAGGCACTGTCATCCTCCGATGGGTATTTTCTGATGACTTTGCTAATTTATTTTGCATTTGTCAGGGCAGTGGGCAATTTAATTGAAAAAACTCTGCATCTTCTGCTTGCAAACTTCTGTGCTGGTTCTCAGTTCCCACATGCTTTGTGCAACATCATTCTATCTGTAATAAAAATAGAAAATGGTTTAAAAGGGTGAAGCATTCCCAGATTGTAACATGTTTTACATATAATGCTGCCTGTGTCACTGGAAGTTGCTCATTACACCAGGAAGTATCTCAGGCTCCATATCTGTGACTACAATGCTCATTAGACTCAGAGAATATTGATTTATTTGAAGGAAATATATTGTTGACAGTAGCTGGGATTTGACCCCTTCCTTCACTAATGCTGACAAGCTTGAGCCGTGTCCTGAGTGAGGACATTTCCTTCCTTGATGTCATATCCATACAGAATAGTTTTTCACTGATTTTCCTGTGGGTCTGGAGGCAGCAGATCTTTGCATGTGAAAAGGATGTAATGTAATGACTGCATAACGTTGTGAGCAGGATAAATGCACATCATCTTTCATAGCTTGTTTTCTTCCAAGGTGAATAGGTTCAGCTGGAGAAGCAGCCAGACAGTGGTAGTAGCAGGTTAACACTGATTTCTTCTGAGTTCTACAGGATTTGATAAAACTGCATCCCTTTATTATATAAATGATAAGTTGCAATGATGAAGTAAGTCCTAGTTGTCTTGTTTCATGCAAAGTTAGAGCTTCCTTCTCATACTCTGCAGTCATGATTTACAAGTGTGTCCTGTTTTTGGAGGCTGCCAGATAAACAGGGTTGTTCTACTATCATTCTTGCAGCAATGTCAGGACAGCCCCCGGCACTGACTCAGGGAAAGTGAGGCTAAGCACAAATGCAGAAGAAATACTGAAAGAGCCAAGAAAATCTGATTGTCTCACTTTTATTTAGAAGCAGAGGTCAGAGATGGGTGGGCTCTTTTGATCCCCTAGAAACAGCATGTTTATGAAGAGCAGGTAACTGATGAGCCTGCTGTCTCAATCAGCTGGCGAGGGCCAGCAGCTGATGCCTCCATCACGACACTCCAGTTTCTAAACTTTCAGACATAGACATATTAGAAGATGAGACAGACCTTTGTGATCCTCCAGGCTGCTCTGCATATCAGTCCCTGGGGAACTGCTGTGCGCAGGGTATTGTCCTTGGTGGAATCCTTTACCAAAGCCAAACTACTGCAGAGTCAGAAAGGCAAAGCATCTGACTCTGTCAAAAGTTTGTTCAATATTTCATGTCAAAACCACAGGAAGAGGGGTTAATAGTGTGGTAATTTCTACTGAAGAATGCTATTGTATTCTTGGAGGGAGTAGCTTCAAGCAACACACACAGCCTGACTTCAGCATGCTGTCAGTCTGTCATACTAACAGAGACCAGAAATCTGATAAGCAGCTGGAAGTTATAATCTCTGCTTGGTTATTCCAAGAATATTTCTGAAATGCAGTAATGCTTTTTGCTCCCAGATTTGTTTAGTGCTGAGCAAAACCCTATGGAAAAATCCAGTATTTCAATACATGGGGTATTTTTTTCCTCCTGAAATGAGCTGCTAGTCAAAATGTTAAGAAATAGTAATTGTGGAAAAAGAGTTCTGAAAATTTTTCTGTGGGAAATCAGGGCTCTCCTACTCCCTCGCCTTCAAGGAAGGACTACTATCCTCTCCTCAGTGTCGAAGGCTCCTGTGGCACTGCAGGCTGAGTCACTCAGTTATGAAGTTGGGGACAAAAGGCACCAGAGATAAGTAATGTTTTCCAGAGGGTCAGAAGCACAGATCTGGCATCAGTATGAAACCTCAAATATTCCAACCTAGCTAGAGTCTGGTGGGCCCACCTGAACTAACAAGGAGGAACAGATGGTAACCCTGGAGGTTCTGCACATCAGGTGAGCTCCAGCAACCTTCTATTAAGATGGACCAACCCAGAGATGTAACTCCAGATTTCTAGGAACAATCAAGTAAACTTGTAGGCATCTGCTGTTGTTTGTATGTCAATGGGTATCTTCAGGATCACAGTTTCAGGAATGGTGGTATTTTAGCCACTGAAACAGCAGTCTGACGTGGTGTGGTGTGGACTATTAGGGCCTGAGCAAGATGGATTTATGTAAGAAAACACACATTCTGGATAAGTTTGAAGCCCAGAATATTCTGCCAGACGTGTGCCACCAGATTCACTTCAAGAGCAGTCAGCCTACTTCCTCCGAGTTCATGTTTTGCCTCTCGAAATCAGTCTCTTTCCACTTAGTCCTGTTTGTTCCCTGCTTCTTGTGTGGTATCATCCAGCACCTTCCCTAAGCTGTGAAGCTTGGCTTGGCTGGTCTCTCTCTGTGTTTGGACTCTGTTGTGGTCACAAATGCTGACTTGCTTTCAAGCATATCTGCTGTTGTGGCTCCCTCTCATTCCAGCTTATCTCAGGGATCACCAGCTACTCTCCTCTGTGCCTACTATTATTCCCAGAAATGACTTGGAGGACTAAGCTGAGATTTCCTTGTTTCCATGGTGTTGCACTTCACCTAATCAACCTTTGCAGACCTAAAGTGTCCTTGCCTTCAACCTCTCTCTCCTTCAACCTCTGGCTTCAGGGGAGCACACTGATGCAAAAACAGGTGGTGTATCTAGAGATAATTAGTGATTATGTGCCAGTGATTACAAGCCTATAATGAGTAATTAGATGTCAGCAGAGTAGAATTACAGTGGATTTAAAGGTACTGTGTTTGCTTGTTTGTTTGTATAGTTCCTTGTGACTGTCAGGAAGCAAGCAGTCAAATATACTTGGCCAGGCTGGTGAGGGAGACAGAGCTGCCATTTGTGCATTTTTTGTCATGGCCCTGCACACCCTGGTATAATGCATGAAAGAAGTTCTCTAAGTACTGCAGGAATCAGGCTGTGGCTGAAGATCTCAGTCTGCTTGCCTGTCAGTCCATTTGCTGCTGCTTTGGAGGAAAACCATATTCTGTAAACTGGAGCTAGGAGCTAGAACCTGTGCTTGCCATGGCTGGGACTACTTCTTAATTTTTCACTTAATTTTCAAACCTCCAGTTGATCTAGTTATGTTAGAAATTGTGTTCACTGTCTCACCAAATTCTCATTTGAAATCACTGTCAAATTGTCCTACCCTTAAGGACTGGTGGGCTATCCCTTCCCCACAGATGTTAAAATAGATAAAAATAGATAAGTCCATCTATGTTGCTCGCTAAGTAAGTCATAGAGAAAAGCAAGCACAGCTTATAGTCTCCCTTTTTCAGGGAATAACAGAAAAGGGCTTCTGTGCTACCAAAATCCATCACCCAAACACAGCCTGCTCTCTACTCCTTTGTAAGACCACTCTTTTGCAAGCAGTCTTGGAATTGGTTGTTCCCTCAACTCTTTTTCAGCTGCTTATATGAAACACAAGACTCTGTCTGAAGGCCAGAACCCAATGTCAGCTGCATCAAATACACCTGGAAAAGTCACATGAAAAAGGGGGACTTAATCCCAAATAAATCCTGCTACATCAGTGTCAGCCAATGACAGACCCAAAGGTTGAGAAGGGCAGGCCAGTTTCAGACCACCCTTCATTGCTATTTCCCAGGGATACCTTATGGGATTACTGTGTGTACAGACACTAAATTAAAATCAAGGTTTTGTCTGTATGCTCATACCCACCTTTGCTCAGGATGAAGGAGCTTTTCCTAACTTCTGGCTTGCTTCTTTCATCTCAGATGCTTTTTACTTCTAAACCAGTGGACTGTGAGTGCCACACCTCGGGCAGACAGTGGTGGAAAGAGCTGAGATGACTCATCAGACTGCAGGCGGTCTAACTGGGAATGTGCACCACAAAATTCCATTGAGCTGAGTGTCACTGCTTTTTGAATTTTACTAAGTATGAAAAAATAAAGACCAAAGAGAGAGACAGTGAACAGATAGTGAGCCAGACATATACGTTGATACAGAAGTGAGAACCTGTGTGTCACCACACGTTTGTGCAGGTTAGGTGCAGGTTGAACAGTGTTAGGTACCATATCCATGGTTTGTTCTTACAGGTTTAGACTAAGTGGCTGTCCATCAGAATATCCAAATCCTTCCTTTAGTGACTAGGCTAGCTGATAAAAATCCAAGTAACAAATACCACGGTAACCTCTGGAAGTTTCTGTGCTGAGAATGTAAAAACAGAGGCTTGTCTTTCTTGCCAAGCTGGAATGCTTGAATTCTTTTCACAGCCCCTATCAGTTAAGCAATTGTAACTACTGGCTGGCTTACCTGGGGCTTTAAGAAGGATCTTGGGGGAACTGGCCACTTTAAAAGTTCCTTGTTTCATATACAAAGAAGCCCAAACTTCTGTAGATTGTTGTCTTTTTACTATAATACTTGGTAGATTTTGCTGTTATCTCTTTTTATTTCTCCTAAGTGACAGGGAAAGTTTGGCACCAATGCTTTCTATCTGTATCCAAAACCAAGAGTCTGGTTTGAGAATGTGTGTTGGTTCTGGATGAGGAGTTTTATACAGAGGGCTTTCCCAGCATTACCTCTGGAACTCCTAATGCTGCATGGGGACTGACCTCCAGCTCACACAGCTGCCCACTGCTCTCCTCTGGCTTGTCTTATAGACATGTAAAATGTGTACATTAAGCCTGTTAAGGAGTGTGTACCTTTTCTGTAATTTTTCTGTACTTTACCTTGTTTTTGAAACTTGCCTAGTAATAGTTTCTAATGCATTCACGTTTTTCCTTTGAGTATTACAAACACTTTCCACAACAATAAGGAAATGACCGGAAAGGTTCAGATTTTCCTGGCCGAGCTCTAAGAACAAGAGCAGATATGGAACAACCCAGAGTGGAGTGCTGGGGGTAAGGCAGGCATCAATGAGTTGCCTGCAACTGAGGAAGCATTGCTGGGAACATGGAAAGCCCTAAAGCATGCTGACTGAGAGAATTACTGTGGTTCTACGATACTGGGGGTCTGTGTTGGTTTCAGCTGGGACAGAGTTAATTTTCTTCCAAGTGATTAGTATGGGGCTATGTTTTGGATTAGTGCTGAACACAGAGCTGATAATATAGAGACATTTTTGTTATTGCTGAACAGGGCTTACTCAGAGCCAAAGCCTTTTCTGCTTTTTATATGGCCACAGTGGCAAGGAAGTTGGGGGTGCATGGGAGACTGGGAAGAGACACAGGCAGGACAGGTAACCCGAACTGAGCAAAGGGATATTCCATACTAGATGGTGTCATGCTCGGTATCTAACATGGGGGGAAGAAGGAGGAAGGTGGGACATTTGGAACTATGGCATTTGTCTTCTCAAGTAACAATTGTGTGGGATGGGGTGCCACTCTCCTGGAGGTGGCTGAACACCTGCCTGCCCTTGGGAAACAGTGAATTAATTCCTTGTTTTATTTTGTTGAGTGTGCAGCTTTTGCCTTACCTATTAAAATGTCATTATGTCAACCCATGAGTTCTCTGTCTTTTACCCTTCTGATTATCCTTCCCAGTCCTGCTCCTGGAGGAGTGAGCAAGCAGCTGCATGGTACTTAGTTGCAGGCTGGGGTTAAACCATGACAGCTTCTCATCCTGAAAAACTGTTTCACACATTTTACACTGATGACTAATGATATTTTTGTACTTTAGAATATTTCTCTGGATTTAAATTAGGGAGGGTATCACAGCTTGCAAACTCAGGACCTAAAATATAACTAAATCCAATGTGACTCGTCAGAATGATCCTGTAGAATTTCCTTGGCTTCCATTCATAAAAATCTATTTTAGATGACTAATGAAAACAGACTGATTTTCCTGTGAGCTGAGCACTTCCAAATCTGTCATTGTCCACCTTCTTTTTCAGTGTAGTCTCTCCATTAATCCTAAAAAACATCCACTTGTATTCTCTGCATGCCTGGACAGGAGTTCAGATCCCTAACTTGGAAACTGCTGTTGAAGTATGTTGTCTTCTGCCAGGTCTCAGACCTCCTTTATCTGTCTCCAGGAAGTGAAGCTCATTATGTTTCCCCTGGACCATGCAAAGCAGAATAATCTTGTTTTGTAAAGTATGTTTTGTGACACGTTAACATGACTTAACTTCTGGGATGGTTGAAAACATACAAAGAATGTACAAACAAAAGACTTCCAGTTCCATTGAAGTCTCTGAATGCACATAACTATGGCTATTGTAAAGAAATTAGAATTAATGAGTCACTGATCCTTAATGCAGAAGGATATTGCTGAGGATGATCCTTACTGCATTTTTATCACAGTTTGTTATTAAAGGAAATTGTCTGCTCAAGACATGAGCATTTAAGTCACTTGAGAATCAGCAGCATATCCCAGCATATCAGAGAGTTTGTCTTGCTCACTTGGGGACTCAAAACATCGGGGTGTGGGTTTGTTTCTCTGATTGTGTTGTACATGGCTCAAAAATGGGTGTTTTTCCTATGTCTGAGGCAGTAAGGGAATTTGGGAAATTTACAGAATTAGGTTAATTTCTACATTTTACAAGGTGGATTGGTTTAGTATAAGGCCAGAAATAAACCAAAGAGTTATCATTAATTTAGGTATGACAGGAAGCAGGGTTGGTGACAGGATCTCAGTTAGGGCTCTGGACTCAAAGCCCTGCTGGCTCTAGGCAGGCGCTCCAGGTTCATCAATACCAAAGCTGTTTTCTCTCCCTGTCATTATCATGTAGCTAGGTCTGGAAACAACAAACGACACGGAGACAGGCTGGTAGCATGGATTAGGATTCTTAGGGTTAGGGAAAGAGTTGTTGACCTTAGTTTATAGATGACCCTTGTTTGGCCCATGACAATGGCATCACCTACTTGGTTGCTGATTGTTTTTAGTTCTTGTGTCCCAGGTCTCAGTGGTATCAGTTGAGTGCAGTGCTGGTTTTGTGGGCTCTGTACATCTCACTATATGGTTTGTTATATACCTGACTGGGACAAAATTAGGCACAAAGGAGTGGAAATAGTGTTTTCATCAGCTTCAAGGCCAGAACTCACTAAGATGGGACCATACTGGGATTAGTATTATGGTCAGTGTTAAAGTTTTTATTTGGAGGTGCTGAAGATTTGTTGCTGGATCTTGGAGGCTCCCTCTTTATATTGAGAAATGTGACTGACTGACAGCCAATCCATACCTAAGGAGTGCCTGGTGTGGAGGAGCCTGTTTCATGCACCTGGGGTCCTGCCTTTGAGTGCCTGTCAAGCTCACCAGACGTGTCCCAGTTTCAAGGTCTGCAGTGGACCAGAACTCCATGCAGCATTTGAAGATACAAATGAGCAAGAAGATGGTACAGTGACATTTTCCAATCTCCGTGCTTTCCCTAGTTATCCCTAAAATGGCATTCAGTTGTTGAGCACTGACATGCAAGATCCCTCCCTTGGCAGAAGTGCCTCTCATAAATGGTAAATGTTAGTCTATAATTAGGGAGTCTGTAATCCATAGATTAGTGGCTCCATGCTCCAAAGTCCCCATCTGTTGTACACACTGAAATCATTATATCTCTAGTCTCAGTCCTGTTTCAAGCTTCTAAAATGGTTTTCACAGGATTTTCTTTGTTGTGCAAAGCAGCTTGTTCATGGCTGTCATTTGCTGTCCAGGCACTGGAGCAGATGTAGCACAATCGTCTCTTGTCAGTGTAGCACAACTTATGGGATGCATCCCTGTCCAAGCAGGAACAGAGCTTTGAAATGTATATTTTGGTCATGTTCAGACTTAGTCCTCCTCAACACAAAGCAGATGGCACATTGCCAGTTATTATGGCTTTTACTATGTTTCGACAATATTCCAAACAATGGAAAACTTGCCATCCAAAGGAGGTACAGAGACAACTCGGAGACCTTCTAATGCATAGCCAGACTTCACTCTAGCCATGAGTACTCACCATGCCTCCTATGGCAGAAGCACAGTCTGGGACATGGCTTAGTCCCTCACTTGTTGAAGTATTTTATGATAAAATACCAGACAAAATGGAGATGCCTCAAGGATGGCCCACACAGCTGCAACCCGGGGCCTCATACAACCACCATACACCCTGTCTAGGTCAGGCTGATTTGCTGTCATGTACTAGAGACAGACTCAGCCCAGGCCTGCCCATGGCTTGTCCCAGGACAGTGTGAAACTCCCTTGCATTATCCCATCCTTTTATTGTCTTGTAGCTGAGAGACCTGGCAGCTGTCCCAGAGAAACATCTAGAGTATTCTGGACCCAAAATCTGGTGCAGAGTTCTTGTTACTGTCATGAAAAGGTTCCCTTGGATGGCCATGCTTCCATGTGTACACAGGAGATGGCAAAATCAGATAGAACAGGTGTTTAACACCTATGCTTACCATTCTGAGCTGTATCTACATGATGGAGATTTTCTTGTGCTGTTATCTTAATTCTGTCAGCGAAGTACTCCTGGTTTACTCCAGCAGATGTTCAGGCTGGGAGTTCATGCAGGAGCTTTTCTACACCCCTACTCATCCAACTCCCATTAGCAGCAGTTTCCCTGAAATACATTGCTAATTTTATTAGAGATTTTTAGAAAAGTCGCCTCCAAGTCTGGCCACTGACCAACTATCGTGTTGCACATCATTTGGCATGAGGGATGTTTGTATAGGCAAATGAGCTGCACCCCACAGCCTTATCCAGGGAGGACCCACAAAGTCCTTCTGAGCTGAGCTCAGCCCACAGACCCTGTAGCACACATCTATTTTATATTGTGTATCTATTATCTTTAATTCTAAATTAGTGTTTTTAATATTAAATGTGTCTTTCATTTTTTCCAGTCAAAGGAAACAAGGCTGCTTGGCTCAAGTTCTTTGCTTTACTCATTATTTGAAGATTAGTGTGCAAGGGAAATGAACATATTTGAACTCTGTAATAGCAGAGAACTAAATCTAGATCCAAATTTCTGTGTTTCAGACCCATTGAATGTGTTTCAGTCTTCCAAGAGCACTTTAAAGATATTAATTGCAGTTCTTACAGACTGGATCTTGGGAAAGATAACGTTTGGGTTTTTGTTTTTGTTTTTGTTTTTTTTTTTTAATAAAGAATACATTAATGTACTGGGCTATTCTGTAACAATCTGGTATTCTTTAGCATAGATTTCTTGAGTGTAAAAAGGATGAGATAGGTATAAATTCCCGCCTGCAAGTTTGCCCCTCCAATCTTGTGCTTTCCATTTACTTTCTAAGATTTTCTTGACAATTTTCTTCCCAAAGGGCGGTTCGGCAGCGCACGCAGCTCCCCGTGCCCTCGGGCTGGAGGGGCGAGCATTTTGTGTCTGTGACATCAACTGCCATGAAGCGCCGCTGTGCGCTGCTGACCCAGTCCTCAAAATGAAATTATTTAAAATTCATTTTAGGCAGAGAAATTGCAAAGATTAGATGGGGAGGAAGGCGATTCCAGAGTCTGAGCCTGTCAAAGGTCGAAGGAGTGGCGCAGGCCCCCGGAGTGAAACAGAAGCGGGGGCCAGCCGCGGCCCTGTAGCCGGTGCCCGCCGTTACGGCCGTGGGGCTACGGTCACTCCCAGGCGTTGAGGCCGGTTCCCTGCGCTTCCAGCGAGCTGCTCCAGGCCGCTCTGTCCGTCCCGGACCGCTGTCCCCGCGCTGCCCTCTGGCGGCAAGCGC
>JAHLSL010000025.1:102420-141798 GCA_025920805.1 Petroica traversi | reverse complement strand
CAGAGGTCATTGAATCCTATATTAAATACATAAATTAAAAAATAACCATTCATAAAACTTTACATACAATAAGGATTCTCTCCTACACGTTAATACATATAGTACAGATACATGTCCAGTGTTTATCAAAGGGTCATTCTGCCAAGTCATTTACAATTTTGTTCCGGAATAGACACCAAAAAAATCTGGAACAAAAAGTATATATAAAACCACAGAGTTGCTGATGTGAGAGAGGGCAGGGGAAGAGAAAACCCTTTGGATCACCAGCAGCTGTATGTTTGTTCTCTGAGCCCTGCTCATGTCAGGAGCACCTGGCCTGAGCAGTCCTCATGGGATGCCACAGAACTCAAAGCTTTGGGGTTAAAAGGATATTTCCCAACGAGATGATGGTAAGGGATTGGAAGATGAATAACACCTAAAAAAAATCTCCATTGTCCTCCAGACACATCAGTAAGAGAGGATGGAGCTGTGGGCCAGGCTGGTAACACTGCAAGAAGTACCATTTGCTGCTGTGACCCCAATTGCTAAATTCATCTCTCATAACCAGGCCCACATCTGAAGTGCTTAAATTAAAAAAATAGTCTTCAAAATCTCCCACTTGGTCACTGGAAAAAAAGCAGCAAGTCAAATTGCGGTCAAGCTGATTTGTACTACCTTCTGTGGATCACATCTTCCTTCGGCAGCATGGATAGCCTGGAGTGCTGCTAGTCCTGAACAGCCTTGAAGGGATGCAAGGGAGAAATCCAGGGCTGTATTTTTTGTCCTCAAAGGCTGCAGTAAATCGATTTTTATTTTTCTTGTTGGTTTTGGAGAGGGGAGGTTGGCTGCAGTGACTAATCTGAGGGAGGATTCCCAATTCTTTGCTTCAATGAACATCAGGAACAGCAGAAAGCCCAGGATTAACAGTCCAAGGACAGAGAAAGGTCCAGAAAAAATAATCAAAAAACTAGTTGCCCATGAGATGTGAAACAAAACATGGAGGAGTGTACCAGCTGTGGCAGCTAAACAATCTTGATTCGGTTCCCCATGCCTAGATTGAAGTATACTTTTGTAAGCTATAGCAACAATTTCTATATACAACAGGGAATAGGTAACCATATGCATATATATGTATATATATGTACATATACATATAAATACATGTATATATATATATGTACATATACATATAAATATACACAGACATCAAACTCATTTTGATCTAGCTGATTGCAGAAAGTTCGTATTAACTCATATCAGCAAGTGTATTTTAGGCATGGCATATGTTACACTGCAAGGAGAGTAAAGCAGCGGTGGTTCAGCTCCCTGGAGGGAAGAACAATCTTTGAAAAGTTCGCAGAGCCAGGTCTGCTGCAGTCAAGCTACCAGCCCCCATCCCACCCTGAGCCCTTGGGAATGCAATACCTGCATGCATATGTATATACACAAGAGCAAGGGAGGGCAAATTAGACAAAAAAGAGAAATTAAGTAAGATAACATGGCTAAGGGAGTTTAAATTATTGTCTGCCACAGGACCAGTCAGGTATGTTGTGAAACTGTGTATTTCTATCTGTGCCATAAACCTTCTGTACGACTGCCTGAAATAAATGTTTCTAGGTTTTTTAAAACTAAACCAATGGTGGAAGTTATTGCACCATCACTGAAACCAAGTGGTGCTCATTCTTCTGCAAGAACTGTGCTTTAACAGCCAGCCCCAACACTAAGGAAAGCATCCTAAAGGTGTGAAATTACCCGATGCTGCAACAGAGGAGAAAAGAGTGAGGTGCAAAGAAGGAATAACCAGAGAGAAACTCCCCTTTTTCTAACTAACCATCTTTTGTTATGCTTATTAATGATCTCCAGCTGTCACAGGAGTGGGACTATTCCAGGGCATAAATCCAGAGCTTCAGGACTGAACTGCCAGCTTGTGGAAAGTATGTGTACATTTGGGTCAACCTTACAACAGAGTTTTCTGCTAGGGAAATAGAATTTGAACAAAAAGCATGCAATGTGGCTGCAGTCATGTAACGTATTTGCCTACAAGCATTCTTCTTTAAAAAATGAACCAGCAAACATACAGCTTGGTGCCAGAACTCAGTAAACCCCTAGGCCAAATCAGAGTATTTCAAGAAGATGTGGTCGTGCTATAATTTAAATTAATTTTAAGAGCAGGAAAAAAATAACTTGCTAATAACTTCTAATCTTTGATGGAAGACTTAACACTATCTCCTGGCACTCAAGAAATAAGGATGTTAGCAGTCTTTGTGGAGAAACTGAGCCCAGAATTGCAATGCAGTTGGGCAAATGGATATTACTAATTAAAAGCTATTCTGGACAAAAAAAAAAAAAGCAATCTGTGAGGGGCAGGCATACTCCCTCCTCTGGCTAGTGAACTACTTTTGATGCGCTGAGTTGCTCTGGCAAGCGACCTCACTCCTTTGTGCCTCAGCTGCTTCTGTAAAAATAAACAGGCAACCAAAGAAACAGCTCTTTGAAAGACACTTTAAAAGCTTCTGATGTGCGTAAGATGTTGTAAATGTGATCCCTGCTTTGAAGGTGTAAGTAATGCTGTATCCTGGCTCTTAATTTTCTAGTTTGTAATACAGAAATCCATTTCTTCCAGTTAAAATTAAGGCTCCATCACAGAAGACACAGCCTTGCCACAGGAACCCAAAGTCTGAACAGGCAGGACTCCCATTCCCTGGGAAATGAAACCAGAGGCACTGAGAAGTGCATTGTCAGCCCATTAGTGAGAAGGGAGGGTGGGTGCAGCTGGCTGCACTGCTTCCCACGGCACAGGACCCTCACAATAGCTCCTGCAAGCATTATGCTCAAGGACATTTCTGAAACCATACTGCAGTGCATGAACCTACGTTTCTGCCAGAGTACTGGGTGCATGGACCTATGACCATGGCTGGGTTCCAGACTTTGTGATTAAAGAGATAAGTAATGCTTTGAGATGAAAACTACTTTTAGTTACTATTAACTGTGGAAAAATCTAAACAAACTAGCAATATTTCTTATTTATAATAAGGATGTGTTCACCAAGTTTTTCCCCGTTTTTGGTCTACATATCATTCATCAGGAAACCAACTAACAAAGTCAGTGGACAAGCTGAACCAGAACATTTTTTTCCAAGCTGGGACAAAACAGTTGGAAGCTGATGCTTTGTGAATCATGTCACATGGATAAAGGGATTAACTTTCCTCCCTGCCCTGTCCTCCAACATTTTTCTTTCTCAGAAGCTATTCTGTAGGTTCAATTCTGTGATCCTCAGTGGTTATTCTACAAGGAAACCAAGTATAGTCATTATTATCTCAATGGCAGTCTTTAAAGAGTATGGAAAGTATCTGATAATAGATAGGCTGTTCTTCATGAAGGGATGGTGAAGAGAGATAAGGCTTCAACTCCACTAGAAACCCTCCTTATGCCAGACACCCTCATCTCCCATTCCTTGGCCAAGGCAGGTGGTGCTGTGTTACGATCTCAAGCACAAAACACGGCAACCTGTCCTGCCCATCCTGCAATAACCCAGACTGGTGTTTTTCCTTTCTTCCGTTCACATTGTAGCTGTCATTTGTTCCTGAGGTTAAAACCAAAAAGGGAGAGCAGGAGTCCCTGCAGCAAGAAAGCCACCCTTCTAATCGAGTGCTTTGTTGTCAGCATCTCTTGAGTTTCTCCTACTCTGATCTGTTCATTTTTGATCCATTTGTCAGATGACAGGGTGACATTTAAATCATTGCCCTGCACAGCAGGAATAGATTTTTCTATTGTAACTTTGGTTCCATGCCCAAGACACACTGACTTGATCAGCTGAAAGTGGTTCCTTCCCTTTAAGTTCTTCCTAGATGATGTAGGTTGTCAGTTTGTTTTTCTTCCCCTTTTGTAATTTCAACATACAGGATTTCATTAGATGCAGCATATATCATAGCTTTAGACAGGAACTGTCAGGTAACAAATTCTGAGTGATGGCTTTAAAATACAAGGTGGTTGCAGTCTTGGCTACAGGTTGTTCATTTTTATACTTTTGAAAATAGGTGTAAACAATATTCTCTTCATCGAGGGGTGGAAGCATTTGCCTTTATAAGGACTTATCTGTGTGGTCGGGCACTCTAAAAGTTAAAAGAAAAAAAAAAACATCTGGATCAGATAAGGTGTAAGTTCCTCTACCTACCTATCCCAACTTTGCCAAGATACAATCTATCAATTAGAAAGCTGAAAAGATCAGTTCTTACAGCTATTAGTGTGAAACTGGTTTTGTCTGTATGAAATGCGTTTGTGAGAATTCTGTATATTTTGCTAAGCTTGTTCATTTAAACCCCACAAAGTGCAATCCTGTGGTGCATAAAAGTTCCCATGGGCATCTTCACGTGAGTCGTATGCATAAGTTTCAATGACTCTTGAACACCTGCAACAAGAGCCATGGCAGCAAGCAGTATCCTTGGGGTGTCGGAGCAAGCCTCAAATTTTGGCTAATGCAGCACTGAGGCCAACACAAACTGCCGCTGTTCTGAGAAAACCTATCCTACCTATGAGCTTTGGGTCTCGGGTTTGAGACCAGGAAAAAAAGGGCATATCTTGTCTTTGTCATCTCAGCATTCAAGCCTACATAGTAAAATTCACTGGATGCAAAATCCACACAGACCACCCTTCCTTACGTGATCACAAATAAGTGAATATGTTTGTTCACAAGCAAAGAGAAAATGTAGGTAGGAAAATCCTACATATGCAGGAATTAGAGAGCTTCTGGTCTGGGTACTGTATCTGCTGGTTTCCTTTATTTGCATTCTTGTCTTTTGTTATTTTGGTACATAGTGAGTCTTGTGTTCACTCTGGGTGAGAAGGAAACCAGAAAGTATCATCTGTGACCACACTGTAGGTTTCTCTCTGCTGGTTAAAAGGTCGGTAAAGGATAAACTGCACCAAGGCATGAACAAAACGAAAGACTTTTCACCATCAAGTGGCTCCCATGGATGAGCTGGGCTTTTTGTTTGTTTTGTCAAGCATCTGTTTGAAGTCCCTTATGCTACAGCTAAGAGAGCTCACTTGCATCCAGTGGACATAAAACAATTTTGCAAAATATATATTATATATATGACAACATATATAGTTCAATAGTTGTAAGAAGAAATGCTGGAGGCACACTCCCCATGCCATGCTCACCTTTGCTGAGTTAAATCACCCGGGAAGGCATGTGTTTTTTAAAGTGAATAGGCAACACAAGTCAATGTTGGTTATTCTCTCCAATTCCATGTATTCCAGCCTCGGAAAATATGATTTTGCTGAAATCCCTCTCCACCTTGACAACATCATTCCCAAACTGCTTGGGTCTGGAGATTTCCCCTCAGATATTGAGGGGAGAGGATCCCATAGAGGAAAATGCAGGGGTCAAGGCAGGGGATGAGAAGCTTACCATTACCTTGTTTTTGAGGAACTGCTACAAGACTTGATGCTTTGCACCTGTGGAGTGACTGGCCTTGGTAAAACACTCTACAGGTATCATGCGTGCTGTGATGCTGGGCCTGCTGCAGCTGTCTTTACAGTTCAAGGGAGTTCACAGCAGTGCAGATCCTCTGGAAAAGCATTGAGTTTATATATCCCCCACACACACCTCACCCATAAGATTTTTCCACTTTCATAGTCAATGTTGATTCTCTGAATCACTATACCTCCACCACTGACATGACTCCTTCCTCTGTCACTCAGCTCACCATCATCTCTCTTGTTGATCCCTACCTGAAGTTCATAAAGCCAAATATGCAAAAGCAGGATGGGAAAGGCAAAAGAATTCTTCATCTCCTGGGTGTCCTAAGAGTGTCACAACTGCCTAGCAGGTTTTCTGGGGCTGTGACCCACATTTCAGCTCCTGCTGATGTTTCTCATCCTCAGTATGGGGAACTGGGCACCTGTGTGCCCCAGGGACCGGCCATTAGTGAATAATAGTGAATTCAATGAGAGAAACTCATCTTGGCATTGTAGTCAGAGCAGCCTTCCTGGGCTCAACAAAGTGATCTCAAAGGGATTTACACCTGCTAAACCTTAGATGTTATGTAAAACAAAAGAAAAACCTATTGAAGGTGATTGGGCCAAAATGGGGGAGTGGACGGTGGGGGGAGAAAGGACATGGGGAGGGAAGTGAAGTCTTGATACAGTCTATAAGGGATCCATGGAAATTCCTCTGCAATTACATCAGTCAACTGTGCAGCTGGGACGGTCATGTCAGCCCTAAAGACAGCACAGAAATGTTTGTGTTGTTTTGACTATTAGTCCTGTACAAGGAACACAACAGCTAGGTGTGCATCAGCTCAGCAGAGAGCTAAACATGACGCAGCAGCCCACGGAGGCAGGATGACTCCAAGTGAAAAATAGAGTTTTAGGAAAAATATGGAGTTCTGACTTTATGCATCTCATTAGCTTTTCTAACCAGCCACTACCTGCCCTCAAATTAGGCCAAAAGGACGTGTCATCAGCAAATGTTCCTGTTTTGTTTTAGATAGTCTTGACTCATCTTTTCTGTGTGTAGTTATCCCCTTCCTACTTTGAGAAGACGGAAGAAATAGCTGTTCAGCAACAAAGAATGCAGTCTGTCTTTGAGTACATTTCAGGCCTCACTGTGACGCTACTCAAACACATTTTTTCTTTGCATGCAGACACTGAAATGTTACAGGACACTGGAGATACTTTCATAGGCTCCAAGAACTGCAATCCTTGCAATTCCTGAAAAGCCAAATTTCTTGTCTGTAAGGTCTGTAATTCTATGTTTGCCTTGCTCTCTCTTTTGTGCTGGCATATCAAACCATGTGGATGGTTCCAGGAAGCACACACTGACATTTTTTCCCAGGAGGGAATTCCTACTCTAAATTCGATTACAGCTCAATTAAATTTTTCATAGCAATCATCCCTTTATTTTCTAATGTAAAATATATCACAACAATAAACAGAAATTATTTTTTAAGCACTTTTGTGAGTATTTTCATCATTTGTATCTACTGCTGAGAGCTTTTTTAAACTTCAGGAAAAAATATTTTCAAAATGAAAGACCATTTAAAATTTTAAAATCAGGAAGACAACATTTCCTGATGAGTTCTAGTATTAATGGAAATTTTAATTCGTACTTCTTGGGATGCATGCTCTACTGCAAAGATGTTACTGCATGCTTCCTCTTAAAAGAGGTAGGATAAGGAAAACTTGTCAGTAGCTGTATGTCATGAATACATTTTTTATAGAAGTGAAGTAAACTGAGCAAGGGATGTCTTTTGAGGCACCCTCTGGTTTCTTGTTTTTCTTCCACCACAGCCAGTACCAGTATTGGTAACACCAGGACATATAAGCTTCTTACCAATTTTGTAGGTCTACTGAAAGATGCAAATATTCACTAGAGAACCAACTCCATACCCACACTGGTGGAAAATGCAGGTGCAAACCGTATATACAGAAAACTCTGAACCTCTTATTGCCCAAGTATTTCTCATATGCTGCACAAGGACATTACTCTAGTTGTGATAGGAACTGAGAAATGACGACAGTATAGGAAAATGGAAAAAAATTAATGCAGACAGGTACTTGCAAATGTCACTACCAGTTCCTGTGATTTTTCAAGGTGTACTTTAAATCCAAAAATTTATTTTTTTAATCTCCCTCTAGGTTGACTGATTGTTCTGGACTCATGATTCTGTGGTACAGCAAGAGACAGTCATATAAAGTTATTTGATATACTGTGTACTGTGAAAATCTTGGCTTCTTAAAATTATTCTGTCCATGATTTGGTTGTTTTCAGAAGAATTTCTGGGTTTTTTACTCCGTTATCAATAAACAAGAAACTGTAAACTCAAACTTTCACCAGTCACAGCCACTTAAAACATGTTGTGGCCATATGATGCTGTACCACGGTTCTCAGAAATCCTGCAGTAGGAACACAATTAAGTATGCAGTCGTAACTTAATGTGTTTAATGATCACTGGATCAAGGCAGTATGTTTTCAATAGCAGCAACTTGATAATGTTATTGACTGTTGTTTACAAGAGCTGTGATCACTGATCTGTCAGCACTTCTTAATTCTTTGCAATGGGTTGTTCCCCATCCAAGTCAACCTCCATGTGTATTGCTGCCTCAGCCCGTGGAAACATTTGTTTTGAGATCTGGCCGAACAAGGATGCAGTGGATTCCAGTTGATGTGGGTAATTCTGAGATTTGTCTCTGCATCAGCACAAAACTACAAATGAAAGCTTTGATCTAGCTGAAATGAAGCACAGAGCAGGGGCTTTTCCTTTATGGGAAAAAAAGAACTCACCAAACTGGATCCATGCCACTTAATTATAATCAATACCTTGAATTGTATCTGGAAACAAAGACTGAGCTGGTACAAATGGTGAAGGGCATGGCAGAACATCTTTCAAGCAACTGTATCTCAGCTTGTCTCAAGTGCAGAGCAGAGAAATTATTTATTGACACAGCTGAAGCCAGAGCCAAGAGAGACAGTGAGAAATTTAATGGTATGCATCTGTCTCCAAATCAGAAAATTCTGCTCTGTCATTACCTGTCCTTGAGGCTTCAACATTGTGTTTTCTAGTCTATGTTCTACTTCTGTTATCCTGGATCAAAAGAAAAATTGTCCTAGCCCAGCATTCTTGTTCTGGAAGTGGCTAGCCACAGAGAGAAAAATGGGACCATTATAGTTCTCTGATTTATTTCCCCATCTTCACATTACTTTCTGAACTCTATAAAGAAGTCTGTCACAGTATGCATAGGAGCTGAAAGTTCAATCTGTATCCTTAACTATCAAATTTTGTTTACTTTAAGCTTATCACATGATAATTGTTTGTATTACACAGTGATCAATTGCAAGCTGTCTGTCTGTCCGTTCACCCATTCTATGACAAATTTTTTCGACCTCTCCAATGCCTCCTTTTAGCAGTGTAATTTCCTGAGCCAGTAAAATCGTTCCATCTCTCTGTCTCTCCCTTCCTGTAACTCAGCAGCTGATTATTCTTCCCTGCCCTTCGTTGTATATTTCCTGCTGCTGGACAGAGAGCTCTTCCTGTTTTAACATCCTGGGTGTTAGTCCAGAGTGTGTTTATGGTTGACATTATTTTAACTGTTTTCCATATGCATCCCTTTGCAAATATCAACACTGAATTTCCCCTGCAATTCCCTTGGCTATTTGATACTCTGAAATTCATTGTCAGCTTTTATTTTTACAATTATGAACAGAACAATATCACCAGCAACTCGGCAGTAGAATAACCCCCTACTGTAAACTATTACAAATTGACAACAACCTGCTGAATTCGCTGACTCCAAACATCCACAAGAACACACAAGGATGTGATCCTCCGCTCTGTGCAACAAGTGCTAGCTTTGACGAAATAAATAAAACAATCTTACCTTTCCAAGAGGCACATTGACATCAAGGCCAAAGAATAAAGGCAAGAGAGAAGAACAAGAATAGAAATAGAAACTGCAGAAGAAAAATAAGATTGTGTAAAAATTAAAGGTAATGGCATTGTAAGCATCAGAATTATTTTTGCACTCTGTAGAGCAATTAAAATAATTATTTATTCAGAAAACACTGTATTTCCCTAGTTACTTCGTAAGTACCACACCATCTCCCAGACTTAAAAAACAGATTCCAAATAATTTTGGTGATGGATTGGCACCATACGGAAAGCCTGAGGTGTAACTGTCATATCGTGATACTCCATGAGTTGACAAGTCATAAAGCTGGATATCAAAAATAGCATGTGTAGAATTTTTAAGTATTTTAAAAACCAGTGCCTGTAATCCATGCTAGAAACAGCCTGGATATATAAATATGAATATATATGTGCACATGTACATATGTTTATAGTTAGACACACACACATATCGAACACTCACCATTACATGTTTAATAATGTAATGTAGTATTTTAAGATTAAAGTCTGTATCTACTGACACAAACTGAAAAGAAAGGACAGTAGACCACCACCAACAGGTGCAGCTGACTGAGCAGAAAGGTCATATATTTCAAGAGAACTGGATCACTACTTTCAAAACAAAGTTCATCAGTGTGCTTCAGAAGCAAAATAAAACCAACCTTTTCCTCCAGATCCTTAATTTGTCTCTTTTGGATGTCAGTTTTATCTTCTAAATCTCGAATCCTCTGGAAAGCAGAAAAGAGAGCACCTACACTAAATTCTCTATTAATCTGTCCCACTGAACAAGTAACTTAATGTTACAGGTGCCAAAAGCCTAGAAATCAACAAATCCATTTCTGTGGCAGGAATAATCTTGTGTCATACTGTGACTCCATCCACTCATCCCGCCAAACCACAGATTTACTATGTGTGCAACTGCTCAAATATGATCATGCATATATGTAACTGGATCCTTAAATGCTGGAAATTAGTATCAATGATTGATCTGTTATGCATTATCTGTTTATTAATCCTGTGTTAAATAGATGAAAAATGTAAGATCATGGTTATAATCTTAATGAATCATGATAGAATTCTAAAGATTTCTCAGAGTTAGATATGTTGAAAGAGGATTAAAGTGTTGTTATTATTATATCCAAAATCATAAATGTATACAATACTATGAATGTATTGATTCTGCAGTGAGTGACATATATGTAACTTATAGACAAGGTGTGTATTTTTAGCAGAGCTAGGTGCTTAAAGAAAAATGATGTAGCATGACTTAAACTTTTGCCTGCTTGAGAGGAGAGATCCCCCAGAACAGATATAAGTACAAAAAATGAGGCCTTGAATCTCAGTATCTTTTTTTATTTAAGTCAGGTCATAAGACAGCTGTCCAGCAAACAGCTGAAATCCAAAGAGGCAAACCCGGGTATGCCCGAAAGCCCGAGCACCTGGAGAACAGATGGCACCTGTGACTGTCTTCCTCACTGTCTGGAGATGAGATGACTAGCTTATGGCAGCTTTCAAATTCTAAGGAACCACAAAATCACAGAATGAGTCGGGGTGGAAAGGACCTGGACCACCTCCCTGCTCAAGCAGTGTCATCCTAGATCACATGGCACAGGATTTCATTCAGAAGGCCTTGGAATATCTCCAGTGAGGGAAACTCCACACCCTCTTTGGGAAATCTGTTCAGTGCTTGGCCACTTGCACAATGAAGAAATTCTTTTTCATGTTCAGGTGGAACCTCCCGTTGCAACAGTTCCTGCCCACAGCCTCCTGTCCTATTGGTTGGCTATCACCTCCTTCCTTTGCCTGTCGGCCAGTTCCAGCCCTGCCTGCAACTGAGGCTGGCTCAGAATCGTTCTGAGAAGCCAGATCTGCTGTGGCAGTGTCCCTCAGGGCAGCTGTCATGTCTAAAATCAAGAAACTTCTTATGTGGCAAAGGCCTGGCAACAAAAGGTGAGGGTGGACCCAGACTCAAGTGCCTAACTCAGAATCAGGCAAGACTCTGAGAACTGAGCCTTCTGTGAACCAAACCCTCCTAACCACTGGGGATGTACTTCTTCTCTTACTCCCATAAACATCTGAGTCAGATATGTTTCATGGTGCAGCTCTCACATTATTCAGTGTACTGGGACAGTTTGCCATTTTGCTCACAGCTTGCAGAGCAGCAAACATCAGTCTTTGAAGGTGAAATGCAGTACCTTATCTCAGCAGTGAAAAGTACAAATGCCCACTTGTGAGGGACAAGTAGTATCTGGAAAAACAGACAGCTCTCCTGTGCCATACAAACAGCAGCATTTACCCCGTTTCTCTTGCGCTCAGTCCAGAAACTAGGGATAACCATTTTTATTGTAAAGCTACAATCATGCAGACAGAGTTCTGGATGAGAACTTTAGGCTAGAATTTTAAAACTCAAAATATGCCAAAACAGTCTCGCACTAGCTAATATCACCTGTGCTTGCATGCACAGAAAAGACACAAAGTATGAGACAACTGGAAAAGCTAGATGCCAGGCTCCCTCATGGCCTCGAGCTTGCCTAGATTTGACCTCATATTGTGTTCTTACACAGAAAGGCTGAGTAGATACCACACATGTGTGGCTCCTTCTTCTTACCTGATGAGCCTGCTGGAGCAGCTCCATCCTCTCCTGAAGAATCTGGCAATCATATTCTCTGCTTTTCCTCAGCATCTGACGTCTTAGCTTTTCTACTGCTGTCCTCAGCTCTTCCTGCTGTTTTTCAGTGAGTAGTTCCCCAAACTTTATCACTGTTTCTTGCTGCAAAGCATTGTACAAGGTGGCTTCAAGCTCCTGGATCCTCTGGTTGATGCAATACCAAAAGTCAATTAGAGATGAAACATGGTTTAAACCACATTGGGAACTGGGGGATTGGTGGCAGATTCACGCCCGTGCATGAGAGGCAGTCTCTGTGCTCAAGTGTGTAAAAATGTGAAAAAATGAACTCAGAAAATGGTCCCATGTCATGAAAAAAAGGATAGGAACTTTTATTTCTAAAATATTTTAATATTAATTTTCACTGAAATCCTTCACTTTTCATCTTTTTTATGGTGTTACAGAGGTAGAGTTGGATAGAATTTTCATATTTGAAGTGTAAATTATTTCACCAATTCTAAAATTTCCAACTATTGTGCTAAAAAACTCCAGCTAGACAAGCTGACATTAATGATCAATATCTGCCTTAAACTGACAGGAGTTTCAGACTTCAGGAGATGTGCCTTTTTATGACATGAGAAGGCAAGATATTAAGTTGAAGCTGTGCAGATTGCATACTAGTACAGCAGAAGAATGAGGAAAAAACAAATTTATAAAAACCCAAGACTAATAAAAAAGCAAAAATCTCTCCTCCTGATTCAACAGGGGTCTGTGTGCTATTGCAGATTTAGCCAGTATGGCCTGCAGAATTTTCTTTGTACATACCATGTATGCTTGGTCAAGAGCTTGCTTCCTGTAGTCTAATTCTTCCTCCAAATAACCTTTTATTTTGCAAAATTGCTCCTACAATGAAGGATCATTTGGACAGAAAAACAAATTAGTTACTCCAAATACTTCAGTAAGTTTTATCAAATAATTTACAGATATCTCTTTCAGCAGGGCAAGGAGACTGGTTTTCGACTGATGCTCGGCATAGTTATTAATTTAATATCTGTCTCAGCTAGAAAAGAAGGAAAGGCAAGTAGTTGTAAATTGCTCTTGTAGATGAGTACATCTGATCCTTACATGGAACTAAATTCATCCTCTCTGGTGGTTTTGGTGGTACTGCTTGGCATTTCAGTAGTGAAAGTTAGGGTGTTCTCTGTGATTTTTCTAAAGATACTTCCTCTGGCATTAGGAATTACCCTTTTTGTGCTTTCTCTTATTTTGGAAGAGGTGTAAAAGTGGACTAAACTATGCAGGAACTAACTGGACATTCACATTCACATTACTTGGGGGCAGCTGCTGTACTTAAGTCCACCTTAAACTGAATAGACTTAAGTACAGACATACCACAGGAACAGAATGCAAGCAACTACAGCTGTCTAATTCTTGTAGTTATGCTTGTTTATCTTGTAGGCTACTGCTATTAACTAGAATAAGAACAGGGTAAGGTACTAACTTTACTTAGTATGTCATGAAAGCCAACAGTGTTATAATTAATTTCAGTAATTTCTCACATGCTGGTTGTGAATAAAATGCAATACAACAGCTGACTGGACTATGAATCTTATGAGACAAATAATGCAGGCATCTCTGAAAATTGTTGAGAAACCTTTGAACCCTCTGTATTTGCTAATAAACAATCATCCTCTCAGAAAGAGAGAGGAAGTTTTTAAACTTTTACTATTTCTGTTTCTGTTATTCTGCTGTTGCATATGCACAGGACGAGGAACGATTTTATGGATTCACCAAGCAACAGAGAAAGGCTGCATAGCTCATTTGCCAATAGACTTCCCTAGTTATTTTTTGGCACATCAAGTGATTGTGACACCATCAGCGTCCCTAAAGTGTATATTAAGGAAAGTTCTTACCATATCACTTTCCAGTTCCATCATCTTTTGATGCAGAGCAGCTTCAGCTCCCTCAATCTGCTGGATCCACTAGAGACAAGACAATGAGACCTATAACCTCTTTGTTTTCTAGCACACAAGCAGTGGCAAGTGGGATATCTACAGCATCTTGTTAGTCTGTTTTAAGCAGCCTAGTGCTAGTGCTGGGCTCATCGTGAGGCTGTTTGTGACAGAGGCAGCCAGGATGTCTGCAGGTGGCACTTGGCAGGGAAGCAATAAGAGGATTCCCACTGCTGGGTCACCGCAAGAGGCACACGCCCTTGGATGGACAAGGAACCACAATGGGACACAATGGGACTATAGCATCTCAAAAATAGCTCAGCCGGCTTAGTGGCAGTTCTGTTTGTAGAGGAGGCATTGCTGAGCAGAGTCCCTGGAAGCTGTCATGTTGAAAAACCTGTGTGCTGCATTTGAGCCTTAGAAAGCAATTTTAACCAATCCCCACTTTCTTAATTTTTGAAACAAGCAATGTAGAAACACACTTTCAGGGAAATTTTGGCACACAGACGCCTTTGGAAGCTTTAGAAATCTCAGGACTGTAAATCCAAAACTTTATCTAATAATGGCTTAAAATTCTGATGGTTTTTCATTCAGTTTTCAGTTGCAAGTTTTGTTTCATATTATTTTTTGTATTTGTAATTTTTTTTACTGCGCAGTTTGGGCCAGCTCAGTTTGATATTTTTGCTGCTTCAGCAAGGTGTTTGGGACTGTGTTGGCATGGTTTATTTATTTGGAGAATCACTCCTAACACTAGAAAGTTTAACAATATTGATGACAACAACAGGACAGAAAATGTGTTAGATGAGGCCTTAGACAACACGTGAGAACAGCAAGCACACAATTTACCTTTTCTGCCAAGGACAATACTGTAGAAGCCTGAATTATTGCCACTTGTTCTTCATTTCTTAAATTCTGTGAAGAGGGGAAAGAGGAAAATTGGAGCAGTTTCCTGCATGAATAAAGACAACCCAGCCTACAGACCAGGTCCACAGTTTTCAGAGGATTCCTGTAGTCCTGAGTATTTGGTTTCCATTGAAACATTCAGAGTCTGTTAACATATTAAGAAGACCACTACTTGTGCCTTTGTACATGGCATGGATTAACTGTATCATTCATTACATTATATCTTAAGAGAAATGTAAACTAAAACTGGACCCATTTGTTTGTCTTCATTCTAGTTTTACAAAGCTGAACTTCTACTAAAGCTTTTGTGAAAAGCACATGAATAGACAATAATGATCCTGTTTTTATTTCCTATAAACTTTTTTAAGACACATCTAACATTGGCCAGAGATACTGGATCTCTTTTATGTGGGCAGCTATGCGCTCTTAGAAAGCCAGAGGGAATTTGATAATTCTTGCCTATTTATGAAACTGCTAGAAGGAATCCTAGTCCTGATGAAGAGTGGTTCTCAGACTGCCAAACTCATTCACATGTTTTCCTGAGTGAACGGACTGCACCAAATACTGGTGGTCTTTGGACATTCTTCGTTTGCTAAACCATACATAAAAGATGCATAATTTAACAAATATCTTAGAAAACAGTCATAATTATAAGTATCACTTACTGAACTATACAAAATGCAGCTTGTAAAGAGAATATTTCCCATTTCAACTTACCCCATTATCACCTAGGATGTCTAACTGCTTTATAAGGTCTGGGATGCTGACATCCTGCAAAGAGAGAGTAAGGTAAATGCATGGCATGCACATTTTATTATGGCTGCAATATCCATCTATCCTATGAATCACATGGAATCAGCCATTTTGTTTTATCTTATGGAAATGCATCATACTTTGATATCAGTTGCCTTTGAACCAGATTTATTATTATGGTGAGAATTTTGAGTCTAATTGAACTGTGTCTGTCACCACACCCTTACATTAGACTGAGATCAAATGCCTGAAGTTTAGTGGAAATATTAGTAAGGGATTATATGGGCAGCACCCACCACTCCTACAGGGGGAAGCACTGCTTTATACAACTGACTTACCTTAACCCCTTCCTTCATGCAGTAGATCTGTAGAGCACTCACACCATCTGAGAATGGGTGTATCTGGAGATTAAATGGTGGGGACCGTCTCTCTCTTTCCTGCAAATAAATTTAAAAGATGCTACAGGATGTATTAGAATGAAGGAGATGTACACAGAGAATGCATAGCTGCTGTTTATATCATGCTTGGCTTGCAAAGCCAAGCTCTTTATTTTACAAGCCAAGGAAAAAAACATCTAGACCTAGTCTGTAAAAGTGAGCCAAGTGGGACAGGATCCTATACACAGGGTAACTGTCAATCAGGAGATTATTTGATAAATTATGTCAATTTGAAAATTGGCTGTGGAAACGCTGTCACCTAGCTAAGATTCAAGCAATTTGCTTTATGAAGTGTTGAACAATTACACATTGTTGTAAATACTCCGTTTAGAAACAGGTGTGTGACTTCAGACTGTTAGGAGACTCAGAATACACATTTTCCTCATCCTGGTATACTGTATATTCTAAAATCTGTGAAAAATAGTGATCAAAAAAACTGATCAACGTAGCTGTTTATACACCTTATTGCTTAAAATTTACAAATATTTGTTCCGTTTTAAAGGACCAGAGACAAAAATAAAAATTTGAAGATGCTGTTTCTCATTTCTTTCAGGTATTCAGGCAAGCACGGAAGTGAAGATAAACCCTCACTTTCACACACATTTTTGGCTTACGAATGTATAATTCACTTGATCAGTTCAGCTCCCTGCCATATGGAAACACATGGGAGAGCTGCTCAACAGGGAATGTGTCCAGTGCTCGCAAAAGGAACAGCACTTGCACACGGGCAGACAGGCTTCTCCAAGTATTAGAAAAATCATTCCCACAGGCATGGCAACTTGGAGGCACACTCATGTTAACCAGCTAAGCTTACCTGTGCACACTGGGCACCTGGTCCAGGGTGAAGTCAACCAGCTGGGTACGGTGCTTCCTAATTTCAGGATATTAGAGCTGACATACTTCAGCTCACAATTAAAAATGCTGGGCCTGATTTGTTACTCTGTATTTTTGCTACAGCACTTGTGCAAACCCTTAATTAAAACTTGTTTCCAGTGCAAGTGCACTCATTTAACTCTCTACCAGCTCTACTGTAAGAAGCGCATCCATCACCTCCAGCTCAAGGTTGCGGAACTCCAGCAGCTCGTTCTGGTCTCGTGCATCCTGCAGCTCCTGTTGCAGACGGTTGTTTTCTGCTTCCGTTTTCTCTATCTAACAGAAATATGTTAAATCACTATCTGTGTGACTGTTACAAGGACCATGAAGTACCTGGTGAGTAGTAGTTGAGGTAGCATCAGCTGTGCAAAATCTAAACCCTAAAGATGTCTCACAGGATCCAGATAACCCTTCAGAGTGAACATGCAAACCTTTTGAATGTACCTTGTCTAAAAGCTCTTGGTTCCTCTTAATGAAGAGCTGCTTGTCTTCCACCCAGTGTGAGTCCTGTTGGATGAAGCAGTAGTATTACAGAAAAATCAAATTCCATGAAGCTGGGCACATTTATTGAAAATTGTAGCCACAGGCTTTATTCTGGTTTTAACATCCTACAGGAACAAGGTGTCTTTTACAGAACAACAACACTTTAAGTTTACCAAGCTGTAGCAAGGCTTCTGAACTTGCCAGATCTGCCTGTTTACTGACTGGCAACATTACATCTCATGGAAGTTTATACTGAAATTGTGTTTGGTATTTTGTAAGCAGAGCAGATAAGATACAAAGTAGAGAAAAAAACACACAAGAATTACTTACCTGCCCTTTCTGAGCCAAAGTTTTCTCCAGATCTTCTATTTTGGCCTTATACCTCTGGACTTCAGCTTGAAGTTGTTCCTGAGCCTGTTGAAGTCAGGCACCACATTAAAGAGTAACAAAACCAGCTGGCATTAAAAGGAAACCAAAACCAGCAGAGCCTGGGCTCATGCTGTCAGTTGCACTGAGTGAGCAACCATTAGAAAGATCCTGGCAAAGTGATGTTTTGTGCCACTCCTTAGACTGGCACACAGATGGCACAAGGGAACAGAGCGGCAGATCAGCCCCAACTCCCCACCCAAGGCTGCTCCACCATGGATTGCATCAGAGCAACAAAACACAAGCTCAGGTATTTGGGGTGCTCTGCTCAAAGACCCTAATAAGGACAATCCCTAAATTACAAAAATTGCTTAGTAGATCAGAGTGGCAACAGGAAGATGCAATTTTAACTCCCAGGGGGGTCTTCAAGAGGTGGCTCAACAAAGTACTAAACAAACTGGTATGATCTCAGAGCTGACTGCTTTGAGTAGGAATTTGGGCTAAAGACCGCCTGAGGTGCCTCCCAGTCTGAATGACTGTAATTTTATTGGAAGGACAACACTTTTAGCCTTGAAAGGTTTACTTTAGTTGCATCACATTAAAATTTGAATGTAATTTGCATTTCTCTCTTAGAAACATTCAGATGTTCCTAAAGTTGGGGCAATGTGTGTCTTTGTGAAAACTCACGGGCCTTCATTTACCTTTAAAATCCAATCCCATCACACCTAGGCAAATGATGAGAAAACTCTTGTGATTCTGTGTCAGGCTGCAGAGTTGTCTGCTTTGGCATGCCTGCCTGACTGCAGAGTCTTCAGCTTCAGCTGGAAGACAGCTTCGTGTTAACTGAGTGATTGTGTCCATTCTTAAAGGTCACTCTCTTTGAAAATGTACTCAGCAAACAAGTGGACAGACATTTCTCAGCGTTATGGATGCTGTATGTAGCTCCATCCTATTGCATGTCCCTTTGAGGAGTTTCTTGTCCTGACAGCAATGAAATACTGTTACTCTCAAACAAATACTGACCCTGGCTTCTCTTTCAGCATCTATGACCCCTCCTGTCTGTTCCTGCAGCAGTGCATACGCTCTCTGCAGGGCCTGGTACTCCTTTGTCAGCTGTCGAAACCGCAGCTCTGACTCTTCTGCTGCTAAACCCTGAAGAATGAGAAGAGACATGCCTAATCCATGGAGAGCAAAGCACTGTCAAAGCAAAGAATGCAAATGTGATTTGTTAAGCACAGTAGTTGGTTTACAGATCTTGATTCAACTAGCTTTTTGGATCACAACGAGCTTGCTGTGATCTGAAATAAAAAATGGGGAGATTATACAGCATTTATATCACAGCATCAGCTGAGTTGGAAGGGACCTACAAGGATCATTGAGTCCAACTCCTGGCCCTGCAAAGCACCATCCACAAGAGTCACTGAGAGTCTTGTCCAAACACTTCTTGAACTCTGTCAGGCTTGCTGCTGTGACCGCTTCCCTGGGGAGACCGTTCCAGTGCCCAACCATCTTTTGGGTAAAGAACCTTTTTCTAATATCCAACCTAAACCTCCCCTGACACAACTTCAGGCCATTCTCTCAGGCCCTGTTACTGGTCACCACAGAGAAGAGATCAGTGTTTGTCCCTCCTCCTCCCCTCATGAGGCAGCTGTAGACTGCAATGAGATCTCCCCTCAATCTCTTCTCCAGGCTGGATAGATCAAGTGACCACAATTGCTCCACATACGGCTTCCCCTCAAAGCCATTCACCATCTTTGTTGCACTCCTTTGAACACTCTCTAACAATTTAATATTTTTCTTAGATTGTGGATCTCAAAACTGCACTCAATATTCAAGGTGAGGACACTACAGAGCAGAGCAGAGCAGGACAATCCCCTCCTTTTCTGGCTGGCAATGCTGTGCCTGATGCCCCCCAGGACATGGGTGGACCCCCTGGCTGCCAAGGCACTGCTGACTCATTTTCAAGTTTCTGTCAAGCCCCACTATCCAGGCACTGCTTTCAGCATCTCATTCCCCAGCCAGTCTGTAAATCCAGGGTTCCCCATCCCAGGTTCAGAATCTGGCAACCTGCCCTTGTTGAATTTTATACAGACAGTGATGGCCCAGTCCTCTGATTTGTCAAGGTCTCTCTACAGAAGCTCCCTGCCTTTGAGGGAGTCAACAGCTCCTTCCTGTTTTGTATCATCTGAGAACTTGCTCAGTCCCACATCTAAGTAATTTATGATGAAATTGAAGAGCACAGGGCCTCAGATGGAGCCCTGCAAAACCCCACTGGTGACAGGTCACCAGTATGATGTCATCCCATTCACTATAACCCTTTGATTTGTCTGTAAGCTAAAAGAAATGTGATAGATTTGTTTCCTTGAAAGGCAAGAGGAAAAAAAATCACCTCAAATTGCATGGTAGTCATAGCTATAGACTATACGGACTAGATTGTGGAAGAAACTCTCAGCATTTCAGTATATGAGTTACCAAAATTAAGGTCAAACTTAAAAAGTACTTATTACTCAGCATGCACTATAAAAACCTAAGTTTTCTTGAGAGCTTGACCACTTGTTTTGGAAGTCATCATCTCTTGAAAACCGGTAACTTATCTGTGGAAAGAGTCAGCTCTTACCTCATCCAGATCATCATCTGGGGTTGCCGGTGTCCTGTCTGTTCTATATGAGGCCACAGAGGATGTTTCAGAGTCCATAGAATCATCATCATACCCAAAAACTGTATCGACCACATGTCTCTACAGAAGGAAAAACATAATTTCTGAACTTTTATGTAAACTTGTAGCATGTGTTCTGCAGAGGGGCAGAGGGGGGAGTTGCTAGTTACTTAAAAGATGAGGTGTGAAAAAGGAACAGATCACAGAAAAAAATGGGAAGGTCTCTGGTAAGGTAAATACCTCTCAGCAAAACAGACCCTGAGATTAAAACTTATAGAAACAAAATGTAAGGACAATTATTACTACGGTAGGGATGGAGGGGGAAGGATGGCGGATGGGACGGGAAGCCCCATTTTGCTGAAAATAAAATAGCTGCACACCCTTAACTGAATTTCAAAGTGGACTTAAAAAGCTCTCCCAAAGCAACTAAGGAATTTATAAACCTGATCGCTAAAGCAGATTGTTATAATCCACAAAGCTCTCTTTAATCAGATTGCTAAAGTGTGTTTTCCTACACAGCCTACTTGGACTCTGTAAATGAAAAAGAATTTTTTATCTTACCTTGATTGGTTTTGAGCTCCTTTTATGCTTTCTCCGACGAATGAGTTTCTCCCTGTCCTGGAAAATAAGATTAAAAAGTTACTCTCTCTTTTCTTCTTTGCAGCTTTAGAAGGCCAAATATACAGAGGAAATAAGTAACAGAACTTCCAGTGACTCTCTCCATACGTTCAAAGAGGAATCTGATTCCAGGTAGAAGGGAGGATTCATATCCAAATTTGTATGTGTGTCAGCTGAAAACCACCTGAAAAGAGCCCTAGAGCCCTTATGCATTTGCCTTGAGCAGCTCCCAAAAAACAGGAGCTGATGGATTGCCCTCTAGAATCACTGGGAGGCCTGGTGCATGCGTTTGGGCACTGTACAAGGGGCTGTCTGCCTTCCCTGATGAGATGCTGCCTCTGTCTCAAAGTCATTAAGTGATGGGAGTGTTGATCTCACCACTTTAGCAATGATGTCACAGAAGAGATAACAGCCTGATTTGGAATCTTTCTCCTTCTCCTCAGTATCATAATGCAAAGCCTGCTGACAAAGGAATTGTCAGCATTAAATGACAGAAGAAACCCACTGATAAGCTGTACATGCTTTTCCAGCACATGATACAGCACTGTGGGCTGGCCTCTTGCTAAGGAAACTTCTTAAGTATGATAGTTGCAATGGTAAAACACCTCAGCACAGCCCTGCCTTGTGAACATGTAGCTACCTTCACAAGCTCCACAGTTCTTAGTTTGCATTCTTTTCTGGAGCTCAGTTCACAGTGTCATGCTTTGAATTGTAGGGGCTGATGCTCCATTACCAATTCAGTAGACTGCACACATGCACACCTACAGCTAAGCATCTGCAGATGTTAAAAGCAGGTAAGGCATTAATGCTCAGACCTCTAGTTATAAGAAGAAATACTATCAGTGGTGAATTGTACACAGAAATCATTCCTAATTTCCTAGTGCTCTGCACATACCCTTGTTAACTCATCAATTATGTTCTGCTGTTCTATGACCTGAAGCTTTAAAAATTCAGTTTCTTGTTCCTCATTAGCCTGATCCAGATCATTGAGAGATCTTAATTTCTTTAGAGGAGGATGTGATGTTATTTTTTCTCTCTGTGGTAAGAAGAAAAGATAAAAGAGATAAAATAAGATTCAGAAACTAAAAGACCACCTTTCAGTTAAAAACTAAACATTACCTTCATTTAAGCTATACAGACCTTTAAATATGCTTCAGCTACACCATTTTTTTATTAATATTCATCAGTTCTTCTTAACAATAAAGCAGCACAGCAAGGGTGAGTTCTTCAACCAGAACAACAAGGCTTTATCTATTTAGTTACCATGCAGCAATACAGCCTATATAGCCCTTAAAGATCACACAGCATAGCTTTTCCTTGGCCATGCATCAAGATGTGCCCTCATGTGGCAGACAGAGTTGAACCTGTCCAGTGGGCAGGCAAACAGTATTTACTCTCATGACCCCATGTCCTTACTGATATTCAATGTAGGACCATACACATGAGGCAAGGACATGCTTTACTCATGTGAAAGAGATGCATCCAGTCGGACAAGGAGGAAAGGCAAAAACTGTTATAACAGATCTATTTTAACCACAGGTCAATATCCTGCCTGCTCCTGATCATATGTGAGAAAGGCGATGGCTAAAACCTATGAGAATTACTCTAGCCACAGCTTGTTAACTCTCAAGATTTGGGCATCCAGAGCATGAAGAGCAGATGCCAGGGAGCTAACTTAGCACATACACACCGTGCCCACAGACATGCACCACTTGTGCTGCCTCCTGATGCCGAACGCATGCAGATTCCCCAGTCCTTTCTCTTTTCTGTGGGAGATACCAAGGGACTGTGATCTGCACTACCACAGCTGTGGAAGACTAATTCTGACCCATGACACCTGCAATAAGTTTATCTGTCTTCTAGGCACAGGTAAATTGCAGAGTCTTAAGGTGGATTAACCGTGTAACACTAAAGTCATTTTTCTGTGGGACAAGAAAGTGAATCTGATCATCTCCGCCTAATCAGCAGGAAAGCTGCTCCCACTGCAGGGCACTTAGCCTGCTCAGGATAGTGGCTACTACAAGTCATGGCAAGGTCCATGAACATCTTTATCAAGGGAAGTCGTCTCAGTCTGCCAGCTTACATCTGGCAAACCAGAACATCCACCACCTTTTCAATTAATGCCAAAGCAGCATCAGTGCAAGTGTAGGAACAGAGGGTCTGGAAGAAGACTGATAATCAAGGCAATTTGAAGGATATGCAGACATAACTGTTTTGACCCCACTTCATACAGTCCTGACACGGGAAATACATAGCCCTAACTAAATTTAACACCCTTATTCCCCCTTTCCCATATCCATCTACTATGCATATGTTTTATGGAAAGATTCTGTGTGCTTAGTGCCATGCCAGAAGTTTACTTTGTCATCATCAGCACTAAAAAGAACATGTACATGATGCAAGAACATCATGCGGGCTGAAAACATCACACTTAACAGCTTCCTTTTTGAGTTCCAGATGAAAAATAGCACAGGACATGCCTCAATGATACAACTAATTTTTTTCTCTTTGTTTTTTTTTGAGCAATTGGAACTCGATATTCTAACTTGGAGAATAGAATTAAAGACTTCGATTATGCATTCATGCAAATATACTGCCCATGTATGCATAATACACAATGTTATAGTATGTAAAACTATAATAATACAGACCAAACCATGGCTATATCTTAGCAATAATATTACACATTATGTACAATACATATTCTCTATTTATATACATCATGCACTATGCAGATGCAGCCACCAACACATAGATCATCCAGTAATCCTCATTTTGCTCTCAGTACCAACCATTTCTATATTTTCTTTAGTGACTGCTTTGAGTTTATCTTCCATGCGCTGCAAAGACTGCATAAGTTCATCATTTCTCTTCGAGAGGCACTTGTTCTTTTCCAGAAGAGGCTTACATTGTTTCTCAGCTTCTCGGACACGCTTCAACTGGATTGATAATAGCAATTAATAATTGTCATGAGAGACACATGAATATACTTGTAATTTGCAACCTTGACATCTATTTTGCAATTATGACATAAAGAACAGAGAAGCTGGCTAAACTGATATTAAGCATTAAGATTTCTAGCTCAGGGATTAAAAAAAACATCAAGAGTTGAATTTATCACCTTCATCCTTAAACAGAGAAATAGGTATATAAACAGGTTAAATAGTCATGGTCTTGATTCAACACACAGGTATCACCACATGGTAGAAAATCAGATAAACAGATCAATTCACTGTTGTCAATTCTTCCTAGACTCAGTACTTAACTATTTTCAAGCTAGTCAAACACTGAACTGCACACCTTATAGACATTTTCATTTCATTTACAAGCCAAGTCTCACCATACACTGTTGTGTACTCAAAAGGACAGGACAGAAGCATTCACACAGAATCCTACAAGCCTTGCTTCACGTAACTTCAACATAATTATTGTTTAACTCTAGGATAAAAGGTCCTCCTCAACCTCCTAAGGGATGGGACTGATGGATGGACAAGGCATATTCATCACCAGCTTTATTGTTGCATCTTCCTCGTCTTTTCCTTTCCCCATGGCTCTAACCTCCTCTGTCTGCCAGTGCAAAAGCTCACATACCAGCTCATTTCGTTCATCAACAAGCAAGGTGTTCCGGTCCTCCAGCTTCCGTATGGTGGCATTCAGCTCTGCTATCCTCTTCTGGTTTCTGCGCAAGTCCTGTGCATGGGCAACAACGTCACACAGTTACTGATTCTCTTCAAAATACATGGCTGGGAAAAGAATCCTTAAAAAACACAAACAAGTCAACTTAAGCTTTCATCATCAATGAATTTTCTTTAGGGACTTCTACAGTACTGAACATATTGGCTATATATATATATATGTATTTAGGAAGAAGTATCTGGTTTGGGGGGATATTTTATTTGAAAATTTTAAGCCATTTAAAAAAAATAAGAGAAAACAACCAAATACACAATTTTTTATGATAGAGACAAAAAAGCTTAAAGATTCTATTTTTTATTGCCTTTTCCTCTAGATTGCTTCTATTTGCTGAGCCACTACATCAGGTGAAAAAGTCAGGACAATCCTTTCATTATCACTCACACTTACTTTCTTATTCCTCATTTGTATATATGTAAATACATTCCTATATATACATTGGTTGTGTAGACATCTTCTGTTTAGTCACATAATGGGTGACTTGCATGCTTTGTGAATGACACCCAAGGGCTGTCTGTGGGAAGACAGACAAAGAGGAGGATCTCCTAAGAGTCTAACAGATTCTGCACCCCCAGCCTTCTCCTTGCCCCTCCCTGCTCATCCTCCTAATTCTATCTGGTTTTGAGAATGCATGTTATCCAGGTAGTTATGTTCATCAATGATTCTCTCAAAGGCGCACTGATTATTTAAGACGTTATATTTGTGAATAGAACAACTGATGAAAACCAGCAGTACAAAGCTTTGTCCAACTAGCATGCCCTCTGAAGACTCTACGGACTTTAAGTTTTCTGTAGTGACTGGGTGGGAATGTTTTCCCAGGGCCTGAGAGGGTATGTCAGCAAGAAACACACATCCACGCTTCTGTTTTGCAGGGAGCAGTAAAACCTGCATACAGGGCTGCTGCAGTGCTCCGAACCATCTCCAGCCCTTCCTGGGATCTCTCTCTTGGGACTGCTCATGTTACACTCTGCCTCCTTCACCAAAAAGAGCTGTTCATCCAGAGCTTCCTTTTGCAGCTGCAGCTTCTGCACATAGCCTGTCTGTGTCTCCAGTTCTTTCTCCAATGAAAATATGATCCTGTCTTTAGCCTTGATCTCGTCCATCTGAATGAAAGAAACACCAGAACAATATTACTCTGTGAAGGCAACAGCATTTCTCCAATTTGGATTGTATGATTTACTTAAGAGCAGTGATCGCCCCTCAAATCTGCTCTACCATACTGCACCAGGCCTGTAAAACAGCACAGTCTGAGCCATACCCATAATTTGGCACAGGAGCACATTCATTGAGCATTTTGGCAACACAAGAATACACCTCAGGATGCAGACTGTGGATTGCAGGTGCGGGGGGGGGGGGCGGGCGTAGCATCATTCTTGACAGTTTAAATTACTGTTTCTTTACTTAATTGACAATTCTTGAATTCCAGTTTTCAAACTATACTTTCTACTGTTAAAAGCAGGTCCAGCTCTCCACATGACAGTGTGTCCTGGTTCTGGCCAGGACAAGGTTAATTTCTGCAATAGCCAGGAAAGGCATGGACCCACAGGTTATTCCATACCATCTCATGCAATTTTCTGGAGATGGGGAAAGGGGTCTCTTCTGGATGAGGGTAGCATTGCTACGGTCAGATGACAGAATGCATGGTGAGCATTTTACATCTAAGTCACTCTCTTCTCTCTTGTACATATTTCATTGCAGTTTTCAGTAAAGTGGTTTTACTTCAATTCACAATCTCATCTTTACTTTTTGTGCTTCCAGTTCTCCTCTCCAGCCCACTGCAGGGGATGGGGAGTGAGCAAGCATCAGTAAGGTTTGGAAAGTCTAAGTGGAAGCACAAACTGGGGAGTACCGTCCCTAAACCACGACAAAGGGAAACAATGCAACCTGCACCTTTACTGGTGTGGGCCTCTTTTCGTTCATTTTCCACATAATTACTGAAGGTTACACCAAGGCCAATGCAAAAGATATCCTCTCCTGTCATGGTTTATTGTTTTTAGGATACCATAACATCGGCTGGAGAAACCAAAAAACTGCAAGTGCATATGTAAATGCTCTTTATCTAACCCTCAGCACCCTGCATGCATTAGCGAATCAGAGAGCCAAATCCTTACAGATCAGGCCAATCACTCTCCTAATTTAAGCTGTTAACTGCCATCACAGTGCTATAGTTGACTCACTGTTATCTATTTATTCCTGACAAATGACAGTGAGAAATTTGTAATACTTTTTCAAAGTGAGTTGCATTGCAGAGTTCTGTTGCACAGAAAAAGCTAAGAGACACAAAAGGCAAACTTAGTGCAGCCTAGGGGAACAAATGAACTGTTTTGATTACTGACCAGGCGTCGAATATCCCTTTCACTCTCCCATTTGATCTTGGAAATGGCTTCCTGGTGAGACTGATGCTCACTCCGAAGATCGCCCGCCTTGATCTTATCGGCCTGGATCATATTGTTAAGGGCCTCATCTACCTGCTTTTTGGCAGACTTCAGTTCAGTAATTTCCTGCAGAAGCTTAAGGCGCTCAGAGTCAAACTGTTTTCTGGCCTCCTCACGAGCCTCAATAGTCAGCGCTGTCCGTACTTTATCGCTGCTCCCATCCCGCAGCGCACACAGCGCTGACTTGAGCCGCTGGATTTCGCTGTCTCGCACTTTCACCATTCTTGTCATCTCCTGCTCGTGCTGTTTGATGAGGTTCTCCCTCACAGCCTGCAGCTCCTTCATTTTCTCCTCATGGAGTTTGGCTTTTAGCTCTGTGATTTGCACGGTCTGCTTGCGTTGCTCCACTTCGCGGATACGCTTCGTTTCTTGAGTCTTCTCTCTTTCGAGTTTAGCAACCTACATTGAGATAAAATAAAAGTCATCTGCTACCAATGTAACATTATCAAAGCAAGCCCATCCAGACACATCCATGTCCAACTGAGAAAGACCCTGCTGAGATCTCAGACAATCCTCCTAAACAACAATCCTAAAACAAAATACTGGCCAGCTCCTGAGGCATTCATATAGATAACATTCTTTTTACTCTAAGAAAAAACACTGTCTTCTCCAGGTGTCCTGCCTCACACAATGACGCTACATGTACTTTTAATATTTCCTTAGGAAAAGATTCCATGTGTATGTGTTCATTTGTCTAAAAGCTTTTTAACAGAGCAGTCAAATTCACCAGAAGATTGGAGGGCTCAGAAATAGCAACATTCCTACAAGTTTCACACACTGCTCCATTTGAGGGCCAGAGGTTTCTCAAACTTGTAGCTCAGTAAAATGGAGTCTTTTCCATGGAAGTCACAGGACATCCACAATAAATGTTGTAAGCTGGGAAAGAATTAGACCACTGCTTTAGGAAAGAGTTGTGTGGCCTCTGTTGAATTCTGTGACACCACTTCTTCCATGTGTTTGTCTTCTTCAGCAGACACTTTTATTTATTTTATTTAAAACCAAACCCCCACTCACCTTAGATTTCTCCTGATGCAGCTCTATTTGAATGTCCGTTAGCTTAGTCCTGAGTTCCTCATTGGCAGCCTGTAGGGCAACAATCAGTGCCTCAGGCTTTTCGCCCTTGCTCCGTCCTTTTTTTGACATGGTTTCTTATCAGTGAGAGTCCACGTGTTTATTTCAAATATGGACTGACATCCTTTTCTGTTCCTTTCTGTGCCAGTTAGTTCAGCAACTACTGCATGAATTCCTTAAGGTCCTGGACTCAACTGCTTTGGAAGCCCTGTGAGAAATGAGACATACAATTATTTGTCCGTGGACACCACATCTGGACAGCTCATGTGCTTAAAGAACACAACAGATGGGAGAGCTCCCATCTCCAAACACTGCAACCTTTGTCTGAAAACCTGCAAGGGAGATCCTAGTACAACCATCTTCTGAACACTAGTCTGGCACTCTTGTGGGAATTCCATGTTTGCCCTTTTTCTGCTCCCAGAAAGGGGCATCATGCATTGAAGCTAGGCATTCCTTTACCCTAAAGATTAGTGCTGTTGAAATGTTGAAGGCACAGGTTATTTAATCCAAACCTTGCAGTCTGAGGTAAGCACAAAGCAGACGCTTTAGTCTCAAGAATCCACCAACAACATCATTTTGTTCCCTTTCCCAGCCCCTGATCCCCTGCAAGATCCTGTGCCAAACTCAAAGGCTCTCCACAACTCCTACCATCTGTCACAGGAGGAAAGGGCAAATGAAGTCCTCACCAACATTCCAGGTCTCTGAGGAAGCAGAAAACTAATAACATACAAGGGCCTGTTCAGACTAGAAACTGTCCCCATCTAGTGAGAAATGAGTGCCTATGCCTATTGGAGGATTAAGATCTTAATTTACAAATGAGAAATTACAATATCACACCATAATCTTGCAACTGTGGTTTTAACATCTGGTTATCAACAGTATAAAATAAAATTCTGGACATTAGACAAGCATTGTCATTATCCCTGTATTCATTTTAATTCGAGAGCATTGTTATTCCCATTTGTGGCCACTAGCTGAGAGAATGTTTGGAGATCTGGTATATCAAAGTGCTGAAACATTAAGACTGCAAAGAGGGGGCCAGAGCATAGTGTAGTAGTAGTGGTGAAACTTTCCAGCAACAGTGATCAGTGCTCCAGTGCTAGATTCCAGACAAGCTTTCCTCCATTACTGTCAGGTCGCGCATTAATTTTTATATTTTATTTGCTTTAGGTACAAACCATAAATAGAAACATAACCTCCTGTGTTAAAACAGAAGTAAAGAGACCTCCAAATATGAAAGCCTGTTTAACACAACATAAACTTGCATGCATTAATAGAAGGAAGAACAAGAAGAGAACTTAATTTCCCTGTGTTTCAAGAGGGAATTTTGAGGCTGTTCCAGTAAGTCCAACCAACCAGTCATCTGAAGGCATTTCCTGCAGCACTCTACTCACCCCTGTTCTTCTCTAGAGCATCAGGACATTCTGACAGCAGCTTAATGCTAAGGCTGATAGAGAAAGATCACTTGCAAGCCGTAGGCCACTTTCCCTGTCATGTTCCAGCTGTGGAGTGCTGTTTGTATAACTGGGACCATCCAAAAACCTTGTTTATCCAGGAAGTCAGATCGTATTTGCCATCGGTATCACAAAGCAAAGCAGGCAAAGTACAGTAACAAGTCTCCTGTTATGTATGGTGATACAGTCAGTATGGAAATTGAGACGACCCAGGGATTCTGACCTTTTTAGCAATAATATTTCCATTCAAAGTCAGAGGCGCAATCTCACACACTAAAAAGTTCTCAAAATTAAGGCTGTCCCAGTAGTTATTACATACCATAGAGGTAAGAGCAAAAATTTTAGATGTAGTCTCTGCCTCAATAATCTTACAACTGGTTCAAATATCCAGTTCAATTACTGTGAACCAAGTACTTCCCAAAATACAGAAAAACCTGTCCCTTTTCTAACACCAGATGCTGCTGTCCATTTTGACTGCACATCATTGCTCTGTACCACAGCATCACAGTCCCTCACTCTTAATGCATCTCCCAGCAGGCCTCATTACAGAAGAATATGCATAGAGCTAAACATTTATAGCAAGTAGGAAGACTGCTAATTATGCAACAGCTGCCCAATACAAGAACAACCAAATCCAAGAGGCATCTGAAATAGCAAAACTCACAGAAACACTAGTGCGAAATAACTGTACAGGAGAACCACTGCAAAACTGGTTCCAGCCGCATAATAAGAAGTTCCAACCAAACAGATATCCACTTGCCTACCCAGGGACAGGTAAAAAAAATCATACTTGAAATATTAAAAATATGCCTGCAGCTGAAAACCACTTTACCAGCCTGTACAGGGCCAGAGTAAAAGGGGACTTTGCCATTGACTGGAACAGGAGCAGAAACAGGAGACCAACATGCCTCCCACGGTAACTAAATCCATAAAAATACCCATGAGCCTGGGGACTTAGAAAAAAGAAAGAAACAGAATTCTATTAACTCTTAGAATCTTAATCAGCCATACTGCCTTTCATCTTGATGAATGAATAAATTACTGTACTCACGCTTCTTCTTGCTCTTTAAACAATGCCACATATGCACCAGAATGCTGCAGTGATGGGTGAGTAAGGATGGGCTGAGAATTCATAGCTCTGATCTGACTAAGAACACTTCAAGAGTGTTAAGCAGTATCCAGACTATTCATAATAACACATCATAATTTTCTTTCCCAAGAGAGATCCAGGGAAGCACCATTTAGCCCAATTAACTTTTAAATATGAAATAATATTTAAAGTAAAACATAACTGAACAGTTCCCTTTGTTGCACAGGTACTATCTGCTCTAGGTGTTTGCTGAAGACGGGCACGAGTACCCAGCTCTCATCTGTGCTAAACAACCTCTCTGGTTTGGATGCTTGGGCTCTTTTCAGTGTCACTCCAGCTCTCTTTACCACAGCCTTGAATGCTAAAAGACACATATTGAAATCATAGGTGTGCAGCATACTAGACTGAGATTCAAATGAAAATAACTTGGAATACAGGAGACAAGACTCTGTGCAGGGAAAGCTGGAGAAAAGAATAAAAAATATTCACTGACAGGTGTTGCATGATGAATATCATTGAACTACAGTTCAAAGTGGTGATTTATCAAACCCAGGCACAGGACTCTAGAATACCTTGGATTATTGTGAAAATCAAGAACAGACTCAGCAGTGTTCCTTTTTCCGAACAGGAAGAAGGTATCTGAGCAAAGAGATTTAGTACTCGAAAGGAGTTCCTTTCGATTCGAAGCAAAGGAAAGGAAACAAATGCTGCCCACACTGCGTGAAGTGTAGCTGGGCTGAATAGCTGGCGTCGGCTGCTACGCTGTGGCTGAACTATGTATTTGAGAAATGTTTGTTTGCGGGATGAAAGTCTATCAAGGGGAGAAAATGACAACAAATCACGATTATTATGTACATTTTAGAAGAATTTGTTTTAAATAAAATAATGTATCTACCTATAAAATATATAGTGAAGTATCATAATTGAATATATAGTGAAGTATCATGATAATTGTATCACTCCAGGTTTCTGTTTTATTAGGCATACCAAGCTACTTTAGACACATTGTACTGATCTTGAAGTTAAACATGATATGCACAACCCTTTGGTTTATCAAGAAAAAGCAGATCAAAATGTGGCAGAATAGAAGAAATTCTTCTCCAGCCAGGCTTTATCTATGTTTTGCACTTTTCAGAACAAAATTCAAGCCCTAATTATTGCATACCATCCTGTGTGTACCATGCCACATAACAAAATACATAATTAATGAAAACTGTAATTAAAAGCATGATTTACACTATTTTAGCATTTCATCATAATTCAGCATGCCAACATCAACCCAAAAACTCAGCTCAGACTTGATAAACAGCTTTTCAGGACAAATCCAAACCAACCTCTGATTCTGACTGCCCAGAAATCACTGTATTGTACTTAGATTTCTAATCAATACCATAATAATACTCAGGAATATTAAAATACCTTCTGAACAGAGCTCACAATAGCCCCTGGATATGGGGCTCTACACAAGGAATACGGGATGAATCTGGTGCTGCTAGGCTGCTCATGCTAAAATTACCATTGGCCCTTGCTCTGAAACATGAACTAAAAAAACCCTATCCAAGTAGCTGGAGACTCCATGGAAACAGTAAAAAGGGGACAGAAGCATTATTGTTACCCACAGCAAAGCTAAGCAGATTTGTTAAAACAATATTCTAGTATTCTGTGGCTAAAGCACCATCTGTCTCTTTCTCATACAGTTATTTTCCTAGAAGCTGGCATAACACAATGTGTACTGAGAACACTGTAAGTGAAAAAGGAAATCCTGCGCTATCCCAAAAGGAAGAGGACATTTTCCAGAATGAGTACTTTTCAGCATAAATGCAAATGTACACTGACTGGAGGCTCTACTTAAGAATGGCAGGGTTCTCAGAGCAAGGACAATCTCTATCAACCTGCCCAGATGACTGTAAGATGGGGGCCTAACAATAACACACAAACTCTTGGTTTTGTACCTTGGGCATTATTTTATGCAAGTAGATCACACTATGCCACCAAACAACATGCACCACCTGGAAGAGAAACACTGCAGTTCTTGGAGTTTATCGTATCAGGCCCTCCTTTATTTGATTTTAACAACCCAACAAAACCCTCTTTTATTTAATTGAAATGCATATAAACAAGAAAACAAGAGCGAGGGAAAGTTCATCCTTCTCCTGAAAACCCTTCCTTTTCCTTCTCAGGCCATATGAATCATCACCTCTTTGTCTTACAGATATCCGAGGAAGGTATCTTACAATCACTACTAAAAATTGTCATATATTTAAGTAATTTCTCTACTTAAAGCAGTAAGGTTAACTTTGGAAGTTTTTGCCATTTTTAGCTCAGCTCTTGATACAGCCAACAAACACAGACATTGGTTTCAGAAGAGATCAGAAAAAAATCTGCACTCTGGCCTCCACATTCACTTTAACAACACTGACCTCTACAGTGAACTATTTTCTTTTTTAAATACCTTACTTCCAACCAGATGACTACCTTCTTGTAGTTTCTTATCACCTTCCAGTTCAATATAGCTTCAAAAAATGTATTTTCTTCTCCCACTCTATTGCCATCAATGCCTTAAAGAACCTCACGTTCCCATTGCTCTAATTTCCAATGTTCTGTATCTCTCTTATCTTTACCTTCCATTTTCTGTGAAAGGAATAGCAATATTCCCATTACCGGGGAAGTTCAGCAAAAACTAAGCCAGCAGTTTGTCTCTTCACACTAACTTTCCAGCAGAAATGCAAACACATATTTTACATTAGTCATTTCTGTACACCTTTTAGAGTCAAAATACCTCTAAAAATAAAAACATTACAAGCAACGTTTTTCTCTCGTTTGCAAACTGTTGTGAAACTCACTGTACTATCATACGGGGAAAGATAGGTTCCTTTGTCATCTCTTGAGTCTGTGAACTCTTTAAGAATGGTCTGAAACACAGAAATCTTTTCCACCAGTGGCACCGCTCAGCTGAGAAAAAAGTACCCATCGGGCTCTGCCCATGTTTTCCAGCAAAATAAACCATATGAAAATGTACCATGTAACACTATACATGCTGACTTAAGAAGCTCTGCTCATAATGGGAAGAACAGAACTTTACAATTAAACTACTGGGAAAAAGTGAAACTCATGTTCAATGTAGAATTTATCCTTACAGTTTACTATTTTAAAAACTTACAGGATGATATTTAGCTGAACTGTGCTGCTTAAAAATGGGAGCACCAGCTTCCATTTCCACACTATAACCAGGACAGCAATATTCTCCCTCCCATGTAAACAGGTGATGGGCTGGATTCTCAGCTGGAAAAGGTGTAAGCATGAAACACCACCCATTAGATCCAACAGAGCTGCTGGTTCATACATGATGTGACAAAGCGCAAAAAAAATAAGAGGTTTCACTTATAAGACATTCAGGATACTGTCTTGAACATGCAGATTTTCATTAGGGCTAAAACCAGAAAACTATTTTATGGCAATTTCAGAGAGATTTGAATAAACTTGAAACTACTACATATCATTTCAAATAAATTTCGAAGGACAATGCTTAAATCCTCATTGAGTTTACCTACCACCGGCCACTATGCAGGTACAGACACCCACTGCATATTCCAAGGAAACAGTAACATGTAGGTCATGTTGCGACCCACAAAAATCCGTGGCATGATGCAGAAGGGATCTGCAAGCACGCAGCCTGCTGGACATGGCTGGGGCACTGATCCAGCCACAGCAAAGGCACAGATGTTTGTGAGCTCTCCACTGTGCCTCTGAAACACGTACTGGACACACGCTAAACTTGCAGGTTTGCTCTTGAAAGTACTTCCAAATTAATTACACAGTCTTTCCTTAGTTATAAGCTACCAAATAGTAACCAGCACAATTGCTCTTTCAGATGTAAATAATCCAATCTTTTTCCAGTGCAACAGTCCCCACATATTCTTTGTTCACCTATGACTGATTGTAACTGATCACAATTTCCTGTCAGAGAGGGGATGTGAAAAGGGGATATTATTAAGGGTTGTATTAAATAAACCATATTCTCAAAAAATGACTGTATCTCATTTTGTTCATCACCAATGCACAGAGATGGAACAGAGCAGCTTACAGAACCTTAAATATTAAGTACAAATAATTACAGTGGAAAAAACCCCAAGGACTTATCCACAAATCACAGACCTTAAAACAAAAATCGTGTTCATGAAAATCTAAGTACATATTATGTATTAACACTATCTTTGGTCTTTTTTAAATGTTTGTAAGCCAAGCCTGCCCCAAATACATGCCAAACAGTACAGTATTGATTCTAATAAATTTTTATCACTTGTAACATTAAGAGTTCTTAGGATTTTGCTTACATGATAGAAAAATGAGAAGCATTTCTGCACCCATTAAAAAAATCAGCTTAGCGAATATTAGCAAATACTCATACAGGGAAAAATAAAATCCAGAAGCTCTGACTCCACCATTTCTCCCAACTTTATTTGCTCACTCATTAGCGATTACCCTAAAATACCTGGGACCTCAATTCCATTTTCAATAACTGTTTCTTCTTCTTTTCAGTTTTAATTTCCATGTTATTTAGGCCTTTTGTCTACAGTCCTTACAGTTTAAGGTGTTTTCCTAATTCACTTTAAGGAATATTGTAATACACAATTTCAAAAAATTCAACATATAGCTTGAGAAATGGAGTACAGGTATGAAGATATTACCTCCTGGACAGAGACGGAAGGAATGCATAAAATGAAAATGTGAGCTAACATGCATTTTAGTATCAGCTGTTCCCAATTAATTCAAATATTTCATTATTTTTTATAAAAGAATCTGAGATGCTGTTATACTTTGCATTGTCATTTTTTAACATAAAAGAAGATCTGGCATACCATACCACCTCTTCTATCCTAACAATTTTTTCAGGTACATCAGGTACATACATTAGAGTACATTTCATCCAAAGTTAGAAATGGAATTGTAGTCTATCCAGTCTTCATTTACATTCCTTATTTGATGGTATTTGTTAAACTGCTAACTCAGGAGGTTTCACTGTGCAGCTACGTACTAAACGCGTGCTGCACTTGGGTGCCTTTTTCTCACAAAATGCTGCTGCATGGATGGTCACCTATATCAGTTCACTTTACTTCCCTTCTGACCATGGCTAATACAGACTGTCCAACACAGGGAAATGTCATGTCCAAATAAGATCTTCCAGAGAAAGCGCAGATCCTGAAATTTCCCAGGTGTGTGATGGTTTCTCAGAAAGCCACCAGGGATCCAAATGCATGGCAAGAAAGCAAACAGCATCACCAGTTCAAGAGAGAAGAGCTGAAAGCCCGTGTACCTGAAAATACTTGCAAGTATTATTTTTCTTTTCAAGTTCATTGGATGTTTCAGAGTCCAAACTGCAGACTGTGACCCACACTTTCTGTAGTTTTCAGAGAAGCTGTGTTTATGCTCATCTGACCTGACAGTGTGGCCACATCACAGAGCTTTCTCATGGTTCTTCCAGCGTGCTGCTGCATTTTCTCTTTAGAGCCCTACCCCCTGGAGAAAAGATTTCCAGTTCTCATATTTTAAAGGAGAAATTCAAACAGACCTTGAAGATTCAGAAACTAGAAGTACTACCAAAATTGTATTTTTCTACCCTCATGGATTCTGGATTTTGAGAGCTGATGACAGAGAAGTGCACAGATGCTTTGCACAGACCTATAAGGAGAAGGCAGCAGAGAATCTATCCCTGAAGATGGGAAGATAAATTTGTTAAAATCTGATAAAGACCTGATCTTGAAGGGCTATAGATTTATAGAGAAACTTTGAAGATGTTACCTGCTTGGAATTTAAGTAAGATACTGATTTCAAAACACATAATGCAAACATGTAATTATAAATTCAAATAATATTAACATTCATACTTTTTATATTTGATTCTTAAAACAAAAACATTTGGTTTTCAGTCTTGTAGTACAAATATTGAATGGCTATGCACAAAGATTAATCTGATAGAACCTAGAAGATGTGACATCGCTGGAAGGTGACTCAAAATTCAGGCACCTGGTAGGGACTATTTATTTTCACAAAGCAAATAGAAAGCAAAATATTTACAACTATTAAACACTACCATGACTGAGTAGTGAAAGCACCTTCAGGCTCACACAGTTTGGTTAAAATGAAGAGGGGAAAACCTCGGAAATCCAAACTACTTGGATTTCAACTGCTCAAGCTACATCTGAGTACTTGTACTTACAGAAGTACAATCCATCACCACACCTTTGTTACAGTTGGAGGACTATTTTTGTAACTTTCTAAACCACAGTATCAACTATTAAATGAATGGAGATCAAAATTGAAAATTATCCTAGACATAGTTCTACGGTTACATTTCACAGCATCTTCCTGACTTGAATACCCAGAAATTACTTGTCCTTTGAAATGACAGAGAACTTAAGCTGTATCTTTCCAGCTACATTGAAGTAATGATAGTAAAAAGTCTACCAGACCCAGCATTCATTTACAAATTAAAATAGCAAATCACCTCCTTAAAACACAATCACACATAACCATACATACATAAGCTCCACCTTATGTTCAATTCTTAATGTGCAGGATAACAAAGCTCTTATTCAGAAGACCATTTAGCTGGGAATGGCCTCTGAAAGCAGCGGGATTATCAGAAACCACTGAAAGGTGACAGGGGCAAGGTTCTCAGAAGGGAGGCTGAGTCCATGTATTAGCAATATCACAGAGCCTGAAGTCTGGCTTGGGGAGAACACTGGAAATACCTGGCTCAAAATCATCTCCAAGGTGACAGCCACATTTCTCTACCTTAGGCACTACCAGAACAGTCAAAGAGCAGGAAGTTGGAAAGGTTGCAGTATCTGTCACTGACAACCTACTCCTTTCTGCTAGGAGTTCTGCTGACAAGCAAGGAATCCCAGCAGATCACTAAATTGCCACAGTTCTGGAAACGGACAAAGCCAAAGGGCCAATCCATCAACAGTTCTTGGCAGCCACCTCCACTGGGCAACTTCTATGGAAACCCCAGCAAAAACTTCCCAGCCTTTCCTCCCTGAGGCTTCTCCTTGGGATTTTGCTTCCTGTGGAAACAAGGGTGGAACTGGCTCCAATCACACAACTTGATTAGAATCACAGAATATCTCAAGTTGGAAGGGACCCATAAGAACCACAGAGTCCAACTCCCTGCTTCTCACGGGACCATCTCATACTAAAGCACATGACTAAGTGCATCATTCAGATAGTCCTTGAACTCTGATAAGTTTAGTGCCCTGAGCACTTCCCTGGAAAGTCTGTTCCAGTGCCCAACCACCCTCTCAGTGAAGCAGTTTTTCCTACTGTTTCCAGTCTGAACTTCCCCTGATGCAGCTTCATTCCATTTCCTTGTGTCCTCCTGCTGGTCACCAGACAGAGGAGATTCTGCTGAGCCTCTTGAGGAGGCTGTAGACTGTGATGGGGTCACCCCTCAGCACTCTCTTCTCTAAGCTGAACAAAGCAAGTGACCTCAGCTGCTCCTCCTAATCCTTGTTCTCAAGACCTTTCACCATCTTGGTCACCCTGCTTTGGACACACTCTCACAGTTTGATGTCCTTCTTTTATCAAGGTGCCCATGGCATCTTTTGACTGACACAAAACTACTGAAGAGCACTTGTGTCTTGTGCCTTCTTCAGCAATGATCATCTCACCACTCCCAGATTTCACCAAAATCGTACCTATTCCTAGGAAATCACCAGGTGTCTACATCACTGAAGTACCTATCTGAGCCAGGTTGAGTGCCAGCAGAGGAAGCATTTACAGCACAGCAGGCCTGGGTTTGAAATTCCTATGCAGAGCAGTAGGCCAGATCAATAGAAACAAATCCTGAGTCAGAGCAGAAGCAATAAACCTCGCATTACTGCCTGAACAAGAACAAAACATTCTCCTGATGGTTACCCTCATGCTTAAACCAAGCATGATACCTGCACCACGGCAGAATCTGACCCACCAAATCAGAGATGTTGAGAATGGCAGTCCAACATGTCACCTTACAGTGATGTACAGGACAGTATCAGAAAGCAAATGTTTTTAAAAATGCATCTCATCTTTTTTTCCTTACAAGAGGCCAAAATGAATGTTTAAAATATGTAAGTTTCTATGTTCCCAACCTATAAGGTATGACCGGAATCTTTTAAATACCTGCATTCGCAGCAAAAACCAGAAAGAGGCTACAAATTAGTATTCAATGCCATAAAGCAGCTCAAATGTAGGATGTAGATCTGTCGTAAGCGGCCAAAACGAACCTGACGGATGGCAACCTGGTAATTTAAGCATAAATTGCACACCAGTCCAGGAGGCACGTTTCCTCGATCAGTGGCTGTGAAAAAGGCACGCACTGCCTGTACAAAGAGATGCATTCTGCGGGATCCGTTTGCAAGACGGAATGTCTTCTCACCCACAGACACGCCAGCCCCGACAGCCCATGACACGTACAGGTGCAATTCTGAACATTCAGCTTGGCAGGAAGCCTTGCGTACGCCGTGGGAGCCGCGGAGCGGGCACAGATGCGCCGCGAGTGGGAACGAGCAGGGAGCGTCCGCAGGGCCGCGCTGGCCCCGCTCCGCTCGGGCTCCCCC
>JAHLSL010000025.1:69532-102020 GCA_025920805.1 Petroica traversi | reverse complement strand
GAGACTAGTGTTGAGGTGTGTCCCTCGGGAGCCTCAAGACCTCGGGCCGGCTCCATCAGGGCTCCTCGCTGGCCGGGTCTGACCAAGCCGCGGCCCTCGGGCCACAGCCAGGGTGACACGAGGCGTCCGGAGCCCCCCTGGCCCCAAGATGGAGCTCGCCCGAGGTCTTGAGGCTCCCGAGGGACACACCTCAACACTAGTCTCCATCTGGACAGCAAGTCAATGGCCACGGTATTTGGGAATATGACCTTCCTCACCCTATGGGTCCACCTACCCCAACTCGTGTCTTTCCAGTTTAGGGACAAGGACACTCTGTGGAAATACCAGTAGCCAATGCTTTGCACATACCCGGGTAAATTACAGGAGTCATTCTTCCCTTATCCACCAGCATATTAAACCCCACTTAGAGGCCCACTAAATTTATCAAGCACAATTTGCTCCTAGTGACAATTTTATAAATGGTCTCATTGACATCCTCAGGTTTTCATGGAATAATTAGGAGAGTTCTTGGAAAATACATCAAGATCCTGTTTTACTGGTTAAAACCATCTGCAATAGAAATGGCTGTTGAATGGATACTATGGAACATGAAACAAGACAGTAATTTCTAGAGGCGTCCAGAACTAAGAACATGAGTTCCCTCAGCTCCATGCACACGATGCAAATGCATTGTACAGAGGGCCCAGGGCTGTGACCTGCAGGTGTCCTGATATGCCCTCCTGTAGAACTGGTTTTATGAAACACAGGAAGCTATGGTTTAAATGCGAAAGGGTTTTTAAAATGCTTTGTCCTTGATTAGAGCCATGCAACAGACCTAGGGATAAGGCTGTAACTTTATGGGGTGAACAAAGACATTAATTCTGAAACAAAGGCATAATCATCTCTTGGCCTCCTTCACAAAATGATACGCAATAGTTCATTTGATTCCACTTGTTACAGTACACATGGAAGCTGCACCATAAAGAACACCAAGGACAGTAACTTCACCATTATTTTTTAATTGTGCTATCCCAAAAATGTTTTTCTAAAGAAAGCCAAAACTATCCGTCAGATCTACTATCCGTGAGATCTCTGACAGCTGTCACCTGCAGCTACTTGGGACTCCTCTGACATTTGCCAATCCTTTAACATACCCATAGGACCTATCTCTAAGTGCCTATTCCACTGCTTTAAAGAAACATCTCCTGGGTAGTTCAAGACAAGCAAAAGTCATTAAGTAGGCATGTAGGTAACAGTCTCTGATGAGGACAGCAGTGATACCACTAAGAGATCGTCCAAAGAAGTGCAATAAAGCCCAGAGGTAACTTAGAATCAAACTTAAAATGTATTTTAACTCAAGCAGACAAGCTCTTCCCAATGCCTCCCTTAGGAGCAGCCCTGTGTAGTGGGACATCTCTGTCCTCTGACTGGAATGACTTGGTCAGAAAAGTAGAGCAGTTTCTCTCATCTCTGCACAGGCACTTTCACATCAGCTGCCCCTTTGCCTTTTGGGGCCCATCTGTCTTCAGCTGTGGACTCTGCTAACTTCTACCCTTCATGTAGGGCCAACAACAAAATGAGGAATTTTCCTAGAAAGACATGGTTGCATGTCACATCTGCAATGTCACATCCAATGCACAAGTTAGAAGTGTCAGAATTGTTCATGGTGTTACAGAAGACAGATTGAGAGGGGAGACACGACGTGTGGGAGTGTTGTTGGCTGACAAGGATGCAGGAAGGAAAAAGGGAGCAGCAACATCTGGGGATGTTTCTCCTTGGTTGCGAAGTTGTAAGATCTGCCGCAGCAGGGCCTTTCCTTCTTCTCTAGTCTGAAATGAATTAGTAGAATACAGGAAAATACACTGATGAATGGATGATCTCTGGGTCAAATTCAGTATGTAAGCAGTGTAACTTAAAGTAGGTCATCATTCTGTAAGGCTAAAAGCTATAAATGCCATTCTCAATTATTTTTTCTTCTGCTCCTTAGAAAGGGTAAGGTAAGTCACTTTTTTGGTTTTAGTCTTTCCTACTTTTACTCCTGGTTGAAGTGTTTCTTGGATATTTCAGAGAATGGAACCATCAGCCACGGAAGCTGTCTAAATATTCCAGCAAAAAGTAGATTGGGAAAGCTTCAATTAAGGTGAATTCAGGTTGCAGAGAGCTCCAGGCAGCTTTGTCAAGGATAGGCCAAACACCCTGCACTCATGGTTAGTGTCTACCACTAGACTGAAATTAAAAATGCCAAACTACCCACTTACAAATACATAACATTGCAGAGTATGGAGTTGCACATAAAAGCCAAGTATTATTATATTCTCTACACTGTCTACACACAGAAGATGAGAAAAAACCAAGTTTCTGAAGTACCATCACTACACAGTGTGTAGGAGTTCGTAACCATTCAACTACCTCCTCACAACCAAGATTTTTAGCAGCCTTAAGATAGCCATGTGAAGATTCAAATATTTTACTTAGTGAATACCAATGAGATATGGTTCAATTTCACCATCTACACCACATTCCATGCCTTTTATCAACTATACTCAGCATGCTGATCAGGTATGCATGACAACCATCATTCAGGATATGACCTGTATGGCAGACAGCCCTCTTTCCTTCATAAAAGATTCCTTCTGCTCTGAGGGGAACCAAGATCAAGGTCATAGATCCCTTAAAAAAGAAGCATCAAGGACTGTGCAGCTACTCACATCATTGAAGGCACAGCATTTCTGAGCACATGCTGAGGCTTCCTCCCAAAGCTTACACTTGAAGTAGTACTGGGCCAGGTAACGAAAGGCAGTGCTGACCTCCAGGTGCTCCACTACTTCCTACAGCGAGTGGGGTAAAAAACATCATCTGTGAGTGCCTTCCAAATTAGTTCTACACCATATTTACTTCTCCTTTTATTCGCAAGATATCATCTTACCCCACAGGAATAGATATCCTGGATGTATTTGATGTAACATTGAGCTGCCTGTTCAGATTCATTCAGCTGTTCATGCAACCTAGAAAAGGGGAAAAGTGGGTCACTGGAACAAGACTGCACTGTTGAAGACCTTCTTGGTCTATGAGAAATTACCTGCTCACCCTGACCTGGACAAAAGCCAGGTCCTTTCCTTCAGAATTTGCAGGACATGCAACATGTACTGCCCCTCGTGGAAAGAGATGATCCAACTTGCATTCATGCTGATAGAAGGGGAGGCAGTCAGATAGTGACTAGACAGCTGGAAGCAGTGACAACCAAAGCAGGGACCTTTGTTTATTGTTGCATTTTAAACCTTTTAAAAGACCTTTGCCATTCTACTTACTCGCTATTTCCTCCAGTGCTCCTTCTTCCCCTGCTACAGTCCAAATTTGTAGAGCAGTTTCACTTTTCACGTGCCCTTTTTTCCCCCTTTGCTTTTCCCACTTTGTATTACTTTATCCCCACCAAAAAAATTAGTGCTGATGTCACAGTATTCACATTAGACCTTTTTCAATGTCACAGCCATATACTAGAGAGGAAAAATAAAATCAAACTACAATTTTGTACGTCATCTACCGTTATTGGTTGCTTTTAAGTTGCAATATGACAAATACAATTGCCAGCACTGCCTGCTCAAATCACCTCAGGATTCAGAGTCCTTTGCAACCCACATTATGGTATCATTCTCTCTCGTTATCCTGATGGAAATAAAGATAAAGCACCAAAATCTGCAGTCGCTACAGCCCTAAAGATACCAATTTTTACACTGCTCCAAAAGCAATATTACCTCACAGCAACTCCACTTGTTTACATTCCATATTTTATCATTAGGTATCAAAGTGCGACTTGCATTTAACGCAACCCTGACAGTCCAGTGAGGGTACATACTCACTTGGCAAGTTTCACAAGTGCCATTTTCTCCACGTCTCCCACAGCATAAGCTCTCCAATAGCACTGTCAAGGAAGGAAAGTCAGTTGAACATGCCACAAAAATTACTCCAGCTCATGACTCCAGCATGCAAGTGAGAAACAAAAAACTACAGGGCTTGTCAGCAAAAGGGGCATGTATATGTAGCCAGCTACTTATTTATCAGCTGCTCTAGGTACACTGCAGCAGTACTTCCCTAATTGTAGTTGCCAACAAGTTTAGGTAGCACTAGCTACATAATTTTGCTGCAATTTCACCCAGTGTTCTGGGAGACACCCTTAAGTCCTACACATCAGTTCTCACCTTTTTAGCTTCCACCAACTGATTGAGTTTCTCATAGCATTCTCCTAGAGCAACCAGCATACGAGAATCATTTGGTCTGTAAAAGAGCAATTCTTAAGGTTGTTTAATGGACTGCCAGCTGATCTCAGGGTGAGGGCAAGGGGGTGGGGTGGTCAAGGGAAAAAAAAATCTACACCTGGCAGTCTGTAATCCTCAACCAGTCATCCTCAACATTTAACGGACAAAGCCTTTGTTAACAGTTAACTAACACAACTAAAAGGATTTGGAACAGTGAGACTGCACACATCACAAAGCATTGATTTTTTTTTCTTCCCCAGCTTAGTTCTTGTATGTCAATTCCTTAGCCAGTATCAACCATGTCAGAATGAAGACCAATAAACATGGCTCCATTCTCAACTCTACCTGAGCTGGTGGGCCCGTCGGTAGTAGTAGAGACAGTAAAATGGCATTTTGAGGATTTCATAGGTTTGCCCCAAGCCATACCATGCTCTGTAGTCCCTTTTGTTCACCTCTATTGCATGCCTGTCAAAGAAAAGGCAGAAAGTCAGGCTTAAAACCAAGTCCAGAAAAGAAAACACTAAGAAAAGACAGAAGATACATTTTCAGAAGCAAACATCATTTTGTGCAGTACATGGGCAGTACCTATAAGCCTGGATAGCTGCAGATGTGTTCTTCATTTCCATATACTCATGCCCCATAAGAGTCCAGGCTCCTAGATAACGAGGATTCAGTTTCAAGGCCCTCTGGAAATAGAGTGCTGCTTTTTCATGCTGGGAACGCAAGCTATAATAATTTCCTAAAGTAAAAGTCACAATATTTAAATACATTTCAAAAACCAACAACCAACCAACAAAAAAACCCAACACCACTAGAGAAGTAGAAAAAAAGGATGCAATGCATATTATCTATTACCTCCTAACAAATTATAAAGAGTACTAATAAAGATAGAACTGATTCAAACCTCAAAAGACCTAATTTCACTCTGTTCACCAGTGTTCTAGTCAGTCCTTTTCCAGCTGTACCAATCAATTTATGATTCCATCCCCTTGAAATGTCATGATCTAAAATATTAATTTCCTGCTCCTGACACACAATTAGAGTTTGAAGACTATAAAGGGATTTTCAGGTACATGAGTCTCCTTTCTGTCCTGGTAGTATAATGGCAGCTCTTTCAGAGAGAAATGAGGGAAAAAGGTACTCTGACATTTAGTCTGCTTTTCGGGCTGTCTGAATCCACATTTACCAAGTGGTGATTTTGGTTGCTGGCTGATCACTTTCCACGAGTGTTTCCAAGATTCTCTCACACAGCCTACAGACATCAAAATAAGATTTAAAATAACATGTAAAAGAATTGGCTCTCACCAATTACACAGCAGGTCTCAACACGGTACTTGTCTATCTCACAGAGATTATGAGCCAGGTAGCTCAACTCAGGCTTCATGCTCTAGTAGAACAAAAGATTAAAGTGATGAGAGAGAGCACATTATGTTTTGAAAGAAAACCTAAGCAATTAGCAATGCATACCATGCGTCCCTTCCGTGGAGTTGCGAAGCAGAAAACCTGTATTCAGAGAGGCCAGACAGCACCAGCTGCTTTGCCAACATTTAACATACCTCCAACAAACACCTTCACTATGAAAATGCCACAGGAAGAGTGCTTACCCTTACATAGAGCAAGTTGGAGAAAGTGTCCATGTTTTCTATCCTGTAAGGATCTTGTTTCCTCAGCTCATTAAAGATGGATAAAGCTTTGTCAATATCTAAAGAAAGAACGGTAGATGAGACACCAACAACTATAAATGCCAAGGTTGCATTAAGATGGTCATTCCTACTACTTAAGTGTCACTGACCTCTTATATTGTGATAGGCAACTGCAATCTGAGAGATGATGTAAGTGCTTTTGGAAAATCCTGCATCAATGAGACTCTGATACTTCTGCAGAGCTTCCTCTATCAGCTGCAGCTCCGTATAAATGTGTGCAAGAAAGAACTCTTTCATCCATGTATCTGGCAAGGACAGGAACTTCAGCTAGCAAGAATCAAAGAGGAGGAAGAGATGACAATCAAAAGTATTCTACAAGCTACATGGGGCAAAGAATCCATTATCTTCTCTCCCATGACTCAGTAGATGGTCCTGAGGTAGAAGGATTTCCTGTAGTCACTTTCTTAAACCCATTTGGTCAATCAGGGAAGAAATTGTCTTTAAATCTGACATCACCTGGTTCTCGCTTCAGCCATTAAATTCAGAAGTCCTTTGAAAGAATGCACTTTCTTCCCATGTTTGAACACTAATATCATATGACTAATTTCAAGGAACTAAGTGAACAGACTAAAAATAATATAATAAAAAATTAACTTCCCTTTTCCCACAAATTGGTAATGCTCTCTTCTGTGTCATTTGTACTGTTTTAAATACTTCATCAGCCAGAATTTACTGAAGAATTCCAAGACTGGACTCAAATTCCATGCAGAAGGAAAAATAATCTATTTTGGTTTTATATCTGAAGTTTGTTTCTTTGATACAACTCACCTCCTATGTGGCCTTGTACATTATCATTTCAGTTTTGAAAGCAGGGATTCTATATATCCTTTCAAGCTATCAAAAGTGCTCAATGAATGAGGAAGTAGAACCAGATTGAGAAAAAATAAAAAAGGGAAGTGTCTTAGGAGGATCTCACGTGACGAGGTGATAACCCTGGAGACAACTACTTCCAAAATATAAGAATTAGAAATTTCTTGAACCACTTTGTGGGTGAATGATAAGAAGTTAGCCCTTCCTGTATACAGATTCTCGAGCTACAGCATGGCAAACAATTGAAGATAAAGAGGATTTACAACATAATTTACACTCTTGGATTGCCTTGCCTGTCATGTCTCACATCTCACAAAATAAAGCAGTGGGCAACATCAATCTTGTGGCAACGGAAACACTGTTTACTGAATCAGCCTAAACGCTGAGATTCGCTACCAACTGAGATTATCTTAATATCTCCAAAGTTTTACCATCTCTTTATCTGTAATCAAGTTACAAAGTTCCAGCCACGCTCCCCAATGCAAAGGCAGGACATGAGTAGCTTCGACAAACACATCTATTGCTTCTTTCACCAGGTCCAGCTTTCGCAGCACAACACCGTATCTGGAAAAAAAAGTATCAGGTTGATAAGAATAATGAAATTCTGCATATCCGCACAAATATATATGAAACACACGCAGACACTTACAGATAAAGGCCAAATCCATCCAGTTCCTGTGCCTTGTGTTTCTTGCTGAGCTCAACTCTCAATTCTCGTAGAGCTTCATTTTTCACCTGTCCTTTTTCCAGAGGTCCTACATGATGAGAAAGTCACACACCCAGCTTTCAACAACGAGTCTCACTACAGCAATGCAAAGTCTAGGGTACATTCAAAATTATCACTGATATGATACGAAGGTTTCCCAGCCTATGTTTATTTTCCCCATTTTAAAGAAAATTGCTTAGTCGGGTCACCCAGTTTAAAAGAAGACCTAATAGATGAAAACCTGTAACCTGTAATTAAGTCAATGAATCAAAAGAGAATTAAAGAAATCATGTTACAGCCCACTGTTATCCAAAAAATTGAGTGAAAAGACATAATCCCAAAATGAGTTACATGACAAGTCAACAGCAGAAGCTTCGTTATCTTGTCATGTGTTTCTTTGCACCAGAGACTTACCCAAACTATCCACTGTCTCATCATCCTTCTTCTTTTCCCCTGACTGTGGAAAAGAGAGGAAATCCAAGATTACATCACAACAGCACATTTCCTATGTTTTCTGCAGCACTTGCAGCAGCATGTACACTGAATTCTCACAGACGGCACAGTTCTGAAAAGAACAGTCCTATATTTCTTTACCCCAACATAGAACTTGGACTTCAAAGTGGTCATTAGGAACAGAACAACAAAAAAAATAAGATATGCCAGGGAGGGGTAGGAGGCAGAGTTCAGTGCTAGGGGGCAACTTTTTTTTCTACCTTACCAGATACCTGGAGTACATGTACAAGAAGTAAGCTTTCTGGCTCTTGCAGCCCCGTAAAAAGTAGGCAGCCCTGTCATATTCTTTGAGATCAAAGTAAGACTTGGCCAACGTGTAGGCATCCAGATCACGAGCATCCTCCTGCAGGGACACACGAAAGCTTTAAGACCTGAGAAGCCCTAACATACTTTAGGAAAACCACAGTTACAAACACAGCAATGAAATTGCTCCATAAGCTAAAAATGTAGTTTATCCATCTTCAAAGATGGTTTTGAGTACTATCAGAAAAGCTCCTCCCTTCACTCACTCACATGATCTGATTCTAGGGTTCTCAAATAACAAGTACAGACTATTTAGGAACTTTTAAAATAAAGGGTGAGATTCCAGAAACAAATAGTGGCAAGGTGCCAGAAGGCAAGGCTTAGCTGTACAATGAATATGAAAGACCATTAAAAAAAAAAAACTTGGTGCAGGAATTTCATATAAAAGAATATTAATCTGGTAGCATACAAGATAATATTTCCTTGGGAATCATACCTTGAAATGCATTTATGACATGTTACACTTCTATAATACACCAGCACAGGCACATACCTACGAGTTCTACTGTACTCCTACAGAGGTGGGGGTTGAAACACAACTTGTGTCTCTTGTGTCCTAAGGTGCACAAGTTTAATGGCACAACATAATTTGTATTAAAAGAAATTTTGACTTTAGTAGAGAGGAATAAAAATAAAGTAGCATGTGTGTGATTTCAAGTTTGGCTTACAGAGTGCCTCATTTAGGACACAGCCACAGATAAGGTTTTCATGTGGGAAAGCACATTCAGCTCTGTGGCCCCTTTGAACACTCTGTGGAAAGAATGTTCCCAGCATTAAGGCAGGACTGGCGTTCAGCACAGACTCCCACACGTGGGATTTGGAAGACTCCAATCACGTATTTTCCTCCACAGTTAAGATTACACAGCCCACCCCCAAGAGGTCACAGCCACTTTCCCCCAAGCACAGCCTGAGCCAGTACCTCGGTGAGCACGGGGGGAGGCGGCAGCTCGCTCAGTGGCAGCGGCTCCAGGGCAAAGGCAAGTTCAGCAGCCCTGACGGAAAGAGAGCATTACAATCACTGAATCATCGAACTTGGAGGAGACCTGTAAGATCAAGTCCAACCGCCAGCCCAGCATTACCACTGTAATCTCTAAACCACATCGCCCAGTACCAGATCCAAGTGAGACAGTGATTCCGCCACCTCCCTGGGAAACCTATTCTAGTCCCTGACCACCTGAACAGCGAAAAAAAAATCTGATATCTTACTGGATGTGCCCTGTCTCAAGGCCATTTCCGCTGGACCCCTCCCTGCAGGAATGGCAGGAGAGGCTGGCCCCCAGCTTACTACAACCTCCTTTTTGGAGTTGTAGAAAATGATGAGCCTCCTCTTCTCGAGACTAAACACACCTAGCTCCATCCCGTCCTCCCCCCGCGGCGCAGAACACGTTAAACCGGAGTCCGCGGAGCCGGAGACAGGCCAGCAGTGCACCACTTCCCGCCGCGCTGCAGCTCGCGTTCGCGGCCCCGCTCACCACTTCCCGCTGTGCTGCAGCCCGCGCTCGCGGCTCCGCTCCGCCACGCTCAGCAGCTGCTTCTTGATCTCCCGCAGATCCGAGAAGTCGCCGCCGTTCGCCGCCGCCACTATCGCCGCCGCCGCCATAGTGCCGGGACGGCCAATCACAGTCCCTCCCGCCGGCCCGGCCAATCACAGCCCCTCACACTTTGTTCCCGCCCGCCGGTCCGGCCAATCACAGCCCCAGCCGCCGCACCGCCCAATCACAGCCCCTCACACTGCGCTCCCCGCCCTACTCAGAGTCTTCTCCTTGGGCGAGTGCGAGAGCTCTCGTGGCCGCTCCGAACCGGAGCCTTGCCGTCTGATTGGCCCGTTATGGAGGGCGCGCGCCGGGGCCTTGCCGTCTGATTGGCCTGTTATGAAGGGCGCGGCAGGGCCTTGCCGTCTGATTGGTCGGTTGTGGCGGGCGCGCGCCCGCCCCGCGGGGCCTCAGGCCCTGCTCCCGTGAGGGACCGGCGCGCCCCGAGACCAAGGGGCACCAGGCTTCTTTATTTCGCGTTTGGTTCTTGGCTGACAGGGCAAATACTCATTATGTGCCACCCTGCCCTCAGGCTCTAGTCTTCAAGATCGGCTGATTGTTGCTTATTTCAGTTCGCCTGTGTACTGATAACGCCTCCATACTTAGTATCATTTCAAAATTTTTAGTCTTTCGCTCTTTACATGAATACGAAGACTGATATTTAAAGAAATTTGTATGTGTGTGTGAAGTCTATGGAGTAATTTTATTAAGGTCTGTCTATCTTCAGTTTTGGGCCCACAGAGGATCATGTGCTGTTTTCCTGCTGTGACAATATGTTTGAAGTGAGATTTCAATACCAAATATGGAACCTGCTGCAAAAATGCCCAAAGTGCTAGTCACTTGTCTTCTTGCTGAAATCTAGACAAAGTACCCTTTCTGTCATGTTCCTGTTGTGTGAGCCCTGAGCAGCTGAGATCCAGCCGTTCATATGACCGCTCCTCTCGAAAAACAGCGTTTCTGGCAGCTGTGACATACTGAGCTGTTCAGTGAGAAAACGTATTTGATTGTTGGTCTCTAACCAGACGGATTTGAGTCCCTGGAGTGGTTCATCAGCGGCCGGAATCAGTATTTGTGGTTCCAGCTGCTCAGCAGAAGATGGCGCTTTGCGCTCTCGAAGCAGCAAGAAGCGGGCGAAAGGAAGGTTAGTGTTGGCGGCGTTCAATAAATCCATTGCTCGAGACTTGCTTCATAATGAGACCTCGTAATTCTTCCTGTCATTCCATTCTGTAATAGATGGGTCTGAAGTGACACCCGAGGCTCACTTCTAGAGCCAGGAAACTACTTAAATCCTCTAAGCATGAAAACAGATAGTATCTTATGGAAATACAGATTAACTGAGCAGTACTAACTGGGTGCTCTAGGAAGAGGGGAACTTGTGCCCGATGTTACACAGCTACCTGGATGAGATTGTCTGTAGTCCCTCAGAGAAACCTGTTCACATAACCAGGGAAGGTCGGTGATGGAAAGGTTGTAATTGTGTCCATCATACTGTTGCAGTTCTCCTTGCCACACCAATATTTTCTTCAGACTGAATGTTAGAATGTAGAAGGGGAGTGAGAGGTACAGAGGTACAGAAATGTTTAATTAACTCAAAGTCTGCAGATAGTAAATTTCAGATAGGGAATTTCACAGTGCTGCTAGAACTCCACAGACCTTTGCTTGTAGCTGCAACAATCCCTGAGATTTTCTGCTCCAAAGGAAGCACTGTATTTTCTTGTGTGGAATGCAATGTAGCACAATGAAAAAAGTGGATTAAAATAATGCAGCAGAGTACTGATGGTTATTTCTGTCGGTGCTGCTATGAAAAAGTGGTACTGGAACAACAGTGTCAGAACAGGTAGTAGCAGGTATAAGTATAAAGTAAATTGTCTTTCTGGAAGCAAAGAGACAGCCATGTTGCTATATGAAAGTTACTGTGAATAAGATAGAATTATTCATTTGCAGAATGTATAAAATTGAGATGGGGTGGGGAACATTTTGAAGCTGAATAATGCATTGAGGTGCAGTTGGGAAATCCTAACTTTCAGCAGCAATAACTTCATTGACATCTGAAATAACTTCTCCTGTGATTCAGCATTCGGCTGTTCTTCTGTCTATATCTCCTGCTTTTCTGCCTCAAATCAGAATTCCAGGAAATCTACCTATGACTCAATTAATTCAGCATTATGACATCAGAGTAGACTACTGTGCAGTCATTAATGTCATTTTCCCCCTCTCTCTTGTTCAGGTCTCAATTGTTTTCTTGGGAGATTAATTGAGATGAAGTGATAAAAAATGCTTCTGAGGGCTATGGACTAATGCAGCAAAAGTGTTTATTATGCCTGAACCTCTTCTCCATATCTGAAAAATTCATTCACTGATGCCACGTATTTTCCAGTTTTGAGAGATTGATTTAATTGCAGCTTTTGATGAGCTTGCAAGTAGTAGCAGTAAGATGTGCATTTCTAGCCCATATGCACTGAGAAAACCAGCATGCACTATTTGCTTAGCATATTGCCCACTAAGACCTCTGGATATCACAGTGAGATTGTAAAGAATTATGCAGATGCTTAGGATCCCGTTATTCAAGAACCTTCATGGACTTGCACCCCTTTCAGGAGACCAAGAAATTTGTTTTAACCAGTGATCAAAATTATGGTTAGGCTGCGTGTTAGGAACTAGATTTGTTTGATCGGGTTGCATTTAGTGTGCTGCTGTGCATCCAAGAAGTCATGGAGGAGAAGAGAGTCTGGAGACAATACAATGAGTAGTGGCCATTTTGCTATGTGTGGAAGCTGCAGTCGATGAGTAGCCTGGGCAGTGCCAAGGTCCTGCAGCCTGTGGTTCCACTGGCACTACGGTCTGACACACTGGTGTGTGCTGAGGTTAGTCCTACACCTATCATCCTCCCTTCAGTGCTAATGACTGGAGCGTACCTAGGCAGTAATGAAGAACTAATTTGGCTACGAATGCATTGCTGTTTTTTCAAGAGTCAAGAGTGAGGCAAATAAATTTGGGAAGGGAGAACAGCCCCTTCCGTTATTGGTGAAAGCTTATGCTGGAATAAGTTATTGATATGCAATGATTTTTTTTCCTACCCTCTCTCTAGGAGGGAAGTAAATAGTGCTGCTGGTTAAAAAAAAAAAAAAAAGTAAAAAAGCTGCTGCTAGTTTATTTATGTGTGAGCTTTGTTACTGAGCAAGTCAGAACAGATTTCTAATGTCAGGAAACTTAGAAGTTCTTTTTGTAAATCCTTATTTATATTTTGTCTGTCCAGGCACTTTTCTACTCTTTTTCATTATACTTACTCTCCATTTGAGAAAAGAGCTTTTACAGTGACCAACAATCCATTACTATGTTTTAAGGCAGTAGAATTTTATGCAGTTTTGACTTTGCAAAATAACTAGATGTCTGGTACCACAATTCCTCCTGATTGTAGAGGGGGATTTATGATTGCTCAGTGCAACAAAAAATCAGAATGTTCGGTAGCATTTCCATTTTGCATCAGTGTTACTGAGAGGATATATTTAATAAGAAGGATGTCATCATCAATATGGTATTTTCAAATAAAACACAATGTTTCTTTAATGTTCTTTTGAACCTTAGAGTTTAATATTTTCTGCATGCTTCATCAAAGAAGAAGCAATTATTTAAATACCTGCTATAAAACCAGTGAATCTCCAGAAAATAATGTTCTGACTGTTTTCTACATAATAATTCATATGAGGCAAATGAAGGCGTAGTGCAAAGTAGAGCTTTATATACTGGAGAACAAAAACAAGGCGGAGTTGGACAGTTGTCAAAATGGTGTGGCTAGCATCTTCACAAATACGCTGAAGATGTTGGTACTCTGGATATCCTTGTAGAATTTACCCTGAAAAATAGCTTGTCTTGGCAGCTATGGACAGCTTATAAGAGTTGATGAGCATCATCATCACTGCTGAAGAGCAGAAATCCTAACTAACTTCTGAGCAAGATGACAAAGTGAAGAGAGTCATCTAGGTTTGGTTTGAATTTGGTTATGATTTTGCTTTTTTCTATGGTTGGTTGCTTTTGCTTTTGTTTGTTTGAGGGATTTTTAATAGCCAGAGGAAGCAAAAGTTGAGCAGGTAAGTAGGTGAAGGATAGTTGAAAAGTTTATAAAACAGAACTCTTGGCTTGTGTGTTGTCCTTTACTCCTACAGAGAAAAAAAATGGAATGTGACAGGAAGAGACTTGTATAAAACATGGTACTTTAGAAGACTTTTTGGACTACTACAGAAACCTTCTTCATTTGTGAAATATTTCTGGTTCATTATCTGTGGGACTCGCTTCAATATGTCTGTGTCTCTCCTGAACTGGGGAGACTAAAACCGAACACAGCACTCCAGCTGTGGCTTCACCATGCTGAGTAGAGGGGCAGAATCACCTCCCACGACCTGCTGACAATGCTCTTCCTAATGCATCCCACTCCATCTGCAGCAAGGGCACACTCCTGGCTTGTGTGCAGCCTGGTACCTCCAGGATCCTTTCCTGCAAAGCAGCTTTCTAGCTGGGTGGCCCCCAGCATTTACTAGTGCTTGTATTAAGAAAGTAATTTTCTTTCTGTTTAATAGGTCAATTGTTAGAATGAAGTTTGAAATGTTTTTTAGCTGGTTATTTTGTACTGTTGTGGTGATAAAAGGAATTTTAATAAACTTTTCAGTATATAGTTGTGATGACTTAAATTTTACCAGTTCTTTTGGAACATAATGATTTGTAAGCCTTGCTCAAGTGAAGAATTTCTGAGGACATTGTGAGTATCCAAGTAAACAGCAGTGATAGCTTACAAGGTTTTTTTAACCTGTGCTGATTAGATTAAAATTGCTAACTTGTTAACTGAGGTTTTAATGATTTGGATGGAAGATAAAGTAGCGTGCTTGTAGACTTCTACCATGTTGATGAGTTGCTATAAAAGTGTTTTCTGTTGTCACTGGATCTGATACAAATGCAAAATTTATTTCCTTGGTGTATCAGTGTATCATATTAGACATTCTGAGGAAAATTACGTTACTTCTAAAGTATGTTCTGCACATAATTGACTTTATTTTCTTTATTTGAGAGTGATGCTGTTCTGAAACAGAATTTAGTATATCTAAATTGTCTGGTGCTAGCTGCATTATGATGGATTAGAATGTCCAAAACCCCCAATAATCACTTAGCTGACAGCTTGTTTCCTATGAATTTTCCACAGGTCAACTGAAATTGAGGTAATAAGGACTTCCAGTTTAACTCTGACACTGATATGTTCAGTGCTACCTCTAGACATTGAAGTATTCCTGTTGTGTAATTCTGCTTTTAAAATGTTTATGAGAGAGTTGTGTGAATTCTGTCTAGATGCACACGTTGTTAATGTATTTTAAACATGTATGTAATGGTTTTGTTTTTTTAATGTAATTATTTTAATGCATAATTGAAATGTGAGAATTTAAACTATATAATAAGATCCTACATTAAACTCCTGGGAATGAGGGTGTTCTAGGAGAGGTAGAGATGCATGTATTTTAAGAATATAGGTCTTGAAACCCTTTAAACAATAAAAAGTTAACTAAAGCATTAATATTTATAGAACTCTTAGGACATTTGAGGGGACATTTAGTCAGCTTGCTTGGAGTTTTTTAATACTGTACCATGTAGCATTTGTGGAAAAGGCCTCATAGGCAAATCATCCATCATGTTCACTTACATTTATGCCCAAGTCGTTTGCAGGACCGTCTGCTGTTAAGAATCCATTTCTTATGTGACACTTGAGCTTCTCAAGGTATGCAAAATGGAGCAAGACACTTTTATCCAGACAGAGGAAAATTTCACTCAAGAATGCAGATGATTACTTTGTTCTAGAGCATCTGAAGTTATTTTTGATTGCTTCTTTTGACAAAAATGTTAGTGTATAGGTGGGCTACCCCAGTGAAATCTCTTATAATCAGACCTGCAGTATCCAAATCAGTGAGACAAGGCATTGTCCTTTATGTGTCCTCCTTTGAGCCATATCTTGGCCAGTAGGGAGATAGGACACCAGAATTCTGATCATGTCATTGTCTCCCCCAGAACTTTTACAATTGGGTTGTCGAAGCCACACGGTCAAAATTGGTTTTCCCCTGTATAATTAAAGGGGCACCTATCAGAATTCCCCTCTTTTTGAAGGAATCTCTGCTTCTGAGATAATCAAAAGTTAACTAGGACATTGGGCACTTCTGCTCCAAATGCACGTGGTGTTTCTCATGTGTAGTTAGAATTCCTGAGTTCACTTTTATTTCTGATTTTTATATTCTGTAATATCTCTGATAATGTTTTTCTGTCTGCTATAATGTTCCTTGCTGTCCTGCTTACTCATCTAGAGAAGAATAATGAAAATTCCCTGTCACTGCTGTTATTTGTCTTACAGATACCAGTTTCCCTTAGCACATGGATGTTGTAACTGTTCTTGTCAGATGATAGTGCCAATCAGTACTAGTTGCAGTACTACCCTTTCCTAGCCAGTTATGGAACTTAAATTTTTGTCAGAAAATATTTAAATGAAATATTCTGTGGTATCTTAGATGTAGTTAATATTAGTTTGTATTCTGCTTGAAATGTCAGAGCCCTAGGTTGCACACATCTGTGTTAATGTGAACAGGATTCTTGTTTCTTTCAGTACTGTCCTTCTGTAGATTTACTTGTTTCTGATCTCGTTAGATAAAACATTTCAGAGGAAAGATTTTACTTCATTTTCCAATATCCACTCTATGGTACAGAAAATTTGTAGTGTAGCTGCTGTATGCTGCCTTTAAAGATAAAATTCAGTGCAGTAAAAATAACTTCCTGGTTAGGGGACCAAGACAGTGTTGCTACAGAATGGGAAGTGGTTTCAATTTTTGTCATGATTTCAATTTAGATTTGTATTGTCTGCAGAGGTGTCAAATACAGGGTAAAAACTGTCAGTCTGGTATGACTGATGGGCTCTTGAGTAATGAAGCCTGGCACTGATATGGCAAAAAGAGATGGATCTGCTGTTGCCACCACTGGGGCTGCTGAGTTTACATGATGGAGCAGCTGAATGTAAAGATGCTTTTCTGCCACTCTTAAAGTAACTATGAAAATAATACTTTTAATACATGTTGGAAAACCAGTGAGGTTTTAATAGAAGTAAATATGCTTCTCCAGCCTGTGGGCTGCCGATCCCATTTGGGAAGGCATCTACATTAATCTGACATCTTGTTTAGCACTGATAACACTAGAGAGTCCAATTAAAGTATTTCAAGAAGACATCCCCATACAAGACTACACAAGACTCCACTGATTGTCCGCTAATGTGTATTGAATTTTAGCTAAATACAGCCCCGGGTGCTCTGCTGGAAAGCAGAAAAGCTTGCTATTCAACCTCTTAATTCCTTTTATATTGATTTGGCTGCTAATGATATAACCTTCTACTCTAATTAACTGACATCTGCATTAGGCTGAAAAAGAGCCCCCTGCTTGAAGCTGTCCACTTGTTTGTATTATGAAATGTGTCCTTCTGTTATATTTTGCCCAGATTAGCTCAGTCTGTGCAAAATAGATCATCTAAATGATTGACTTTCCTTTTAAATACCTTGTAAAACAAGTTTATCTTTCTGCTGTCTCCCTTTCTGCCTGATTTTCCAGGGCTTGTGTTGCTGGGAAGCCTGTCCAGAGCTAGTTCACTGACTGGGTGCTTTTCTAAACCTTCCTTCCCCATGGACTATTAGCTCCTTTGACTAATTTGAGGTTGTCAAGAAAAGTGTAAATTGAGATAAAGATGGGCTATGAAGACCCGAGGATAATAAGTCATTTTGTATGGTTTAGGTTATGAAACAACTATGAGATGTAGGGGACTTATGCTAAAAACATTGCTAAATTGGAATAGGCAATCTGCTTATGAAACCATGTTGCCAAAATTACAAACCACCAGTTCTCAGTTTGGGAAATGTTGATGTCAACATATGAAAAAAATACATAGGTTTTTACATCACTTATTAAGTTAATACACCAATTTGTAGAAGTTCATTATGAGCAGCTGTTTGGGTTCATTATCTGTGCTGTTGCCACGTATGTGTTTGCAAATTTTTCTTTAGGAGAAGGTTGGCAGTCTCAGGAAAAAATAGGTGAAGTCAGGATTCTCTCCTATTTTTACCTTTGTAGAATCTTCAAACCCAGTGACAGGTGCTGCAGGAAGCTGCTTTCTCTTGCTGTGGAGACTGGAGCATCTCTCTTATGACATCAGAAGAAGAAAAATTATTACAGGGCATTAGACTCAGTCTTGGAAATACCTTAATATAGGCAACTGGTGTCTGAATGGAAAAGCTCATGCTTGAAAACCTGATTTAAAATACAGACTCGAGTGGATACCTGAGCAATACTTTGCTATCATGAGGAATAGCAGGACTCCTGGTGACATCTGCTAACTGAGATCAATCAAAAACAAATGAAAAATAGTCTAGTAAATCCATCAACTCATCATCTTTTCCTTTTCATTACTATTTTATCGTGCCTGATTTACCAGATGGAAGATGTAATTCAGTGATGCTTGAGAAGAGAGGCCAACCTTGAGTTCTTAGTGTTAGCATTTCAACCTTGTATAGGGGCTATTATGTCCTGCATAGTATGAATAAAACAGCTCAGATATTACTCCAAATATTTTAGTAAATTGCTTCATGACAAGTCATAATCTTTCTCTCAGGGCCTTTCTGTGCTGAAAATGTATATAAAACTGATATTTTCACTGTGATTTGTAGTTCTGTATTAATTCCATACACTGTTTTGTATTTGCATATTAAAAATGAAATGTTCATTACACAACAGAGCTTCTGTTGTGATACCACTGCAGCTCCCAGTTGGGAATAGAATAGCAATTAGTTGTGTACTGTATGTGTAGAACTGGACTTGTTGCATTAAAATTTTTGCACAAGAATGGATTGAAACTGACAAAAATGATAGGGAATTTCTTAGCTGACTTCTGATAGAATTATCATAACAGGTATGCATACTCTGATTTGGAATGATGGGTGTGAAATCCGAAAAACTTGAGGCTGGAAGAATTTGCTGCTAATTTTGCATTTCTACAGAAAGACTGAGCAATTTCTGTTTTGTAGCCCTGGAAACATAACAGACCCCTGGGGATCATTGACAAAACAAGCTTTTTAGAGCCACTAGCGCTTAGCAAAATTGACTTCAGTTAATCAAAAGATTCTTTAGTGAGGAAAAAAAAAAAAGGAAGAAGCTGATGGTTTGGAAATCTGGAGAAGAAGTAACTGTGTGCAGATGGTTAAAGAAATTTCAGTTTCTTGTGGTGAAGCTCAGTGACCTATATTATCAGTATCTAATGGACAAACTTATACTGAAGATAAAGAAATTTAAGTACTAGTCTGGTGGGGGGAAAAAAAGATGAAAGGGAGGAGAGTACAGTGGCACTTTGCTCAGTCTGAGTGAACACAGAATCATTGACTTCAACTCTGGTTGCATCCATCCAGCCAATTCCTTATTCACTAATTTGTCCACCCTTCAAACCTCTATCTCTTCAATTTAGAGATAAGCATGTCATGTGATATACTAATTAATTTTGATACAGACATATTATCAGTAGAATATTTCTCAGTCTTTTTATAGTTATCTCTGCCTATAAATAATCTTCTCCTGTGTTCTCAGGCTCACTAGCAATTCTTCTTGCAAAGTGCTTCTAGAGGGTCCATTCCATACCTCTTAGCTCTTCAAGCATCTTATGGTGTGAACTCTGTGATTCTGGCCATACAGTAAAGCAAAGGCAAAGATGATTTTCTCTACATCAGAATAAGTGATTTGAGTGTTGCTTAATAAATGTTGTCATTTGATGGGGGAAGGAATGGCTGAATCACATGCCTTACAGGAAAACAGGTGGAACAATGGGAAGAAAGATGAGCCAAAAATCACACAATTATTTTGTGCTAGCTTAATGTCTGCTTGTTCTGCCCAAAGGTAAAGACATAGATATCAGAGCCATTTATCAGGTACACCATTTTAGTATAAACTTGTTTAAAAAAGGGTAGGGCCCCTTCGTCATCTTAATTAGACAGTAGCCCATTGATTGTAAGTGGGCCTTCATTTTCTAATTATTTAGTACATAATATCATTAAACATCTTCGAGTGGACAGGATTGCTCTAAAAGCTTTAGTTCCAGAGCTCTAATATTAGGCTTTTGGCATTCATCCCTGTGTGAGAAAAGCAGTCTGTTTGTTTACCAGGAATTTAGATTCCCATTACTGGGGGAATTAGGAGTGAGCTATTAGTCTGATTCAAGCACTTAACAATTGCTGATCATCTCCTCCCAACTTGGGGATAATGGAGGTGATCAGCTGTAAATGGAAAGTATGTGGGGCTATTTTCATTAAGGCACTTGGAGAAAGTGCAGCATCCCCTGACCTCTGCTAACCCTGGGGTTTGCAAGAAACCCAAACACCAAGTCACTTCCTGAAGGAGAGCTAATCACCTATCAGAAGTGCTTCCATTAGGGACTAACCAAGCTCAGCCTCAACCGACCCTGCCTCAAATGAAAAAAGCTTCTGCCACAAAGTCCCTGGGGTAGAAGTGATTAGCTTCTGATTGTATTTACCAGGATCTATTTCAGTGGGGGAAGCAGCTGTGGAATAGCTGTGGGCTGTGATTCCGCAGCAGTACTGAACGATCCTGTAGAGCTCGGCAGTGCTGGTTGGCTTCCTCCTTCTCCACTGTTGTCTCCAAAAGCTTTGCCTGGTTCATGGACACCTCAAAGAATACTTTGACAATTCTCTTTATTCTTGTGTAAAGTTGCCTACCATTTTGGCAAATAGAGTGACATTATTTTTAGGATGTATTGAAAAAGATACTTTCATTCTTTTTAGATGCTGAACCTGTAGCACTTTCCTGATAACTGAAAGTTACCTTTTATTGTTAGCAGATTTTGAGAGGTGTGCCAGGGATCTGTAGCCAGGAATGACTGTTTGAAACAAACAGTGCTTTAGTTTTTCGTCATCTGCAATAACATATTGTTCCCCCCTCTAAGAGGAAAACTGCAGCCGCTTGTTTCTTACTAAAACACAGGCATTTATTGGAGGCAGTGGGAATGATTTGAATGAGGCAAGGACACTAATTTTGGACTTGCGAATTCAAGGTTTATCTCTGGCATCATCTTGCTTATGACCTTCGGCAAGAAATGCATATTGCTTCTCCCACTTGTCATAAGAAACCACTTATCTAACAGTTGGCTGACCTCACTGCTGGAGGACTATATGAATGCCCTTTGTAAATGCTGAGGGATCTAAGGCTCTATCAGAGTTCCAGAAGCCACATCTGAAGCACCTGACAGTGAGTGATGTCTGTAAAAGTTGTCAAGATTGCTTGTTAAGAAATTCTAACTCTGTTCTTTACATTTTTGTTCCATAATGCCTCCAGCAGTGGAGACAAGAAGCGTAGTTTCTATGAAATGCAACAGAAGGCAGGAGACTTCTACAGTTGCAAGATAAATTTTATTTGTCAGACATCACATTATTTTACTCTTTAAAAAATAATGTACATTACAATAATTAGAAGGTTCCCTCCTCGTATATGCTTGCTGAATGCTCAGACTGTCTGGATAGAGAATTTTTATTGGATTATTTTTGTGTTTTGTGGATTGTCTTTTGTGAGAGCACAGGTGCTCACAGGATGTTGTATTCCACTTTCCGGGAACAGAAACGGAGGGGGTGCTGTTAATTGCCCTGTAGGATGGTTAGTAAGCGGTTCCGAATGTGTTTAGGAAGCGTGCCAGTCTCAAAACGTTGGCAGTGCTAACAGAACTGAATTGATGGGGATACTGGCATGACATTTCTAGTAGCAGTTAACTTGTGCATGCATATATGCTGTGATATTTGGAGATCAGGTGTTAGAAAAGTCTAAGTGAAAATGGGTTTGTAGTCACAGCAGTGTGAATACCTGTGAATGAAGGTGTAGTTCGAAATTACTTTGCTTGCAGTTATTGATGAACAAGCTAAGAGGCAGCTGTGTATATAAAGTTGCATGAAAAAGAGACACAGGACACTTGGGGAAAAAAAAAAAAACCCACAAAAAACCCCTGATGTGTTTTGCTTCAATTTCAGTCTAGACCATGATTTGTCTGAGTGACAAGCATTTTCCTGTACAATCCAGGACATGACAGAACACTGCAGTTATAATCAATAACCTCCTTACTAGGGATTTAGTGCCCTAAACACGAACAAGAAAATGTTAATTCCTTTTTCCATATCAATCTGTCTTACAGCACTAAATTTGGGAAAGATCACAGCATAGATGAGTGGATGATCAATACAGTACCTTGTGTACTAGTCTGCATGGTACAGATCACTTAGAAATCTACTCCATTATCCTCACAAATATTCTCTCTGTTGTGTGGAATAGTGGAAAGAATAACATTTTCTTCTTCCCTGTCACTCTCCATTAACTTCCAGAGATGACAGATGCTATTACATTACACTCAAGAGTCTTGACACATTTCTAAGTCCCACCATATGGAGGATGGTCTAATGTAGATACTAAATTATGGTTATGCGGACTCTGTTTTTATTAAATAATGGTAGCAAACGTGGAAACAGTGCTGTCTCTTGCTCCAAATAGCCATATTTCAGTAGGTAATGAGAAATAACAGCATTAGTACTCCTGTATATTAAGATATATGTGTTCCTACAGCATGTAAATATACATTGCTTCTCTGCGTGACAGAGAAGGTGCTGCTGCTGCATGCATGATTTCTTTGCTCTACCTGCCTAGGAAGTAAACAGAAGTCTGGAATTGGAAATGGAAATATTACCACTGCAGAAGGAGAATTACTTTGATACACACAACGATGTAAGATTCTGTAATAAGGTGTCTGACAGTGACTGGGAACCTCAGCATATTGCCTAGCTGGTGCTTCCCTGGCAACAGATAAAGCACAAGATAAAAAAAAATACTCAGCTATTCTGCTCCTGTTTAGGATTGTAATCTTGTTTAGATGTGTATAGTATTGTTCAGATCTGTTGCCTCCCAGAATGAGCAATGGGCACTCTATGTGTGCATGGAGGAGCTGTTTTGAGCTGAGTTTCTGGCTATTTAAAAATGTAGGCTGGCTGATGAGGCAACTCTTGCACACAATTGATTGTAGAATGTTAACCTATGCTCAGAAATCAATATTCACTTAACACCATATTTTAACAGACAAACTCAGTACAAACTAACAGCAGTTACACCGTGCACACATTTACATTCAGAATAAACAGGTCATGAAATAGCACTTGGCAAAGGAGGAAGATGGGGCAAGTGGCTGGAAGGGGAAAAAGGTAACTTGAATATATGGACAGGTGCAAGCAACTGAATGTCCCAGGATTTTGTTGTCAATACACCTTCAATGAGCCAAATGCATTCTCTAAGGGTTGCCAAGAAGGTTCGTCCTGAGGCCAGGCAAGATCATGTTTTGCTAGATAAGCCTAAATCTACTGGAGTTGAGCACCATTCATCTTGAACAACAAAACCTAAATGTGTTGCTAGCCACAATAATGGATTATATATATATTCAAGGGACAAAACAGAATGGAGAAAAAACTCTAGTATAGTGTTCTTGACCTGGACTGGTATTTATCATATACATAAAAGAAAGGGTTTGAAAAGGGAACTGAAAGTAATCCATAGATGGTGCTTACCAGGGATTTCACATGTATGTTTACTGACCTTTACTTGAAACCCATCCTTAAGCATAGGCTTCTAGTCTTTAGGATAACATGCTCTACTCTATGCCCTCATAGGCTTGAGAAGTGGATACCAACAAACCTCATTAAGTCCAACAAGCCCAAGTGCAATGTCCCAAACCTGGTCTGGGACAACCCCCAATATCAGAACAGAGCAAGGGACTGAATGGATTGAGAGCAGCCCTGCAGGAAAGGACTTGGATATATGGGTAGATGGAAAACTAGACATGAGTCTATAAAATGCACTTGCAGCCCAGAAAGCCTGGGCTGCATAAAAAGAAGCATGGCCAACAGGCTGAGAGGGGAATCTTCCCCTCTACCCACTCCACCTTCCCACTCGCAGTTCAGCATCCAGCTCTGGAGTGCTCAGTACATGACAGACGTGGACCTGATCAAGCAGGTTCAGTTGAGGCCATGCATATTATGAGAGGGTTAGAACTCCTCTCCTATGAAGAAAGGCTGAAACAGTTGATGTGGTTTGGCCTGGAGAAGAGAAGGCTCTGTGGAGATCCTGTTGTGGCCTTTCAATACATAAGGGGGGATGATAAGCACACAGAGAGAGACTTTTTTTACCAGGGCCTCTAGGGAGAGGATATGGAAAAACGGTTTTAAACTGAAGGAGGGTATGTTTAGATTGGCTATTAGGAAAAAATTATTCCCTGTGAAGGTGGTGAGGCACTGGCACAGGTTGTCCAGAGAAGCTGTCCTTGTCCCATCCCTTCAAGTGTTCAAGGCCAGGTTGAATAAGGTTTGCAGCAACCTGGTCTAGTGGAAGGTGGTCCCTGTCCATGGCAGGGGGTTGGAGCTAAATAATTTTTTAAAGTCTCTTCAAACCCAACCATTCAGTGATTGTATGCCTGAGGAGGATGGTCAGATGGTGGGGTGGTTGGAGACACTGTGTCAGGTCATCCCTACAGTCAGAAACCAAAACATGCACAAGTTCTGATGGAAATCAGACCTTTGATTGAACCTATTAAGCAGGAACATTAGCTGTTACTCAAAATGTGTACACAGCAGAAGTAATGGTGAGAGCCATACCTGCAGAGTTCAGTGCAAACTGACAGGGGGAAAGTGGGGTGCAAGTATGTGGGAGGTTTCCAGTGACTGCCATTCTGGGTTAAGGCCATTCCTCTTGTCTGAAAGTCACCTGTTTCCCAAAGGTAAATCTGTATTGGGAAATGCCTGGATATGGAATAATACTAATAATATGGGAAGGAAAGATTCCATTTATGCCATATTAATGTGGGCTCATTAATAATAACGTGGGCAATAGGGGCAGGAACAGAGCCTGAGAAGGCCAGGAAGTAGCAGCTCCAGAATATACAGAGGAAGCCATAGGCACACTGCTCTGTTCGGAGCTGTCTCGCTGTATCTTCCCTTCAGCCACCTAGGAAATAAAAAGGAGGAATGAATCCCAGTTAGACATATTTATGCTCAAACTCCTCTCTGCAGAACCTCCATTTCTGAGCACTAATGTGAGACTATTGAAACTCCTGTGGCCAGACATACAGCCTCCTATTTCTGCTTGTCTGTGGAAGGAATAATTTAAGGTAGAGCAGTCCAGTGTTCTGCATGCACATGGCATCCCCTGGTTTGATATCCAAAGTCACATATTTCCAGATCCAAGGTTTTTCAACTACTGTCTCTAGGCTACTTGACCTGCTGCTTTGTGAAGGCACTAATGCATTGCATACCTGGGACATTGCTGAAGAGAGAGATGTGCTGGCACTGTCTCCTTGCAAGCTTAGGGAAGATGAATAAAATGAGTCTTCCTGTTTTTCTAGAGCTGTCTGCTTCAGGTGCATTTGAGACCAAATGGTATTTTCTGCAAACAGAAGTAAAGCAAGAGTCTTACTGTGCTTTTCTTGTGCATACCTTGGACTCTAGTGAACAGAATTCTAGAGAAGCTATTTTAGGAAAGGCACTCACAGGCTGTGTGACCTTGATTTAGAAAATATATATTCTGTTTGGTGAATGGCCGGTGAGTTTGTGGGCTTACTTGTGAGATTGAGCAGACTGCAAAAACAGTTTGAACTGTACTTGAAGACTTTTGGGTCTCTGTGTGACTTTCCCAATGCTGTATTTTGTAAGGGGCAGGTTCATAGTTATCTCTGATGAGACAATTAAGTTGTAGATGTGTCTATAGTGCTGGGTGTGAAGCTTTTATATACTGCAGGAGGTAGGTTTAAATATTAATCATTTATGTAATTATGCTTTCTTTTATATCCTTTTAAAGCTTTTACAAACATAAAATATTTAAATCTCATTAAGGTATGTTGCTAAAATGCTATGGAGATAAAAGAAATACAGACTTAGGATGCCACAGTTGCATGTAACAGGTCTTTTGCAACTGCTATGCTGATTCTAGTAACAGGCTGCATCAGAAGTTTCTTATCTTGACTGAGTAAGTGAAGACTGGGGTGAGTACAGAAACAGAGGACAAGGAGGGGAATCCTGACCCCATAATCCTGGTGTATAGATGTGGTTTCTCAGCAACCTATGGATACAGCATGTCTGACCTCCCCTTGGTGACATTTTTGCAATGCCCTTCATTAGAATGATGTTTGGAAATAGCATCAAGGGTGTTTGAGATGAACAGAAATGTTACCAAAAGATACAGCAACACTTCTTAGTGCAGATCCAAGCTGGTCACGTAAGTCGCAGAGGAGATCATGGAGACATTGCAGAAGTTAGAACTATACGCAAGACCAGTGCAATGTAGGATCTTGAAACTACAGGGTATAAATTGCTCTCTGCTGAGCTGTTTCTCTGTGATGTGACTGATGCTTACCAAGGCATTTGTTGCTCTCAAACATGCCGAGTATCTGGTCACACTTCTCCTTCTGGTTGCCGCTGTTCTCACATGTGCACCACAAGGAGACCTCCACACTGGAGTTACTGACATAGTTGGGTGTCATGGATGTGCCTGTCCCAAACCAGATGAAAGAATCATTATGAAACATGTTATACTAAAGGAAATGCTGCCCTGGAGGCAGAAGCCTTCCACTGTGATGTGTGTTACCCAGGCGAGGTCAGGAGTGCCAGCTAGGTGGCCCAGGTTTGATGAACCTACCTGAAGTCTGCTGGGCTGTGAAAAAGTGCTGAGATTGCTACCCCTGACTCAGGCACTCTGTGAGATGTATTGAGAACTGAAGCTGGTGCAAGCATTAAATTCTGACATGTACAGAGCAGAAGCAATGGTGAGAATTGCACCTGCAGAGCTCAGTGCAAACTGATGAGGGGAAAGCAATTTAATGGTGCAAGCATTAAATTGTGAAGAATTACATTAATTTAGTACTAGTTTAACACAAATCCAGCAGAGCCATCTGGAAAAATAGAAGCTATAGTCTAGATTTTCAGCTTCCGAGGTACTGCTGCTCTTCACATCCTCTTTTGAGCCATTCTGAAAAATTATTAGTAGGTTGGTAGATAGTAAATAACTAAAACCAAAGACTGCCTTCCTTCTAACAGTTGATAGTGCTATGTTCTGGCTGGTCCTGAGAACATAGTGTGCACAATGCTAACAAGCCATCAGGAGTCTACAAGTCAGGCAGTGATGGAATGCCGTGTTTAATCACTGCTGTGATGGGATGTAGCTCCAGCATTAGGAATGACTTAGTTCACACAAGCCCACAGAGTGTTGTTGATGAGGCACTTAGAGTGCTTTACACCAGTTGATGATGTAAAGAGGTATCTAGAAATCTCAGACAAGGATGGGGCAAAGTACAGCAAAAAATGCCACAGAAGAGCTCTCTTTTGACTACATTTACCTCAGAGGCAAGGGAGAGTACTAGCACAAATTAGTAAGGCATATTCACTACCTCCTGCAGTAACCAGGATGGTCACTGATTCACAGCATCAGTGTGCCCGCAAGTTTGTGGCCTGAAAGCATCCACCCTGATGTTCCTGTGGACATCACTTACCAATCATCCCCATGTAAGCCTGCAGGCATGCAGCACGGTTGTGCAGAGAGCAGCTATCTGGAGATATGTCCACAGGTTGACAATTTTGTTGGAAGTCAGCCAGTCGGGATCTGTAGGAAGGAAAATGAGACCATCAGTGTCCATGTTGTTCTCTTGGATAACATCCCCTGCTGCCTGACCTACTTGCAGATATGATCTTCTAAGCAGGAGTCCAGGAGCCAGAGGCAATTTGGTTTGGTGTCATACTGGAAGGAACAATCGGGAACAATTGTTTTACGGCGTCTTTCTCCACAAAATTCATCTTGACACGGACAGAACAGGATCCGTTTGGTGAAATCCTCAGGAACCTTCTCAAAGAAATTCCTCAGTCCTCTGTGGCACTTGCGCCGGTCACACACATCCTCACTTCCTGCTCCCCTGCTGCAGATGGAGGCATAGTCTGTGCGCAGACGAAAACACTTCTTGCTCAGATTACAGACATGTGTTGCTTTCAGGCATGGATTTGTTGCATCTCCTGCTAACTGTGAACCTGTAAAGCCAAAAGAAACATAAAAATCATGAAGCAAGTCTCCAGAAGAGATTCTGTATGGAAGCAGAATCTCTTTCTTGATGGTCAGATTCAAAAAATCAAAAAGAAGCAAACTAGTCCTTCTATGTGCCTGCAGTATCACACTGTAATTATACTAGTAACGAAAGTGTATTTTTTATTGGTTTTATTGGTTCATGCTTGTTTCAGAAAATGGATCATTGTGGGTTATAACTGGTTTCGTGGGCCAGGATCTGTGGCTATATTTACACTTGGTAAAAGTGACAAATTTAGGCAAGTAGCCAGAGCAGGCATTCCTCTGATTAAAGGGGCCATTACCCCAAATTGTTCTTAATAATCTTCAACCCATGAAAAGATGAGAGAAGGCAACATTATATCATGTAACCATTACTATACTTACCTGATACCAGAGCTGCCAGTTTATTATAATCTGTATTCCAGTGTTCTTCATTTGCTGGATTCTCATAGGGAGAGGTCTCCAAATTAAAATAACCTAGGCAAGATAAAAGATATTTTATGCAGTGGGAGATGGGAGAAATGCTTTGTGACCAGCTTTATTTATTTGTTTGTTTATTTATTCTTAAATGGATAGTTTTCTTATTTACGCCTTTCCTCAGGCTGGAGTTCAGAAAAGCTCTGTCTCACTCAAAGCCAAATGCCAAGAATGGTTCTTCTGGAAATGAGAATCTATTACTGTGTAAAACCCTCATTACATTTTGTCCAGCTGGAATCTGGTATATGTTGTCATTTGGATTTTTCAGCTTCAGTAAGTGTGAGGAGCTGACCAGCACAGGTAAGCTCTGGTGGGAGGTCAAGTAGAAGCATCCCACAAAAGAAAGCAGCAGAACACTTAGGGATGCCATGGCAACATGTCATAATCACGTGTGTTTTCAAGGATAGACAGATAGAACCATTTTGAGGTCTTTTTCACAGCACTAAACTTAACTATCTCAGCGTAGCTGTCTTTGTCTCTAAGGGTCACTGGTGTATTTGAAGGGCTGGTCCCATACCAGATCAGTTTTCTCTGCTTATCAAAGAGAGCAGTAATGAATTCTCCTTACTAGGAGATATGGTTCCAGAGCAATTACCTACAGTGCTTGGCAGTGGACTTTCACAGCTGTTTTCAGATGGGGGCATGGCTAAACCTTACTAGTAACCTGTAGGTTTGTATTGTTTCATCTCACCATCTGCCATGCTGGAGTGAACAGTCCAGAAGATGCGTAAGCAGTGCTCCTGTCTCTTCATGCGCCGGTGACACCTGCAGTGCAGCAAAGAGCTGTTCCCAAGCTCAAGCTCCGCATTCAGACATCTGACCCTGCTATCATGATCCAGTGAAAGGAGGCGAGTCTTGGCCAGGACACAGTTTTCCAGGGTCCTGTAAGTGGCATTGCAGGTGGAGTCGGAGAGGCACAGCTGCTCTGCCACAACACAGTCACTGCTGGGCAGAGCCATGAGGTCTCCTGATGAAGTAAAGAAAAGACTGTTAGGACCCCAGTGAAGATGAATGCCACACAAGCACCTTGTCAGTGTTCTACAGGGATCCTGTCTTCCACAGGGACTCCTTGCAAGAAACAGAACTCGTTGGGATCTTTCATGTGGAGCAGTTAAGGAACAAGAGCTGTCTCCATTTAGAAAAAAAAAGGGTGAATATAAATGAAAGAGGAAAAAAAAGGTTAAATAAAAGCCTCCAAAATAATTCTGTTCAACTTGGCCAGAATCAGGGATTACTCCATATTTTACGGACTAGTAAATCCCTGTGAAACCTTAGGGTTGCTGAGGCCTGCTTTGAAGAAGCTCTTCTATCTGGGCACTGAAAACCACAGCGCAATAAAGCACACAGTAACACCACACTGTGTACTGTGAGTCAGTGCTGCTGCAATTACTAAAGTATATGCTGGTCATTAAGAGATGTACTGAGAAAACCATTTATAGGGTATGAACATAACTACTTTAATGAGCCTGAAGATTTAAGAATGTGTGTTTTTTGTATAATAAAATGAATCCTTAACAAAGGATGCAAGTAGCTTCATACGGAAGGGCTGATACGCAGTCAATTAAAGTACATAGAACCCAGTCCCTAAAATCCCTGCCAAAACTGCAAATGAAGGTTTGGCCCACGAGAATCTCATACAGTTCAACAAGTCCAAGTACAGGTACTGCTCCTGGATCAGGACAATCCAGAGGAGGACTTGGGGGTTCTCAGGGGTGAGCTGGATATGTACACTTGCAGTTCAAAAGCAAATATGTCCTGAGCTGCATCAAAATCAGCATGGCCAGCAGGTCAAGGGAGTAGGTTCTGCCGCTCTGCTCTGCCCTCGTGAGACCCCATCTGCAGTGCTGCATCCAGCCGTGGGACCCTCAGCACAGGAAGGACATCAACCTGTTAGAGTGGGTCCAGAGGAGGCTCAAAGATGCTCTGAGGGCTGGAGTGCCTCCTGCTATGGGACAGGCTGAGAGAGCTGGCATTATTCAGCCTGGTGAAGGCTCCAGGGAGACCTCCACTGGACCCCCTTACAGTTTTTAAAGGGGGCTTATAAAAAAGGAGGGATAGCAACTTTTTATACAGGCAGATATGTCCAAGGCCAGTTTGAACAGGATTTGGAGCAACCTGGTCTAGTGGAAGGTATCCCTGCCCATGACAGGAGGGTAGACCAAGATGATCTTTAAGGTCCTTTCCTGCCCAAGTCTTTCTATAATTTTATGATTATGTTGTCATGGGAAAGTGAATTCAGTCTGTAATCTGTCTTCATTTCTGCGGTATATGAATCTGTGTTTACAATGTGTTTACAAGTACAATGAAGTTTGAAACAAGACAGTTTGCTAATAAAATCTGTATATAGGCTGGTATGTTTCTTCTCTTCAGGTCAATATTCCTTAGCTGGCTTTAGGAAATTACTGTGCTGAGCCTTACCCCTACCTTTATTGTTCTTTGGGTACATCATCTTACCTATCATTCTCTTGTTTAGCAGATGCAGTAGTACTATTTCAGTCTGCCATCAGTATAAATTAGGAGGAAATCTTAGTACAACTCATATTGCCCAGTGTACCATCTTCACTACGTAATTTGTTCTCTCACTACCCTAGCTTCATCAGGTTTTTTTTCTGTAAGCAGTAGAATGCATAATTCCATGCCAGCCTGCTTCTCAAAGTTTCTATTTTCCCTACAGCCCAGTAATATTATCTAGGTACCTCTGTCTCACTTTTTACAAGTTTCTTTGTTCTTCTAGGAACTTACTGTACTTTATAGCTCACCTGACTCTTAAATAGAGACTTGATTACTTTTCAAAATCCCTGAAAAATCTCTCATCAGAAATGCTTTGTATCCAGCACAGTGGGTTCAGGTGAAGCTACTCTAAACCTCAAATTGGAAACAGTCCTCTTCTACAGACATCATTTACTAGCTGTGCATTGTTGTAAGCTCTGAAATTTCGCAAGTTATTTCATTTTTTAAAAAATCTTATCTTAGTAGTCCAGTAACAATGTGAAAGAATGAGAAAGCTAATTCTTTCCTAGATCTGTAGTCTAGGTTGCAGAACATGTTAAAAAAGTATGTGTATGGGAATACCAAGTCTAGTTAAAAAAAAAAAGTTAAAAGGTAATAACCAATTAACACATTCTTATTATTTATACATTAGAAAAAAATGTATAAGTAATACAATACACCACTACTCTCCCTTTTCAAAGTCCTGTCATATAGATACGAATATCTTGTTGGCCCTGGTGCACCACCCTATTTAAAGAGACAACAGTTACAGAAGGGAAGCCCTTCTTTTTTTAAACACAGTTACCAAAAATGCATTTGCATTTGGACATAGCAAATTGTGGGAAATCTTTTGCAGTTGTGTGGCTGCCAGTACTACTGTGCTGTAAGTCCAGCAGTCCCTCTTTTAACAGTCACAAAGCTGAAGCTTTTTCTGAGTGCAAAGCACCCCTAGACAGAAACTAGGAATGCTTCAGAGCAGTTTCTAATTTCCTTATTCCTAGTCACTTCAGCCCTGTAGACTGAACAAGAAATTAACTGGGAAAAGGAATAATTTCAGTCCTCAGCTCTTCTGATCTGGCAGCAGTAGGAGGCAAAGTCGAACAATCAGCTGCATCTCTGAAGGAGTTCCTTGGATTCATCTTGGCAAACTGAGCGTAGTTTCGGAAAACTGCGGGCCTGAAGCATTCCAGAGGGGGGAATGCCTGGGGGTAGGTATCAAAAACTGCTCTCGGCGAAGCCAGCGAGAGCGCGGTGCAGCCGGGACCAGTTCAGGCGAATGAATCCCTGCGTTGTGCCCATCCGGCCGCATTCAGAGATCGGCTCCCGGCAGTTCCTCTCACCTCCTCACGCCTTACCTCCAGGGCAGACGTTCCCTTCCCCAGCGCGTCCCTCCAGTTTGGCCACAACCACCCGGAGGTTCCCCGTTCGAGCCAAAGCAGCAGCGCCTTTCCCGGTTTGAATTGCGAATTCCTACCCGCCGCCTGCGCCGGGGCAGCTGGAGCCGGTGGCCGGGAGAACCGGGCGCGGCTGGAGCAC
>JAHLSL010000025.1:51854-64532 GCA_025920805.1 Petroica traversi | reverse complement strand
CCGCCCGGCCGGCGGCGAGCAGGGCCCCGCCGCCTGCGGAGGCGCTGCCTACGGCCTCCTGGAAAGGACCGGATGCTGTTGACTGTCGGAGGCTCTGTGGGCTCAAAAGTTCTGCTCGCCTAAGGGGGAAATACTATCTGGGCATGCTGGGATGGAGAGGGGGGCAGGTCACTGGGAAAGAGGTGTGAAGCGACTTTGTCAGTCGTTTCAGGAGCCTGGAGTAAGATGCCAAGCTGCTGAGTAGATCCCCTCTATTATCTTACTATTGGTAAAACATGCTTTATTTTCTCTCATCTAAGTGGTGGCAGAGGTGGTTGTGCTTTTTTTTTCCCCAGCGCGTTTTCCCTGTGTTTGTTTCCTGTTAATGTCTTTTGCTTTGCCTAATCTGCTCCTATATACTATTAATGGCTTATTGGACCAGCAGATGAGGGTTCCAGAATTCTTGTCTTTCATGTAATCACTCCTGCTGACTTTCTTAATAGGCATACGGCCTCCTATTGTCAATGGCCCAATGCCAGCACGGCCACTGGTTGCACTCCTGGATGGACGAGATTGCACTGTGGAGATGCCCATCTTGAAGGATGTTGCTACAGTGGCATTTTGTGATGCTCAGTCAACTCAGGAAATCCATGAAAAGGTGGGCAAGAAAATGTGCAAGATTCAGAAGTAGAGCTCTGCCTTTTACGTAACCAAACCAGATACTGATTTGGACTGGTTTTTGTTGTAGGTGCTGAATGAGGCAGTAGGAGCTCTGATGTATCACACCATTACCCTTTCTCGTCAGGATCTGGAGAAATTCAAAGCCCTCAGGGTCATTGTGCGTATTGGCAGTGGCTATGACAATGTTGACATCAAATCTGCTGCAGAATTAGGTATGATGACACCATTAGGTGCCTGTTGTGATTGGAACTGAATGTGAAATGGAGCACTGCACATGTTTTTGTGCTTTATAGCTAGGTGCATTTAAAAACTGTTACATACAAAGAGTTGGAGCTGTTCAGTATCAGGTGTCTTTAGGAAGCTGACCAATAGAGGGGCTAGTAGGTGGCTTTAAAGAAAGATTCTCAGTTTTCAGATTGCTGTAGATGTTGGTGTCTTTGTTGTTGTTTGGGATTCAGAAACCTGAATATGGTGTCTAGGTAACTTTTGGTGAGGTGAATTTGATCTTTTGTGACCCCTGAGCAAACTGATTTCTGAAAGTTGCCTGCAAATGCTGATGCAAGATAAACTCACTGTAAATGCTTCATGAGTTTTCCTCTTAATTTCGTATATGCAATGGGTTCTGATTCAAAACTTCATTAGTTATCCCTTTAGAAACCTAGAAATGTGAAAAATGTCTGATCACGTGACAAAAAGCTGCTTTTTATTAAATAGATGGGAGTGAGACTTCTGGACCTTTCAGTCTCCTAGGTGAAATGGATCACCTAAGTACCCTTCCCCTTTGTTTGTAAGTTTTACAAGTGCACGGGATTTGAAAGCTTCCTTAATGTAATGTAGGTCTTGTTAAGCTTAAATCAAATATAGGTATTAGTATATAAACTTGAAATAGACAAGCATTGCTATTTTCAGATCTGTGAGACCAGATAATTTGTCAATAAATGAAGAGTGTGTATTGGACTAGTGCTTGAATTAGGTCAAAAGGGTTTTTAATCTGGTTGATTCAAAGGAATAGTCTCAAGAGTTCTGTCAAGGTCCTTGGCTTTCATCCAGCCTTTACACATTTGTGCTGAGTTTGGAACCTAACCTAGTCTTACATTTCTCTGCCTAAGGTCACCATCCATATCTTTGATTCCTTCCAATTCAAAAATTTCCATTTTCCCCCACTGCACACTATTAATCCAAGGTGAAATGAGTCAAAGTTCTTTCACCATCAGACTATTGCTTGCCACTTTTGCTTTGGAGCAATAGTATGATGACCCTTACATATGGCCAGATTTGCTTTTTCACAGACCATTAATGGTTATTTTCATGCTTAGCCAGGCCTTTTAATTCATTCTGAGGTAAGATACTGTTTCTTGTGTGTTCTGAACATTCCGATCAAAGGGCTGTTGTCCGTGTTTGTGGTTTTTTTATATTTAAGTGTACGACTGCATGTTAACACAAATCTGTGTCTGGCTGTGTAACAGGTGGATGCATGGGGCTTTTCTAGAGTTGAATTGGATGGTAACCAGTGAATTGGATGGTAACCAGTAAGAGAAATTGGGTTTTTCTATCCCCTCTACTCATGGCCTCTGAGTTGTCTATGTGGCATTATGGCGCAGTTGGAAATAATTTGACAGAGAGAAGCAGTCAGATATCTGGGATTGTCTTTGGCTGTTGCTCTCCTAATTCTTATGGGAAAGCACGGTGTGAGTTTAACCAAATGTCTCCTCTGAATAGGCTTATGAAACAATGGTGCCTTCAACTATTGCCTAGATTGTATTTTCAGTTTTTAGCTACATGGTGAAATTTTGAGGCATAAGAGTTGCCTTAGTGTTTGGCAAGTGGCTAGGGTTAAGTTTGGGAAGAGACCATTTTTCCATCTAATTGTTTTTATTTCTTGGCTGGTTTGTTGAACGAAGAATAGCAGGAATGAAATGGTATGTTGCCAGCCTCGCCCCTCCTGTTTTTTTTTAACAGACTGCTCAGGACTTACCATATTTTGATACAGTGTTCCATCTTTCCCTTTTCTGACAGTAATTTATGCTTCTAGGACTTCAACTCTGTTTCCGTTAGTAATATACCTGATGGCTGTAGCCATGGGTTTTGTGGTTCTTGTGGTTGTATGTTATTTTAGAGTGGGAGTGTTACGTGTTTTTAAGCGCAACTTCAAATGGATTTAGAGAAGCTCCTGGGGCTTCTGTCTGCATTTAATGAGCTAGTTACTTATTGTTGCTCCTGGGGAGGCTGATGCTTGTAGTGAGCATCTGGACCATGAGGCATGAAGAGCTCAGCCATCTGTCTCAATTCTTCTACAGTCTGCCTCTTAATCTGTCAAGAGTATCTGTGAAAGGAGTGCATCTTTTTAAATGCAGATCTCTTAAAACAGTCAGTTGCTTGTATCACTTGTATGGCCCAGTTTTCTCATTTCAGCCTGTTTGTTTGTTTTTCTGGTGAGTGTGTCAATCAAACAGGTTTTTATAAGGAAGGAATTGTATTTCCTGGGGGATTGAAAAGATGGCTGCTCACATCTGTGCTGTTGTAGAATGAGGTTTTGAAATGAATCCTGTGTTTCTTGAGTTCTGGAGTCCTGAATTAACATCCAGCATTTGTACTTAAAGAGTTTTATTCTAAAGAGGTTTAGAATTGTGATGCTGAAGATCTTATATGACCTCTATGGCTTTATAGGCATTGCAGTTTGCAACATCCCTTCCTCCTCAGTAGAGGAGACTGCTGACTCTACCCTCTGCCACATCTTGAACCTCTATCGCCGTGTCACTTGGCTACATCAGGCTCTGCGGGAAGGGAATCGAGCCTCAAGCGTAGAACAGATTCGAGAGGTGGCTGGAGGCGCTGTGCGTATCCGTGGGGAGACTTTGGGCATCATTGGACTAGGTAAGTGATGGGAGTTGTTAGAATGAAAAGAGAACTGTGAACGTTTTTGGGAAGCTGAGAGTCATGTACTGAGAAAAGTGATAATTCTACAGCTGTTCTTTGTGAAACACACATTCCTAAGGAATGCTAGTGCCCTATTCTGGATATCTTCAAGAGTTGGGTGTACATCAGGGGATTGGGTATTATTTTTTTGATTTCAAATGATTAAAAGAATTGGAACATTCATACAGCTCTTCTCAGTGACTGTTTCCCTTTGTGCTGGATGCTGTATCAGTAACAAAGCTGCCTGAAAGGGGGCTACCAATTCCTTCTCTAAAGTTCTTGTAGCCAGATTATTTTCTCTGACTAGATTTGACTCTAGATTTGGTTTGAAAACAGAACTGCTTCTTGACTAAGCTCTGGCTATTGCATGGGAAAGAACTAGAATTAGCCACACAGGAGCAGCACTGAATAGCCTCCTCTGGCAAACCCCTATGGCAATCCTAGGGGTTTCCAGGGCTGCAGTATCTTGGGCCCTGGCAGTAAACTTCAGTGTAGGCTCCCAGTCTACCCCAGTATCTTGTCTTTAAAGTTTGTTTTACCTTTCCTTGATGATTGTGGGTTTTCTTTTGTGAAGGCCGAGTTGGACAGGCAGTGGCTCTGCGAGCCAAGTCCTTTGGCTTCAACGTGATTTTCTATGATCCCTATCTGCCGGATGGAGTGGAGCGATCCTTGGGTTTACAACGAGTAGGAACCCTGCAGGATCTACTAATGCACAGCGATTGCATCACATTGCACTGCAGCCTGAATGAACATAACCATCACCTCATCAATGACTTCACTATTAAACAGGTGCAGCAGGAGCTTGATTTCCCCCACAGAGCACTGTGGAAATGAATGCAAACCGAAACAGCTGCTTTCACAGAGGCTGAGAGCGTGTGAATCCTGCTGCCTCTGTTGTGGGCCTCCTGCTGCCTTTGGAGGCTGGGAGCGTGTGGATCCGGGTGCCTGTGCTTTGTGCTGTATAGAATTTTATGTTAAGAGAAGAATAGGATTGGCTCTTCTTGCAAAGTAGTTTCCTTTATAAAGAATATTTCAGATGATTCTGTAATTTCAAATTATCCTTAAGTAATTTACTGCGCTGGCTAGAGCTACATGTGGTGTGGCTGGGACTGTGTACAATGTTTTACACAGTACTGCCAAAGCCTCTCTGCCCCAGCCCACTGCAAAGTCAGTCTCGGGCTAAACTCCACTAGTCTATGAATGCTTTCCAGTGCTTTTGTGAGAGACTTTTGGACATTGTAGTCCGGTTTTGTATAGCTGGATACTTGATTCGTGATTCATGTCCTCTTTCTTTTTTAATGTAGTAGGATAAACATGGAGTGCAGAACTTGAGAGTTCCGCTTTTGCCCTTGTTGTCTTGTGGTTTTGTTTGTTGATTTTTAAAGCAAATTTCTCAAGCATTGCTTGCAGGCATTTCCCCTGTGGTAAGCTTTGCAGTGAAAGCACTCCTAGTTCCTCCAGGCCTCATCTAATCACTGCAGACTCCTGCTCATTTCCAATAGACTTTCCGAAATACACTTAGCTTCCATGAAAAGTCTCATTCTCAATGCACGTAATATTTTTCTTCTTCCAGATGCGTCAAGGCTGCTTCTTAGTGAACACAGCCCGGGGAGGGCTGGTAGATGAGAAAGCCTTAGCACAAGCCTTGAAAGAGGGGAGAATCAGAGGAACAGCATTGGATGTGCACGAGTCTGAGCCTTTCAGGTAATGTTGTACCTGCATACCTGCTGCTATCTGGTGGTTCACCTAAACTGGATAATTCTTTTGTTTGTTTATTGGGGTTTTGGGGTTGGTTTTTTTTTGTTGTTGTTGTTATTTGGGTTACAGTGATGCCCAAGAGGACAGATGGGGTTATCACTTCTGGAAAAAAACCTTCTTCTTCCCCCCAGTTTCTCTCAGGGGCCATTAAAAGATGCACCCAATGTTATCTGCACCCCTCATACTGCCTGGTACAGTGAACAGGCTTCCATTGAATCCAGAGAAGATGCAGCTAAAGAGATCCGCAGAGCTATTACAGGTAATGAAGAAGATTTGCAGCTGCTGCTGAATTAGTGTTTTTTTTGTTAGCTCACTGCAAGGATTATGCTGATTATTCTCTAAACTTAGACTCATTAACTGATTTCTGGAACTGGAGTGTAAGTTGAAAATTGTATCTTTGCCTTCTGAGAATTCCTGTACCTAATGCCAGAGTGGCTCTTTCTCTCCCTGGGAAAGCCTTTTTAATTACCTCTTTCAAATCTTTTGCAGTAATTCCTGTGACACTTTTACTGTATGCTTTTTTCCTTGAGTAGTACATGTTGTCCCATGAAAAAGATGATGCTTGGCAGTTGCAGTTTGTGGCAGTAATTTTCACAAGATCATAGAAGTGGGAAGAAAAGATCCGTTTCATGCCATGCCCAGACACCAGATGCTTAGAGGAGAGTCTCCTGTACTCAGTGTTATCCTGTGGAGGTGGATGAAAAAGATTTTGTGCTTTTTCTTTCTACTTTCCTTTGTAAATGCTGCAGGGAACAATTCTCTCCTACCTGTTTTCTGTATTTTTTGTCATTCTTGGTGCCCTTGCAGGTCACATACCTGATGCTTTGAGAAACTGTGTTAATAAGGAGTACTTGCTGTTAGCAGCTCAGTGGTCCAATATTGATCCTGCAACTGTCCACCCAGAACTCAATGGAGCTGCAGCTTACAGGTGAGATACGTAGGTTATCCAATCATATCTTCCTGCTGAAGTAGGCCAGGGATTTGAGAACTGCTTGTACCTGCAAACAGGTATGTCTCTGTTCCTATATACCCTATATGAGCCCTTTCCCAAAACTTAACAGCAGTATTTCTACTTCTAAAGCTGTACTAGGAATTAACATGTACATGGTCATACTTAGTTCCAGCTAACTATGTTTAGTTCCAGTCAATATTTCCAAATCCTTGGAAGATAACCCCAAGAGATACCTTAATATAAGAGCCTGCTTAATGCCCCCAAAAAGGACTTGAACTCTACATTAGAAGTTGTGCGTATCATTAGGGCTATATAAACAAATGATAGTTCTTGCCTATAGCCCAGATATGGACTGTTACTGAGACAGTGGATTTGTTCAGTAGAACTAAGTAGAGTGTATTTGAGTTTATCTGTAACAGACTTGCTAAGTGATTGTGGGCAGGTTGCTTCCCTTCTGTTTGTCTCTCATCTACAAAGTAGGAGATGAGATATATTTTCTTTCTTTCTGTGAGAGGTCTACAGAAGTTGAGATGTATATTTGGAGAAGGCATAGGGAAGCAGAATGGAAGTAGTGGAAGAGTAGTTCATTAGCAATTCATAATGGTCACCCTCCTGGTTTTCATCTTGCATCATCAGCTGTTTCCTAGTTCAGCTTCTTACTTTTTCTGTCTTGGAGCCCAGTGAAGGATAACTGCAGCTTACACCCCTCCTGCGGATGGGGAAGAAATTCCTAGCCCTCCAGGTGCCTTCATGGAATGCTTCATGATATTTTCAACTGGCGATAAATTTTGTATCTGTGTTCAACTGCTTCATATGTGATCTCAGACCATCTAGGTCTGTCTACAAACAGGTGTCATTTGGTATTAGGATACCACTGCTTCTCTTCAGCTCTGGAGACTTTTCCTGTGTTCTATGTCAGAGCATTTCTCTTAGAAAGAGGAATTTGCTTTCAGCTCATATCTGAGGGTGTGGCTCCTTTTCCTTTGAATAACTCTGTTGGACAAGCTTATAATTTCTATGTTTTTGTTGATTTTAGGTTTCCTCCAGGAGTAGTGGGAGTAGCCAACCCTGGGCTACCAGAACCACCAGTAGTGGAAGGGATTGTAGCTCATGGGATCCCTCCTGTTTCTCACTCTGCACCACGTACCCCTTCCCCAGGAGAGACAAGCAAACTGGATGCAGACAGAGAGATCCCTGCTGACCAATAGCAGCGTGTTTCTCTCCTCTCCTTTGGCAGCAGAAAAACGTAGGAGGGCATCTCCTCCTAGGACCTTCTTTAACACCTACAGACACTGTTTCCTGTTCACATGGAACAGGAGAATGCATTTCATTGCCGACAGACTTTAGCTCTTGCCTTTATTTTGTAACCCTTTAGTTATAATTTCTTAATGAATCTTCCTCCTTCTCTGGGGCATGGCAGCAGTGACCTTGCCTCCCCTTGGCTTAATGAATCAGCTCTCCCATGTATCTGCTTCAGTTATCCGTGACAGGGAACTGTCTTTGTTTGCTTGAAAATGGAAGTGAAGCCACCTGATCAGGAATGGTCCTCAGTGTACCAAACACCAGACCTAAGTGCACACTTTTCAGTTGTGACTTGTAGCTTAAATTTAATTTGGCTGAACCTCTTTTAAGTGTAGCCATGGGGAATATTAGAAAAAGTATTAGTGAATTGAGGAGTTGTGACTATTGTCTTCATTATGCCCTTGATAGAATGCAGCCAGGATAAGCTCTGTATGTTACTTCAATTGTTTTAATTAATGTTTCCTGTGAGAGCAGTCATAGCGCAGGCACTATTAGTTCTTGACCATACAAAGTTTTCTCTATGCAGTTCTAGGCCTGAAGTTAAAAGTAACAGTCTCAAAGCCAGCCTTTTGAATAATTTAGAAGGGATTAAAATGTCATCAAATGTATTTTGGTGGCCACCATGTTTGTGAGGCTTCAGAATTGTTCACCGTGGAGTCTGTAATTTGGAGAAGGTAAGAAAATGCAGAAATGGGAAAAGCATGCACTGAGAGACAGCAAGTAGCAATAATGTGCAGCTGCAGTTGCTGGTTCCTCACACACAAGTACCTCATTGTCTATGGCAGTGTTTATCCACAAGGAATCCATCATGCTAGAATTCTAAGCTTTAAGATAAAGATTTTTTTTTTTTTTCTTTTTGCATAATTGCATCAGGTAGAAGTAACATTCCATTTGTCTGTGCTGGCGGAGAAGGCAACTTTTAACAGTCAGGAAAAAGTTTTTCACCCAGAAGGTGGCTGAGCACTGGAATAAACTCCCCAGGGAGACTGCCACACCACCAAGCCTATCTGAGTTCAAGCAGTGTTTGGACAATGCTTTTGGTACATGGTGAGATTCTTGGGGTGTCATGTCCAAGAGTTGGACTCAATCCTGATGGGTCCCCTCCAACTCAGCGTATTCTATGATTCTATGATATACTGCATATCTATGGCAGGGCAGGGCAGCAGAGCAACACAAGACAGTAGTTTGGTTTTGTGAACAGGTTTTGTGATACTAAAGGAGAATCAGTACTCTGTTTTTCCTCTGAAGCCAAGGCAGAATTGTTGCTGGCAAGTCTTCTCCATTTCACAAATGATTGAATATGAATCTCTTCTTTGAGGGGTGTGGAGTCTTCAGCAAAAGAGGTTCCACAGGAGAATATTTTTCTTTAATTCCAAATCGGCCTTTAATTTCATCTTGTTACACTTCAGTTATAGCCTTTCCATGCACAAGATGTAACAATATCTGATTGATTTGTTCGTGTTGTTCAAGTAGGTGCTATGTGGGAGGCATACCCTCTGTGTGGGTTTCTCTGCCTCCTTTGATTATTCACTCTGTTGTGTCTGTGACTGGAAGCTGAACAGATGGGAACAGACTGGAAAAACAAAGTATGGACAAAATCCTTAGTTTGGGCTGTTTAGTTTAGGAAGGTAAGGAAAGCTTTCAGAATAACTAAGATCTCAGTTTGGTTTTTTTTCCTGGTTGAAAATTTTTCTCTAATACTGCCTTCTCTATAATGGCTTACTACTAATATAGTGATTCATTCCTTTCTCCTCCCCTTTTCCACTCCCCCAGCAATTCAAGAAAGGAAAATAGTCAAGAAGTAAACTTCAGGTGTTTTCTTACAGATTTTACACTTTAGCTGTTTAGCATTAGTGAGATAATACTAGTTTTCTAGTGCTGAGTGTCTTTTTTTGATAAGGTATTTGTCTCAGTGAAGTTTCTTGGTGTCTTTGTTTTAGTGGATGATTCTGATTCGACTTCAAATTCATATACCTCCTTGGCTGCTCAGGTTTAGCAGATCAGGCTGAGACTGGTGGTAGGCATGAGTTACAGGAGAACTTTTTCTGAACAAAAGCCTGGAGATCAGAAGCCCGTTGATTGCAGATGTACCTAAAATAATCATTAGCACTTTCCTGAATTCTCTAATCTCTAGGAAATTCATATTTCACAAGCTGCTGGCTCAGAAAGTTCTTCTGACAGGCAGGTGTGGAAAAGTTTTCAGAGAGCTCATACTCTATTATCACATTAGGGAAGCAGTCTGTCAATAACTACTCGTCATTTGCTGCTGAAAATTCCTGCCCTGCTTAGGGGTTCAGGTCTGAGATTATTTTGTCGTAAGGGGCTTCTAGTTACAAGCTTTGAAGATCAGAGTACATTGACCTTGTCTTTTTTAGAGCACAATGCAAGATAGATTTATTTTTTTAGAAGAAGCAATTTATTTTTTTTCTTCTTAACTGCAAGTATCTCTATAGACAGTCAAATAACTGTGCAGAGGAAGAGTAGAAAGATCTCATTTGGGGGAAACTTAAGTTTCTCAGTTCGTATTTTTGGTGGCTAGATACACTAGTGACTGGTAGGGTAGGAATTAAATGATTAATATTGTAAGAAATATTTCCAGTTATGGGTACCGAGGAGTTGAAGCTGACAGCATTGGTAGTGGCTCTGTTCTATCCAACACGATGTAGACTTGTTATTGGATATGATAGTCATTTTCCCCTTGATTAAAGCACACAGAAAATGTTGAGGTAAAAATGAACATAACCCTCATCTTGTCCTCAAAGAAGGACTCTTTGCATTTATAGGATTAGTCTGCTTGTGTGCCGTTTGTACCTCTGCTGACAGCCTGAACCTATTATCAGCAGACAAAGGCTGTTCTGAACGGATAGCTCAAAGAAAAATTTACCAGTACTAAAGCATCCTGAGGTCTTCTTTCCCTGAGTGCCAAGTGCTGTGTTAGCACTCTTTACCGTGTAATACACTGAACTTGCAGCTCCCCCTCCCAAGCTTAGTGCAGTATACAGAAGTGGAATGACTTTTTTCTTTTAATGCCTTCCTTCGGAATTAGTGCAGAGCTTTAATCCCAAAGAACAGAAGTCTCGCAGGAGTTCCCTAGCCACATTGATCTGCTTACAGGAGGTGCTCACACTATCCCAAGGTACATTCTGTTTGTCAGGGTCACTGCTGCTGACCAGCTTTTTTATAGAGGACTCAGAGTTTCAGAAATATATTTTTGTAGACAATGATTAAACTGTGAAACATTGAAATAAAGCATGTAAACAAAAACTTACAGCACTGTCCTCTGTACAGATGTTTTTCTCACTTCAGTTCTCTCCTGGCTCATTAGAAAATGTTTGATTACTTCTTGGATATATTTTAATAAAGTTCTCAAAAGAACATGGCTGCTGTCTATGGAAGGGGTACCCTTAGAATATTGAAAGGGAGGGTTGAAAACCTGGACAGGTGAATGTCTGCTTCAGACCCACTTTTCTCAAAGTATGTAACTTCCAAAAAATTGGTCCCTGGATCAGCTACTGTGGCAAATTACTTTCTTTGTATGCTGTAGCATTGACCATCATTCAAGGCTGTGAAGGTGGCAGTCTGGAGACAACGCCATCTTCAGTGCTTAAGGGACACCTTTGGATATAGGCTGGTGGTTACTTACCTTATTTCTCACAAGCTAAAATTGTGAAATCTGATTTTGCAGCCGTTTAAGTATGTAGTTTAACAACAGTAGCTGTCTTTACCCTTTCACAATAAAATAATACTTGAAATTAACACACAGCTAATAAAACTATTTTTTCTAACTTGTAGTAGAGGTCGGTGCAACAGAATTAGCATAGGAAAGTTGCTAGGTATTTCATAAATTGAATTTAATTCATGCTTTATGGCCTATGCTGTCTGGTCAATCATTTATGACACTTAGGAAACCTCTAGTCTAGGTGGATTTTATCACTGGTGGCCCACCTGGTGCTCTGTGCCGTTGGAATATCCAGCACCTATGCTTGGGAAATGCTGGTGTGCTTTATCACAGCAATGGGAGTCTGAGCTGGTGAAATGGAAGAGGCATAGGAGCACTTGGAATCTTTCACATGGTTGTACTATTTCTGGTGCACAGCTGATGATCTTACTCTTTCAGTAAAGAAACCTAAATGATGAGGGTAAAGACTGGTCTTCTAAGAATGTAATATTGATCTTGGATTTACCATGGCACTCAGATGCAAGACATAATGGCTCTGCTACCATTCAGTAATCTTTCATGGAGGTACTGTACTTAAAAAAAAAACAAACGGGGGGGGGAGTTAGTAAATCTAGTGGTGTGTAGTAAATCAGAGGTGCTGAGAGTACAGGAGGAGAGCACTGAGTACTGACACCACTGATACTCTGAAGTTTTGTGTAGTTGTTTAACTGGTATTGGGCATTGCCTTACCCATATTCATCAGTACATTGCATCCCTCTAACTAGTAAGTAACAAAGAGGAAATATCAACTGCTTAAAACAACCTGGCACAATGATTTAATAAATAAAAGTGAAAGCAAGCAACTTGCCTTTGCTGTTGCTAATTCAGTGTCAAATGGGACTCTGCCAGAGTTAAAAAACAATTCATGCAAAAGAACAACCTACTTCCACAACAGTATCCTTGGTGCTGGTATGGAGTATAGCATCTGCATCTCGTTCCAGTTTGTATCAGTGCTGCTGTGCCTTTACGGCACAAGCAGAAACAGATATAAAATCGCATGACATTTTTCTAACTGTAGGATATTTAAGCATTTTGTGGTTCATATTGAAAAGGGGCAGACTTAGAATATTGTGCTACACTACACGATAACTGTTCAGATGTATTAGCTAATCATGACAGCTGAATTCATTAACATATTGATTTGTATCTTAATTACTTCCTAAATGCACCCCGTTTCACTGGAAAGCAAAGCACCTGGCTCTGTGCGGCGGTTCCTTCTGCTATTTGTGGGATCCAGACTGAGACGCGGGCACTGGTTCTTCTGTGTGTTTACCTCGAAATTTAGGTTACCAACTCCTTAATTTGTGCGATAACTCCAGAGTTCGAACGTGGCGGTGGCGAGCGCGCCTGCCCGGGGAAGGCCGCAGCCCTC
>JAHLSL010000025.1:0-51454 GCA_025920805.1 Petroica traversi | reverse complement strand
GCCCGCCGGACCCTCTCCGGGGCTGGAAGCGGCGGGCCCTGCCTGCGGCGGGCGCAACGGGGAAGGGGTCGGGCAGATATCTGAGGGGTCCGGCACCGCTGGTGCGGCGGTTGGAAGTAACATACATCTGATACAAATGTCTGGGTCATTTCTGGTGCTGATGTTTCTGTTTGTATATAGCCTCGAAGCGTTGTTTTGGGTTGGATTTTTTTTTGTTGTTTTTCGACTGGGAAGATGTTAAATTTTCCCGATCAGCCTAAATTGTATCTGAAAATCTATATTGAGGGCGCAGTTTTGAGTGAGGGTCATCCGTGTGATTTTTGTCTCAGATTTTGTTTTCAGTAGTAGGCATTTGGACTTCGTGTAATGTATTTAAGCACTTTTTAGGATTTGTCTGGTTTGTTTCTAGTATAGCTCAGTGAAACGCTTAGGTGGAGATCCTAAAAAGAGCTCTTGAAATGTATTGGTAGAGTTTCTCTTTGCATGTGTCAGTTCTGCAAGCATGCGCTGTAAGTACTGGCATGCTTTGGAGGGCTGTGTCTGATTTAGTGACCCATGGTAGCAGGAATGAGGTTCTGTGTTTGTGAAGAGTTTTAGTTCTCTTTATGAGTAGCTTTTAAAAATCCGTAGTTGCAATAAGTTCTTTTGGCTTGTTTGCAGAGTTCTAACTTTGAGCTGTTTCCTTGACATCCATCCTTTAGTGGTGCTGATTTCTTTGGCCTTGTTCTAGAACTGCACCTATGGCTGTCAGCAGAAAGCAGTGTGCTGGGTTTGGCTTTGCAAACCTGGGAGCCTGGCACCCTGTGTCTGCGGTTGAAAGCTGTGGTTATGTGCTTTAGCTGCTGCCTAACCTGTTTGAGGAGAAGGAAAGAAGAACCCATGCAGAAAGGCTTTTTTCCAAAGGGAAGTGTGTCAAGTGCTTGAGATTATCTGAGTTGTGAAAGTGTATCAGGGCTAAGATCCTGCTGAAGAGCTGCTCTTGTAGCAGATTGCATTGGACATGTTTCTCATTACTCTTGCATTTTCATTAGTGTGTGAATTCGTTACCTTCATTCAGCAGTGCCGTTCTCTTCCCAGTTCCTTTCATCAATAACCTTCTACTTAGTACTGTTTCAGGGGGAAGCCGTCTCTAAACAGCATATTCTCAAAATCTATGCAAGAGCTGTAAAATGTGGACTGTGTCAAATAGTTGAAGCAGAATTTAGGGTAATGTGCGACATCCAGTGTTGTCATGGACTCTTCCATGCATAATGAAAGCTGCTGGGACAATGGCAATGATATACTATCAGAAAAAAATTACTTTTGAATTCATTCTGTCAGAAGAAGTAATGACTTGGCACCAAGTAGTCAACCACTGTTTAGGAAATATTCTTCTAAGGTAATAATGTGGACTAGGTGTGATAAAGGCTAGAAAAGATGTATTTTCTACTCTTTGGTTTAAGTCTGTCCTTTTTCATAGTATTGTATAAAAATGGTTTCAGTGACTAGGCTGAGGTCTCACGTTGGGCTTTTAGAAAGGAAAAAGTGCAGTTGAGTATCTACACCTTTCTAGGGCAGAAATCTTGGGAATAGACAAGAAATATAAAACTTAAAAACAGGGTGGTTTTTTTGTTTGTTTGTTTGGGTTTTTTTAATGTGTTGGAATTCTAGGAAGCAGTTACTTTTTCTGGTAAAGTAAAGCCTCTGAAAGATTTTTTTTTTCCCCTGTAAAAATTTGGTTATAGAGAGTAGCTCTTAGTCATTCTTACTTTGGTATAATGTGGAGAAATCTACTTGTGGTTGGTCTGCAAAAAAAAAAATAAAATAAAAAAATATAAAAGTCAGTCCTAGTTGTTGTCCCATCTTCAGAGCATCCAGAAGAACTCCTGAGAAAAAACTATGCTGCTATTAGAAAACAGCTTTGCCTACTCCCAATGGAAACAGGTATTATCCTCTTTCTCAAAATGTTTACTAGAACATGATCATTAAAGGCCTGTTGAGCTTTATCTCAGTCTGTTCCCACCTTTTTAATCAAATTCTTAAATATTTTGCAAAAAAGCATATATTCCAAAGTCAACATTATTCTAGTAGTTCTTTATGACCTCTTTTCATATAACCTTTGTGGTAAGAGAATCATAGCTGGATTATTGCCTCACTAATACTGTACACATTGTAAGCAAATTATTCTATTTCATTATTTTACTGTGATAGTTCTCTCATTATGTCATATGCTACTGGCAAATTAGCACAGATATTATATTAAGAAAGCTACAGGCCCAGTGAAAAAGGAAAGCTGTTCAGTCTCGTTTCCACTATGTTGCTGAAAATTTTTGAATTGGTGGGAGGATATCTTGGAAGGTCTAGTACTGTTTCTCAGCAGGGCAGTTTAAACAGTAATGGGGTTCAAGAATGCATCAAGAGAGTTACTTCATATTCTTTCTTTCTTCCCTTGGAGTTTGAGCTTTTGAGTCTGGGGGGAGGAGTGGGGTAGAGGAGTATGTGGTCTCCAATACTTCATTTAATAGGTTTTATTGGTAAAGCAGAGAGTCTGTCTCCGGTTAGTGCCTTGTCACTCCTTAGTGATCTTGTAATGGTTACAGAACTCTGTTTTGACTGTCCAGCTTAAGGTGTTCCTTAACTGATCAGTAATTTTTTGCCGTTCATCTGTCATGCTTGATTATATTTGTTAAGTGTGTAAATTCTGCAAATGAGAGACTGGAATGTGACTTTTCTAACACTTATTAGCTCCAGTTGTTAGGACATGGAATGAGATTTGTGACTTTAGTGTTCCTGGCATGTACTTTAACAGTTGTCCTTTGTGATATGAAAAAAAGAGGATGATAAAATAGTGATTTAGATTTGTAGTGTGGTTTATATTGTTACACTTGTAAATAATGTTATTAAAAATCTAGCAAGTAGGTAGTTCTGGGTAATCTCATGCCATTCAAAATATTTGCATTTGTTCAGTGAGATTAATAATGTTCAAGACACGACAAAACTTCTGAATTAGAGTGGGTTTGGTAAACACAAACCTTGCAGGCTGAAGCATTTGGTTCTGTGAACGTCTTGTTCTGTTCAGTTAACCATACTGAAACAGGCTGTCTGTTGAAGTGCCAAGTAAGAGTGTTGAAATTCTCTAAAAAAGTCCTGCTGTGAAGGAGGCTTGCATTGGGCTATCAGCTGTATTTTGGTATGAACAATTTACATGTCTTTAACTCTGTATGGGAAAACGCAGCATTTGGAGCCAGTGATGTATGTTTGAGGATAAATAAATTTTCATAGGTTTGTAATTGTGAATTTGATTCCCATTTATTTTGTACTATTTCATACCTATTTAGATGTATTCTCAGTATTACATTGCAATACCTATCCTGAGTTTTCCTTACTGAAGTTGCTGTCTCATTTTCCGTAAGGATTGTAGGAATGTGATTTTCTGGTAAGTGTCTGAAAAAAGATGAAATACCTTCTAATTCATTTTTTTTAATCAGATCTTTGTGGAATTCGATGGCTGCAACTGGAACCAACATGCATGGGTGAAAGTCCATGCTGAAGAAGTTATAGTGTTGCTGCTGGAAGGATCACTGGTTTGGGCACCTCGAAATGATCCAGTTATGCTTCAGGGGACTCGAATCTCACAGGCACAGTGGCCTGCACTGGTAAGTATTTGACCAGAAGCCCTTAGATCCTCAAGGGTTTTCATCAGCTCCACTGTGAAACTCAAGGCTTGGATATTGTACAGGGCACCATTTTGCAGGATCAAAAATTGCTTGGGGATGGACTTTTAAATGCCAGTTACGGAACTCCTATTAGTAATAGTGCCTTTGGGAAGGCATTGCAGGGGCAGTATGCTTCCAGCTCCTGCCCCAGAAATTGCTCTGACGCGTTGTACAAAAATGTGATGTTTACAAGTTAGTTTTTTAAGAAATATGTTATATATCTGATGTAAAACTTTTATGTTAGGCTTTTCTGAATTGTGAGAGTAAACTTTTTGGTCTTACGAAGGACTTCCCAGAGCTCTGTGTGGTGAAGGCTTCTGTGTCAATTAAATAGGTATACCAGGAGGCATCTTGAGGAAGAGAATAGACTGCATGCTGTGCCTGATATATAAACCATAAATTGGCCACTCCTTATCGAAAAATTTAATTTCAGTTTTGTTGTCAGCATTAACTAAGATGATGTGCAACATTTTCTCATGTTTCTTGATGTGGTTAAGCATGTTGCTTTTTACATGGCAGTTATGCGTCATGACACTTGAAAACAGTGTCAGTGTATTTTAGCTAGCATATTTGAATATACCCATTCTGCAGACATCCTGATGAGTAGTACAGAGAGAAGAGCATCCCTTATATATTTCTTCTCATAGTGGCTTCTGAAGAGGAAAGATCATTATATTTGAGAACCCTTCCCTCATTTTTATGCTGTTTAATTTTTATTATTTGGCCCTTCTGTTTCTTCTCTCCTCTCAGGGTCCTTGAACTGCGTGGGATCCTACTCTCTGCTTTTTAGTACATTTTGTGCATGGATACATTGAAACATTTTTTCCTGTCAAGGATTGTGATCTTTGGTAGAATTTGAGTTTAGTGTTTGGGTGGGCACTTGGGCTCAAAACAGCAAGGTCATCACTACATCTTTCTGTGAGATTTCTTTATTGCACTTGGTTTAAGGCAAAATAAAACCAAGCCTTTGCAGCAGGGATTCTGTAGAGAGTTTTTTCCATAGGCGAAGTTTTCTTTTCAGTGTATTTCCAGCTTGTCTCTAAGAATGAAATCCAGTTCGTTTCATCTGGGAAACTGTTCTCCAAATCAGTCAAAATCTGAGTGATTTGGGGTGTTGACATAGTCTGCATGCTGACTGTGTAATGATTCCAGAGAATTTCCACTACAACTCAAGCTTAATCTTTAGGCTCGCTGAAAAAATGTTTCCATGCTCTGTATTGCCTCCTGAGCATTGAAACTTTCTCTAGGTCCTACAGGCCTACCCAGATAACTGCATGGGAATGCAGGCTAGAGTTAGTCAAAGCACCGGGCGTACATATTTGCAATGGGAAACCAACTACTTAGCATTACAAAGGGGATGGTATGTTTCAGGGGTGTGGGGGATGGTGGGTTTTGTTAGTTTTTTGGGTTTTTTGTAAGATATATCGGTTATGAATGTGTTTTCATTCTTCATTGTCTCTTTTTTGTAGTCCTGTTTGCTTTCAGGAATTAGTTTTACATAAACTGAGAAAATAAACTTTTATATTTATACTGTTGTGTACAGGAGAATGGAGTGTAAACAAGCTTGATGAGAGCTGTTAGGTGACAAATGTCATGAATAACTGTGTGTTTAAATCATGTAAGTGCGAGCAGGGGGCAAATAACACATTTCAAAGACTCTGGTTGGCAACTTCCTCTTCCATCAGCAAGTTATGTTATAAAGTTGTCTGATTCTACTATTACAAGGTTTCTGAATCCACTAGGTATTTTTAGTGATTTGCTCTGCGTTTTGAACATCAATAGTACGCTTGCTATGAGCTTCCTTTTTTCACAAAACACTAGCCAAAAATGCTCTCATTTAATAATAAACATATAAATTCCTTACAGCTAACTTCTGTAGAACAATAAAACCACTCATTTCATGAACCTGTATCTGAAATGTTAGATTATCTGAAGTATGTTTTGTATATTAAGCAAAACTTTTTTTAATTTAACCTGAGTATCAGAAGATGCTTACCTGTGAAAAACCAAATACCACCACAGTTCTAACGAAAAAGTGGATCCAGTTGTCTGTAATTCTTGCTTGTAATGCAAGAATAATTGGCTTAGACATAATGACTAATTTTACATGAAAGCTCAACACTGGGCAGTACAAGTTGAGAAATTAATTTTTAAATTTTTAAGAATCTAAATAGCCTGTGACATTGACTGTTTTTGGCCTGTATGTGTGCTCAGTCATTTTGGTGATTTCTTTTTTATGTTGTTTGGCACAGACCTTCACTCCTCTAGTAGATAAGCTGGGGTTGGGCTCTGTGGTTCCAGTGGAGTTTCTTCTGGACAGACATTTACGTTTCCTATCTGATGCCAATGGATTACGTTTATTTCAGGTATTTGAACTGTGTTCAGTTAAAATGTAAATCTAGCTTTGTGCTATGCTTGTCAGATTAGTTTTTGATTTTTCTTACTGTCCATCAACATATCCATCTTTCTCCTTTCACTGCCCTGTCATATATTTGTGTTTGTTTCCTTGCATTTCCAGGTCTTTGCACTGACCTCTGTTTGCATGCGAAAAGTACTGATACTCTATACATTGTTCAGTTGGAGAGCTAGCTATCATTGTGTCACTGGTAATTACAGTGGAAGTTTTGCAAAGTTAATTCTTTTATCCCTCCTAGCATGTTCAGTAATATTTTTCTTTATTCTACTTTTTTTTCTTGTTGGTCTCTGATTGCAGTCCAAGAAGAGCTGTCCCATAGAAACTAATGGTTCTATTACCCTAGAAGACTATACTTTGTTAAAACTGTTTGTTTTTGGCAGATGGGAACAGAGAGTCAAAATCAGATACTGCAGGAACAGCCTTCACTAAGAGAGTCTGTCAATGCACTGATCAGTGACCAGAAGCTTCAGGAGATATTTAGTAGAGGTGAGGTGTTTTCTATCTCAGAGCTACTTTGTTGTGCAACAGCTGTAAGACTGTGCTGGTTTTTGTGAAGGAGGATAGTAGTAGTATCTGTTACAGTTTTGTCCATTTTCTGTATTTTGCAAGTTCTTTACAAGGAAACATTATTTTATGACAGATACAGGTAAGCAGTTGCTGAGATACAACCAGAAATACCTACTGGGAATGGTCACTTAAGATGTAGTTAAAGTAGGACAGTGTCCATGTATTTACAACTTCCCTATTTTAAGTTTTAGTTTTGAATTTTTAAAGTGTTGGTCTTTTTCTATGGTTCTGTTCTGTAGCTGTGGAAATTTAGAGGTGAGGTTCCTTTGTAGTTGCTGATCATCAGAAATTTTCCTTGTAATGGCAATTCAAATTTTGGCATTTTCATAATTAATACATCAGTTGTTTCAGTTGAATATATGTATGGATGTGGCTGGTCAACATAGAGTTACTGCCTTATCTGTTGTCTGGATTGTGTATTAGGGTTAAGCGTGATTGTGGCTTTTGTTGTCAGATTTGCCTCAACTTGGTCAAGTGCTAAAATAATTTCTATCCAGAGTTCATGTGCCAGGGAGCCAACCTAGAGACAGGCCACTGTCTTATAGTTGAAGGACAGTGTAATTCTTAATGGGAATTAGAACTTGAATTTTGGTCAAATAAAATGTGTAGTCACAGAAATTCTATGAGGACAATACTTCTTGCATGAGCATGTATCTTAAGAATTGTCCAGTGTGAAGCCTTCTTCTAAAACGCCTAATTCTGTCTGTGTCACATACAGGTTGTTGGATCATGTGAATTTTGAAAATCCAAGATTAACAGAGGTTTATTTTGTCTGGACTTAGGGTAGGAGGAAAGCTCAGTATGCTGATGTGGAGAGCAAGGGCAGTTTGAGAGGATGCCTTTCTGTAAATGATCTATTATCTGTGTGAAAGAAGACTGATTGGTTCAGGGATGTTGGATAGGAAATTACATGTTTGTGCTCTGAAACGCATGGCTTTTCTTTGGGATTTGACACATCTGGACTAAGAATACTGGGACTGTTCACTGGATTAATTCTGCATAATTACTAACCTGTAGGTTGGAAAGCAAAATAATTTAGTTAGCAAGGAGCCCTCATGTAGCTTGTTTTTGTCAAAGGAGTGAGTTAGTTTTGGTCTTTCATGTTTGGTTTTTTTAACATGTAAACTCTATTCATTTTGTCTTCACAGTAGCTTTGAATTACAGCATTGAGGACCTATTGACTTTTTAGGATAAAATGCCTGGTTACCCAGGATTTGCAGCAGAAGCCCTAGTGTTTTAGATGCTTTCCACCTGGAAGATGACACTTCACGCCCTAATTAAGTGCACAGAACCATTTTATTGTATGACTCTTAACTAGTATGACACAGAGCCTGTTTGGAAAATGTACTAATAGTCCTTCTTTTCCAGGTCCTTACAGTGTCCAAGGCCAAAGAGTTAAAGTTTATCAACCAGAGGATGAAAATAGCTGGCTCTGTGGTGTGGTGAGCCGCCAAGACCCAATAACTCGTCTTATGGAGGTGTCTGTGACTGAGGTAAAAATATGAAGCACTGCTTTGGTGTTCCTAAAATATCATTCCTCAGTAACTATACGTGGAGAATGACAGCTTCGCCAAAACTGGTTCTTTTGGGTTGTTATTTGCTTTAAAAGATGAGTAATTATTTGTGTTGCGATTCACAGTATTTTTCTAGTATTTTTTCCTATTACAATGACTTTCCAGAATAAATGATGTCACACAGACCATTTCTATTAAAAAAAAAAAAAAGAAAGAAAGCTGTAAGAATTGGAAATGAGTGCTGTATGAAAAAAAATATTGACGTGACTCTCCCAAAGGGAAAGTGTGCTGGTGCATAGAAAACTACCTTCTGGGTCTCTTATACTGTCGTCTTCCTATGTCTTCTCTTGGATTCCATCTGACAGACTGTACAAGTGGTTTGAAACAATTGTAGCACAGCAGATGAAGTCTTAGCCTAAATAAATTTGATTTACGTATTTTAGCGCAGACTGTTTACTTTTGCCCTGTTTCTATCACTAACCCAGTGTACAGCATAGAGCATCTGCACTGCTAGAATTACTGGTTTTTATTATGCGCTTTTGTGCAGTCTGACAGATAGTTCAGTCTTACCAGTGGCCTGCTTGTAATGGCTTCCTTTTCAGGAACAACTGGGAACAGGTCCTAGGTGCCGTGTAGCATCAGCACACGTCTTGGTTTTCAGGTCCCATCCTGTTGCCCACTGCCTTTGTAGCCTCTTCCATGTGTAGATTTAATGCACTGAATGATCAATAATCCTGCACTCTGACTACTGGCACACAGGCAAAAAAGTGAACTATGTATGGTTAATCAGTGCAGTAGTTTGGAGAGGCATAGAAATTGTGGCGTTACGTGCATTCAGCAGATACATGCTAGTAAGCTCACAGCTTCCTGTGAACTTACTGTGAAATAAAAAGATAACCTCTAAGCACAGTTACAGAGATTGGATATTCATTGCTTCTTTTGGGGAGACACTGATGAGGTTAAACTGATGTGCTTCTTCCAGTAGTCCTTCCTACATCTAGCGGACTGAACGTGCAGAAGGCTGAACAATATTAAATCAAATTCAAGAGCTGTGTTTAATGTAATGAATACCTCTAGAAATGCTCAACAGAACAAATATACAAGGAAACACTGGTAGGGATCAAATCTGAAAGTTTTTGAAATGGAGAAGGATCAAAAGGACAGAAGGGGAACTGGAAGGCTATAGTATTACTAAGAAAGTGAGACAGTAAAAATAGGTAAATGGGAGAGGGCCTGCACAGTAACTGTGTGTTTAGGTCTGTTATGTTGATACTGTATACTTTGAATTAAAAATTAACTTCTGCTTCTCTTTCTCTTACCTCCTCATTATCCATATGTATAAAAATTAGAGTGGTGAGATAAAGTCGGTGGATCCTCGACTGATTCATGTGGTGATGGATAACACTTCTCCATGCGAGGTAGTACAGCAGTTCATTTGGGTCTTGTATAAACAGTGTGGAACTTCGTAAATTTTTTGATGTGAAATAAGTAAAACCTGGAAAGGGCTAAAAATTATGCAGGGTTGACTGTGGACTTTGGGTCATTTTAGTAATTTTCCTCTTAAAGTTGGAACAGAAAAATTTTGTTTACCATTTTGATGGCCACAGCTTTCTTTAAACAATCTTCTCTTTTTGTTCAGGCCTGTTAACTAAGTTTAGCATGAGTCTTGAGGGGAGATCAGTGGTGTAACCATGGTGGTTATGCTCCGTTTTAAGGTGTAGTGTTACTGCATTTTTCTAATGGGACCGCTCTGTGCAGCTTGACAGACCTTTTAAAGCATTTCTAAAAATTCCCTTCTGGCTTTTCTGTCTTGTAAGCAGGCTTGTATGTTTGTGGCATTTTATTGCTTCAGTTGAGAAGTTCCATTGATAAAATTTGAACCCAAATTTTTACCCTAGGCTAAAGGACAAGCTATGTCCTATAGTTAAATATTGTAGGCTTTGTGTAGGGGACAGAAAGCGTACCCTTCAAAAGAATCGTGGGGTTTATACCTGGAGCAAAAAATAGTGTTAGCAGATGGTATTTATACTTACACAGAGCTTTTTTTGGAGTATTGCATATTTCTCAGAATTTGCCGTGATGTGGTTCATGCTACAGCAAGGTAGTTCAGCTAAAAAATTTCTTGTGTAGATCTTACTCTAGTACAAAAGAGACTGTGCTTAAGGCTTGTATTCTGCGCTCACATAGCATCTCTCTTCAGATGTCTCAATTTCTGATAGTGTTCCTAAACTTCAGAAATGTGTAATATATTCTGTTCTAACAGAAAAAAAGTTCTGTTTTCTGAATGGGTATCTGGATTGTTCTGTTTAGTGATTGCATGACTCTGTCTATTATAGGGAGGGGGCCTGAAAGCAGCTAAATCATCATCCAAAGGGAAAAAGAAGAAAGAAAACCCGGAGGGAAAGGATGGAAGGAGGAGGAAAAATGTTTCAGATCCTGGTTGTGATCCTGCAACAAAGAAGCTAAAGGAGAGGGGTGAGGCAGATGGCAATGGTAGTGACGGAGGTGAGGCAAGCCGAGGTCCTTGGAAAGGAGTCCCTAGTAGCGAAACAGGACTGGATCCAAGGGCCAAGCAATTGCCTTCATTTATTCCTCAGATTAATCGCAATATTCGTTTTGCTACTTATACCAAAGAGAATGGCCGAACACTAGTAGTCCAAGACGAGCCAGTTGGTGGTGACACATCGTTGCCCTTCACTCCATTTTCTTCTGTGGCTGGACAACCATTACTAGTTGGATCTGGATGTAAAGAGGCAGGAAAATCACTGGAACAGGTTGGCCAAGGCACAGTGACTTCTGCAGCTGCAGTTACTACAACTGCTTTGACGCTGACAACTGTGAGAATCTCTGATACCAGCTTACCAGCTGTTACTGGACAGGAGAAACCGAAAACAATGCGATCACAAGCCCAGGGAGAGGTTAGTAGCTCATGATCCAGCATGTTCCACAAAAATTTATGGTTTTGCTACAATGTTCTGCAACACATTCCTGTTACAATGTGTGTCCATGGATTTGAAAAATTGCTCTTTCTCTCATGAGTCTGTCTCCTCCCAAAGAAAACCTGTTATCTGACCTAAGAAATGACTCAAAAGAAAATTAAGATAATTGGTGAAGGAGCAGTAAGAGACAACTGTGTAGCACTCTTAGGCTTAATCTGAGAAATGAAGCTTTAAAATAACACTAAGCACTGCACTTAATTAATTTTGTGGTGTCATATGGAAGATAACCTACTTAAAATCTCTTGCCTTTATATAAACAAATCTGCATGAAAATGTACACTGAGTTGAACATTCAAGTTACTTACAAAACAAAAATAAAAGCCTCTAAGCCAGGAAAACAATGAGCCTACATTTAGAGGACCTTTAACAGATGCCCATCTTGAGTGTTAGAGCTGTGTTATCTATATTGTAGAAAAATGAGCCAGTTGCATTGTATACTATCTAGGACTAAAACCAAAGAAATAATTAAAATATTTGAGATGAGAGCTCAGTCTGGAAGCAGTGTGAAGATATGTCTTTGTTTACATGGGAAAGAGTGGAGAAATAGAAGGGAAACCCTGTTAAAAACAAAATAGAAGACTTTTAAAATAAATCATATGAAGCTTTGTAAAAACAAAAATGAAACCCACTTCAGTAAGTACAGCAAAAATAAAGAATCTTGCCGTCTGCTGTATTAAAGAAGTGAAGAAAATGGGAGATATGTTAAGAGAGTCCAGTGTGATTTCCAGGAGGTTAAAGGGATTGTTACCATCCCTGTCTTTTGTATTAGCTAAAGGAATGGGTGGAAAGGTTAGATAAAGGTTCCTAGATGGTAAGGTGTAAAGGAGAGATAGAAGTGTTGAAAACAGGAGTGTTGCATAATGAGCGTAATATAATGTACTATGACCTCTTCTATCCCCCCAAAAAATAAATAAATTCAGAGTTGGGAGCAACTACAGATTGTGTAATTGTACTGAGAAATTTTGGTACCACCTCTCATTCTTTCCCTCTCTCCAATCTCAAATCACTTCTTAAAAACATTAATAATTTGGCTTCAGAGTTGGCAGACCACTAGTCCATTTTAAACTATTTTTTTGAGGGAAAGAAACTGACCTACATCAGTAAGAATGTTTTACATAGTTCACATATGTTGTTGTTTCAGACTGTCTGCTATATCATAGTGTGATTTGGTCCTTGAGATGACTTCACAACCTTGGTTTCCATTCAAAGTCGTATTTTTTTTAAAACTATTAGAACTCAGTTTTCTAAAATTATTTTTATCTCTAAAAAGACATATCTGAAATGCTAATATCCGAAAGAACTGTCAATAGTTTATTAAAGTTATTACTGCTGGAGATTGGTAACAAGCTAAACATTAGTATGCAGAAGAGTAGGTGTGCAGAGACATTGGTGACCAGTAGGATGTATTGCACAGAGTCTGTGGTTGTATTTAACATGACCTTGAAATACAATTGTGTTAATGATGAGCAGATTTCTAAGTGGAAACTCAAAAAAAAAAGGAGTAGAGCTGATCTAAATGATTCTATGAGGAATTAGTCACAGTATATCATCAGTTGCGGTAGGACTGTCAAAATTGGAAAATCTGAACAGGTACCAGTTGAGAAGGGAGCAGGTGAATATTCCATATCACAATTATGGTTCTAGTAGAAATCTGCCATTCGTGAAACTTTCCAGTATTTAATGGTCATAAAAATTAAGCTTTTTGTGCTTAACCTCTACTGAGTAATTCCCTGGAAGGCACCACATTCTTCCTAGGGTTGTATCTGCCTGTCAGCAGATGTGACTTGCTGGGACCAGGATTAGTTTGTCTGCTAACTGCTAGGGGGTTTGCTTTGCTCATTAACTTGCAAACTAAGTTACTTATTTCAAGGGTGCTACTTGAGTAGGTTAAGCTTATCAGAATTATCTTGGGGGAGGGTAAAAGATGGGAGGGTATTAAAAAACAGTTTCAATTAAAGTTCCCTTGCTGATTTGATTCAAATAATCAGCAGTTTCACTAAGTTGTTTTTCTGTCAATTAGTTCACCAGTCTGGTGTCTTGCCTTTGTTCTAAAGTGTGATATAATATTAAGTGTTAGTTTTCTCTGTGTGTTTTCAGTTTCAGTAGCGTGTGGGTAGAAATCTTTAAAGAAGTTTCTTCATTTTAAGTATGTCTGCTGGAAATTTCTGTTCCAGGTGGATAAGTAGAATGTTAATGGTACAAGGAAATGAACCTAAATATCCTTGAATCAAATTACAATAGTATAATAGACTAATGCTTATTAATTTTGTTTCAGAATTCCCGAAATTCACTTTTGGGTTCTTCTGGATTTGGAGTCTCTCTCCCAAGTGCTTCCCAGTCCTTGTTATTTGGGACTGGAAGGAGCCAATCAAATGGAGTGATGGCTCCAGAAGGCAAACCTTCTGGATTTCCTTTTGGCTGTGGTACTGGACAAGAGGCTCAGAAAGATTCTGATTCATCCAAGAACTTGTTTTTTCAGTGCATGTCACAGAATCTTCCTTCCAGTAACTATTTCACGGTCCTTTCAGAGAGCTTGACTGAAGATGCTTCTAGTCGGGACTCATTCAAGCAGTGTACAGAGACTGCAGGTGCTGGAACTTATAAAGGTAGAATTCTTTCAGTGGACAGTAAGCCAGGAGCCCAGCCTGGTAGTTCTGTGGAGCGGAAACTGCCTGCGGAATCTATGCCTACCCTTACTCCAGCCTTTTCACGAAGTCTGTTGAATACTCGTCCCCCTGATAGTCATGAAAACCTGTTTTTACAGCCCCCAAAGCTATCACGAGAAGAACCCTCAAACCCTTTCCTGGCATTTGCTGAGAAAGCAGAACTTAGTCCTTTCAGTGGCTTTGCATCTTCATCTCAGACAGGGGTTTGTGCTCTCTCAACACCTGTGGGTCATAAGGCCACTTCTGGCTGGCCGGAATCACTCACCTCTACAGATTCCTTAGCTAAGAAGAAAACCTTGTTTATAACAACTGACTCCTCAAAGATGATCTCCAGTGCATCTGGTTCAACAGCTGTTCCTGGTGTTCAAAACCCTTCCACTGTAGGGAATGGCCGTTCCAGCTCACCAAGCAGCAGCCTCACACAGCCTATTGAGATGCCCACACTTTCCTCCAGCCCAACAGAAGAAAAACCAGCTGTTGGGCCTGGGCAGCAGGACAATCCTCTTCTGAAAACTTTTTCTAATGTGTTTGGCAGACATCCACCTACCCTTTTCTCTTCACAGGCAGAGTTTCCACATGAGAACAAAACTCCTTTTGAAGCTGTGAAAAGGTTCTCGCTAGATGAGCGCAGCTTAACATCCAAACAGGACTCAGACTCCAGTACGAATAGTGACCTGTCAGATTTGAGTGACTCTGAAGACCAGTTGCAGGCTAAGGCTTGTATGAAGGGTATCCCAGACCACTTGATGGCGAAGCTAGGCTCCAATGCAGAGCGCAATGCAGAACTGCTGCTGGGTAAAGGAAAGGGGAAGCAAGCCCCAAAGGGCCGGCCCCGCACAGCTCCCCTAAAAGGTGATGACTTGGATGCAGATGATGTTTTGGAAGTACAAGGAGGTGGGATACTGGGTTATCTCCTGTGTAATGAACTGCGTGTACTAACCATAGTTGTAAACCTCATTCATACTCAGTATGAGTAGGCACACAGGATGCTTACAAGGCTGAAGCTTAATGCTTCTTTGTATGTGAATTTGATATTCACTTTGAGAAATGTTTAAGTGTGTGTTTGTCAGGACAGAAATGTGATATGCTGCAGACTTGAACAGACTTACTGGTTTTTCATGGGCATGAACATACAGATCTCTGAAAAGATGATTATTGGGGCCAGTATCCTTTTGCTGTTGCAGTTAACTAATAGATTTTTACTTCTACTTTGCCTCACTCAGTTGGCCAGTCTGTGCTGAAAGATATGAGTAAGGTGAGGAAGCTGAAGCAGTCAGGTGAGCCTTTTCTCCAGGATGGCTCTTGCATCAATGTAGCTCCTCATCTGCACAAGTGTCGGGAGTGCCGTCTGGAGCGGTACCGCAAATTTAAGGAGCAAGAGCAGGATGACTCAACTGTGGCATGTCGCTTCTTCCATTTCCGGAGGTGCTCAAATTCTTCCTTTCTTCATATGTAGTCTATGTGCAGAGCTTGGGCCATGTCCAAGCACGAAGTAATTACATTTTACTTATTAAATATGCTTGGGTACAATCATGAAGGTTTTGAGTGTCTTGCATTTCCCTATATCACCTGACTGGAATTCCTTCACTGAGCCAGAAAGAGTTGCTTTTCGAAGAAAAAGCTATAGCATACGAAGTGAGCCTCCAGGTACAGCCTCAGGAAACTGAATTTGTTTTATTGGGTAGAATTTTTACTTCTACTCAATAAAGCACACAAAGTAATTTGTGTGCAATAACTCTTCCTCTTCGTAAGGCATTCAGAACAAAGGTAACATTTTAAGCCACTCAACAAGTAACAAAATATTGCTAGCATGAGGCTAGTGTTTGACCATATTCTGTTGACTACAGGACTAATTTGTAGGAGTAGAACACTATGTCTGTGTTCCCTCTGTGTTGCGTGCATGTCTTACACTTCTTCAACTTGTGTTTCTTCTCATCTTCCTTAACTGCCTGTTCTAGCAAGTGCTATGCATCTTTTTCCAAAAGTAGTTAGTTGACTTTCTGGCATGTAAAGGATGAAGTGAATTTTTAGTATGTGTCACCCATCCAGTAAGCATGCTGCTTCTTTTCCTAAACTTGTTAAAAGTTAATCTAGCTTGAGGTTAAGATAAGATGGTTTCTGCTTAAAAATGAAGTTACCTTTGATACTGGCAGGAGGTGTTTAGAGCTCTGTCACACATTTTTATACCTTTTACCACACAAGGATTAGGAGCGTCAACAGCTACTAGTAAAACAGTAGTGATTCGTCTGTATGGACAGCAGTGTGACAAGGATTTTTGTGTATCTTGTAATGTGAGCTGTTAAAAGAGTTGCCAAGTGCTGGCAGCCCTAGCCAGCACTGAATTTCAGTTCTAGCCAGAACTGAAATACTGTTTTCTCAAAAGTAGGGAAAAGCTTTCTTATGAATTAAAATTGAGAATGACAACCATTCAGAATTTTGCAAGCAGCATCATACAGCAGGTCAAATTGAATTTTGTCATCTCATTCTATTAATAAGATACAGAAATGGGATTTAGCAAGCTATAGCAATTTCTTTTAGGTGAAATTTCCCACCAATGTTTACTAGGACCTTGGGATTTGTTCTAGTGGGTTTTGCAGCCACAGCTTTGTATGCTGTGTTCTCTGTGTTACTGGGATGTGCATAATAAGTGTACTGTCTGTAGAATATAGCACTCTTGCTGAAGTCTTCCCCCCCGGGTTTATGTTCTGATATGGATGTCATTATAATTTAATTAAAGGCAGTTGAGCAGTTTCTCAGTTCATCCTATTTCCTGTAGGCTGGTATTTACCCGGAAAGGTATACTACGAGTAGAAGGTTTCTTGAACCCACAACAAAGTGACCCTGATGCCATGAGCCTATGGATTCCTTCTTCCTCCCCTGCAGAGGGGATCGATCTGGAAACTTCCAAATATATCCTGGCCAATGTTGGGGACCAGTTCTGCCAGCTTGTTATGTCAGAGAAGGAGGCAATGATGATGGTGGAGCCACATCGTAAGTTGGACTTCTATCATGTTTTTTTTCCATCCTCTCTGTATAATATGTGTACAATGCAGTGGAATAGAATTGGAAATGTCACTTAATTTCTTGTTGAAATGCTTCTCCTGCTCTTCCAAAGAGAAGGCTATATTCAACTCTTTGGGGTGTAACTGTGGGACCAGCATTCAAGACTTTCTATTGGATCAGTGCAACATTTACCCCCAAGGAAGCTAATGGTAACTTTCCCAAGTATTAAATTGTTTTTTCAATAACTAAATGCAGAAATCACCTGCCTCATGCTCCTAAAGAAATAGAAATCAGCCAGAGCACCTACCACACTGACCAGCTATGCTTTAATGAACAGATTTTCTGATGTTTTCCTATCCTTTTATGCTCCAGGGACATAATGTAAAAGCTCAGGGTTTTTTAGGGAGGGAGCAGCCTGCAGTCCTTCATTCAGCCTGCAAGGACCTAGCTGAGCAACTAGTTACCAGCTTTCCACTTCAGGGGGAAAGGGTTTAGGGGGAAAAAAAAAAAAGGTAGCCAGTTTAGTTTATCACATGGATAACTGACTATCTGGTTTTTTTCCCTTTGATTTCTGGAACACACAAGGGCAGCTATTTGGAGAGCCCCTTCCTTAGCAACTATATTGGTTTAGAATCTGAATAATTGATGGAGATCTGTTTAGTGAAACTAAATGCACATTCTTTATGGTTTTATATATTGACATCACTTTTTCCTAAAACTAGCAGAAGATTTATTATTTTGCTGTAAGTTTAATTAGTGCTGCATTAAATTCAGTTATTACAGAGCACTATGAAGTGCTGCATTTCCTTATAGTGTACATTTTGATACCTGACCTTACCTATTCTTAGAAGTGGGAATTTTAATAGTGTCACTGGACTAGCAACTCCTAGAATGGGGCTATGAATGTAAAAAGTATGTGTTTCTATACTCTGCCTTCAGGTCACATTGCTGTGAATTTATCAATGTTGCTGTGATATTCTTAGGTGGGAGAAATGCAAAATGTCAAAGCAATAATACGTAGTGTGCCTTCTTTCTATAGAGAAGGTGGCATGGAAGCGCGCAGTACGTGGTGTGAGGGAGATGTGTGATGTATGTGAGACAACACTCTTCAACATTCATTGGGTTTGTCGGAAGTGTGGTTTTGGGGTCTGTCTGGACTGTTACCGGCTGAGGAAGAACCGTCCACGTTGTGGTGAGTACTGGGAATTTTTCCTCCACTGTAATCTTTGAAGGATTATAGTCAGGGAATAGTTTCTGGGAAGTTGCAGCAGGTTTTGTGGGAGAGTTTCAACTTGGAAGACTGGAACTTGTCTTAGTTGCTGCTTGTCATATATACTTCATTTTCTTATGTACCTGTGTTTTGTCTATTTGTTTAGGGTGTAATTATTAAAATCACAGCATCAGCAGGCACAGAGTGTTCCCTGAGACAGTCGAGTGTATGGTTCTCTTTTCCTCAGAAAGCATAAAAGGAAAATTAAGTAATATCTTAACAGTTCAGAACTGTTGCAAGGGGAACTAGTAAACAGACACTGCAGAGAACAGTTTTTAACAAGGAGTAAGATTGGAACGTTTTATTTTTTTTATTTATTTTTTAAATTTTTATTCCATGACACACCAGGACTTGTAATTCAGGAATAAATTCAGTAAGTTCAGTTTTAAGAAATAGAGGCATGAGAAATCGGATACCTGGTTGGGGTTTTTTGTGTACTTTACTGTATTGAGACCACTTTGGTGGCATGGATGCTAACAAATGGCAATCTCAGTAAGATTAATTAGTGACAGTTGCATTATTATATGGAACAGATGTATAAAATACTGGACGTTAATAAGTGTGAATACTGCTGTCTATTCATTATGATAACTTAGAAAAACATAATGAGAACAAAAGTATCATACTTTAAAATTGAGGTTAGAAGCTAAGATTTTGAGGTGATTGAAAATAATCTGCTAGAGATGATTGAGGGAAAATTACTGTGGTAGCTGTAAAATCAGAAGAGGCTGAAGTTGCTATATATCCAGTCCTAATGGTCTGTATTTGTAGTTTATTTCTGAGATCACCAAGTTAGTTTCCTGCTCTGTGAAGAATGTAAAGAGACAATATTAATGCACAAATACTCTGTATTATAAAAATGTTAGAACAAAATCTATTTTTTTTCTTTATTCCAGAGACAGAGGAGATTGGTGATGAAGAAGTTTTCTCATGGCTGAAGTGTGCCAAGGGTCAATCTCATGAACCAGAGAATCTCATGCCAACACAGATCATTCCTGGTACAGGTAATGCTTGAAATATGAAAGGAAAAATATCAAATTCTGTATTAATTCTAAGCAAGCAAGTAGAAAAACTATAAAGATGGGTGAGGTTGTAGCTGATACCTCTTCTAACATGGATTTAGAGGACACTTGCACTTGCTGTAGCAGAAGGGTTGAAGGGAAGATAGCCCAAGAAGGATCAAACTCTGGATTTGAAGTGTGCATCCTTCTAGTATTAGTTGTGACTTGTGCTCAAATGTTTTTAAGTAAATTTGTTTAACTAGCAAGGAGTTTTTTGGGGATGTTTGGTTTTGTTTTTTTCTCTTCTGGAGAGAGGGAGGGAAAGTAAATGATCCATGCTGACCATTCACTTGACTGTTTACATAACCGGTCCTAAAAATCATAGAGTCACTGCATGGTTTGGGTTTGTAGGGACCTTACTTTAAAGAATAACTAGTCCAACCCCCATGCTGTGGGCAGGGACCACCTTCCACTAGACCAGGTTGCTGCAAACCTCATTCAACCTGGCCTTGAACACTTGAAGGGATGGGACAAGGACAGCTTCTCTGGACAACCTGTGCCAGTGCGTCACCACCCTCACAGGGAATAATTTTTTCCTAATAGCCAATCTAAACATACCCTCCTTCAGTTTAAAACCGTTTTTCCATATCCTCTCCCTAGAGGCCCTGGTAAAAAAAGTCTCTCTCTGTGTGCTTATCATCCCCCCTTATGTATTGAAAGGCCACAACAGGATCTCCACAGAGCCTTCTCTTCTCCAGGCCAAACCACATCAACTGTTTCAGCCTTTCTTCATAGGAGAGGAGTTCTAACCCTCTCATAATTTGCATGGCCTCAACTGAACCTGCTTGATCAGGTCCACGTCTGTCATGTACTGAGCACTCCAGAGCTGGATGCTGAACTGCGAGTGGGAAGGTGGAGTGGGGTAGAGAGGAAGAATCCTGCTCTGTACTGATATTGGGGGTTGTGCCAGACCAGGTTTGGGACCTTGAACTTGGACTTGTTGGATTTAATGAGGTTTGGGTAGATCCATTCCTTAGGCTTGTCAAGGTCATGCTGTGAGCCAGTCCCTTCCCTCTAGAATCAGCTGCACAGCTCAGCTTGGTGTCTTCCACAAATTTGTTGAGGGCATGCTCAATCCCATTGTCAGTGTCATCCATGAAGACACAAAATAGTAGTAGTCCCAGTAAGGACCTTTGAGGGATGCCTCCTGTTACTGTTCTCCATTTGGACTTAGAGCCACAGACTCCTAACTCTTTTGGATGTGATCATCCAGTCAGTTCCTTACCAACTGAGTAGTCCATTCATTAAATTGTATTTACAACTTAGTGACAAGAATGTTGTGAGGTACCATACTGAAGGTATTACAGAAGTATAGGTAGATTAGAGCTGTTTGTCTTTAGTTGTTTAGTGATGCAGTCGTGCCATTGAAGAAAGCCACTAGGTTAGTGAGGTGTGATTTGCCCTTGGTGAAGCTGAGCTGGCTGTCTCTAATCGCCTCTGACTTCCATATGTTTTGACATGTCTTCCAGGAGAATCTGCTACATGATCTTACGGGGTACTGTGGTGAGGCTGTCTGGTCAATAATTCTCAGGGTCCTCGTTTTGACCCATTTTAAAAATGGGCATGATGTTTCCCTGTTCTTAGTCCCTGGGGATTTAATCGGACTGCCAGGACTTTCCAAGTGTGATGACTTGGCAACTACATCAGCCCAATACCTCAGGACCCTAGGATGCATCTTACCAGGTTTCATGGGTTTTTGTATGTTCTCATTCCTCAGGTGAAGCCCCACCTCAAATACTGTGTGCAGTTTTGGGCACCTTAGTAGAAGAAGAGCATCAGACTATGAGAGTGTGTCCAGAGCAGAGTGATCAAGGTGGGGTGAGGTGTCAAGGACAAGGCTTTGAAGGAGCAGCTGAGGTCACTTGCTTTGTTCAACTTAGAGAAGAGAATGCTGAGGGGTGACTCCATCACACAGTCTACAGCCTCCTCAAGGGACTCAGCAGAGGGGGAGGTGCTGATCTCCTCTGTCTGGTGACCAGTAGTAGGACTCAAGGAAATGGAATGAAGCTGCATCAGGGGAGGTTCAGACTGTGCTTCACTGCGAGGGTGGTTGGGCACTGGAACAGACTTTCCAGGGAAGTGGTCAGGGCACCAAGCCTGTCAGGTTCAAGGAGTGTCTGGATGATGCTCTTATTCATGTGGTTTAGTATGAGATGGTCCAGTGAGGAGCAGGGAGTTGTTCTCAGTGATCCTCATAGGCTTGAGATTCTCTATGGTTCTCCAACAAGAGGAGAAGCATTATTCCCCCAGTTTCTGCTTTATGGTTCAGGGACTTGAGAAAAGTTGGAAGAGGGAATACAGTGGAAAACTGATGGGGGAAAAAAAACCCAGTGTTGAGTATGTCAGCCTTCTTCATGTCATCTGTCACCAGCTCACTGGTCTTATTTAGTGCAAGTGATACATGTTTTACACATTTTCTTTAATCTTCCTTTTCTGGCCAGGATAACGGTTGAAACCCTTACTATTCTCTGCATCCCTTGTCAAATCCATTTTCATCTGTGTCTTAGGTTTCCTGATGCCGTCTCTGCACATCCAGGCAACATCCAGGATTATGTGTCCCTGGTTCTACTGCCACTGCATTTCATTCTTAGATTTTAGTTTGATGAGGAGATCCCTCTTCCCCTGCCTTCCATATTTGACTTTTTACATGAGGGAATTGAGAGCCTTCACACTCCAAGAAAAATGTTCTTAAAAAACTGCAAGCTCTCTTCCGTTCCTTTGTCCCTGAGGGCAGTTTCCCAGAGCATCCCATACAGTAATTCCTTAAGCAAGTGAAAGTCTGCTCTCCTAAAATTCAGTGTCCTGACTCTACTCTTGATCTGGCCCATGTCCCTCAAAGTGATCAGTGGCCTTGATCACTGCAGCCCAGAGTGCCACCAGTCTTAACCAGTCTGATTATTTCTTTCATGTTGGTATACAGCAGGTCCAGTAACGCCTCTCGTGTGGTCGGTCTCTTTATGTCATGGATTAAATTATCCTCAAAGCACTCCAAAATTGTCCTTGATTGCTTGCAGCTTGCTATGTTGCTTTTCCAGCAGATGTTAAGGTGATTGAATTTCCCTGAGAATGAATGTGAGCATGATGCTTCCTGGAGTTGAAGTAAGAACATTTTGTCAACGGGCTCCCCTTGGCTGGGTGGACTGCAGTAAACCCCAGAAGTGAGGTTTTCTTTCTTGACTTGATCCCTCATTTTTACCCATAAGTTCTCGACCTGTTCATCACTGTTTTCTAAAGAGACCTGTGTAATCAATATGCTGTTTTACATGGAGAGCACCTCCCCACAGTGCACCAGTTCTACAGTTCACTACATCACATTTCAGTGATAAATATTAGATCATTGCTTTCTAGTTGCACAATGACTTCTGGCTTCTCCTGCTTGTCACCCAAGCTGCATGCATTAGTATGAAGAGGCCCTCCAGCTGGGCTATCAGTCTTACCCCTCTTGACAGGAACATGCCCAAATTCCTTTGAGTTATTTCACAGGTGTTTCCCTGTTACTTCCTAATACATCAGTAAATGCCTGATTCTTGTCTTTTGCTCAAATCTGCATCTTCTTTCCCACTAAATCTAGTTTTAAAGTTCTCCATATAACTCTGGTCAACTTGTTGGCAGAGGCTCTCTTGCCCTGCTTTGGCACGTGAATCCCATCTGCTCCCAAGAGTCCTGACTTCTCAGAAGCTCATTCATGGTCGTAGGAGGCAAAACTGTTGAGTATGGCACCAGCCACGGAGCCAGGTGCCACCTGTTCAATTCATTACGTGTGTACCAGGAGGATAGAGGTGCTCCAGATCCTTTCTGCATTGCTTCAAGGGTTATATAGCTTCTTGTGGTGGTTCAGAATCACATCACTGCAGTATTGTTGGACCCTACACAGAATAGTCAGAGCAGATGATAATCTGTAGGATTTGCCAGGTTTGACAGCCTCTCAGTGACATCGTGAAGGTAGTGTTAGCACTGTTTGCCACACTTTTCAGGGACAATGTCTTGGTATATAGCATGTGACCTTAAGGATACTTCACAGTAATACTAAAAAGCCCCACCCCTTTGAAGATATAGTGTAGGCCTTTTTTTAGATTTCTTTGCATGTGATATTAAAGACTTAATTTTATTTCAGCGCTTTACAATATTGGAGACATGGTTCATGCAGCACGAGGCAAATGGGGTATTAAAGCCAATTGTCCATGTATTAACCGACAGAACAAATCAGTGTTGAGACCAGCTGTCACTAATGGAATATCACAGGTATGTAACTTGAAGTTGAAATTGCCTTGTTTGACATTTACATTTTTAAGATATATTAAGATTTTAGATCCTTTAGGCTAATTTCTTGTGAAACAGGAATTTTGCTTTCTCCAGATGTAGTGGAGTGTTTTAGTTTAGCAGAGAGTGTTTTAGTTTAGCTAAAGTGTTCTGTGGCATTTTTGGGGGACATGAACTGCATCTGTTATCTACCAAGTGGTTATTTGGGCTAATACTCTTATGTAGAAGTTGGCTAGGAAGCTATTCATATTGATGCTACGTTTTAAAACAAACCACTATGAGTGGCTTGCAATGTGTGCTTTTATTTTGTTACGGTTTCTGAAAGAATCTAGAGCAGTTCTGTTAGTCTCGACACAAAAAATCCTCCTGTAATTAAAAAAAAAAAAAAGGAAGAAAAGGAAAGAAATCTAAAAGATTTGGCTTATGTTAAAAGATGACATGGCAAGAATTCACCCCACAAAAGCACAAAGGTGAATACACACAGATAAGAAGCTTCTGTTTTCTGCTGCTACCTAAACATAAATGGATTTTATTTACTGTGTGCTTATAGCAAATGGGAAAAGAAAAACAATGGACAATACCAAGTGCGTTTGATACCAAAAATGTCTTCCAAAGTTGAACTCTTCCCTTTATTCAACGTTTAGCAGTTGTTTGTTTTTTTGTTTTAGCTTCCAACTGTAAATCCTAGTTCATCAGTCTCTGGAAACGAGAACACCTTTTCCACTGGAGCAGGGACAGCAGGAGTGGGGCAAATAGAAATGGACGCTGCACCAAAATCTGAAGCAACTGATAGTAGGATAGAAGAATCTGCAAAAACAGAGACATTACCAACCAATAACACTGGGGAAGTAAAGACTAACAGACCACTTTGTCCAGAAACAGCTCCATCGTCTGCTTTACACTGGCTTGCAGATTTAGCAACGCAGAAAGCAAAAGAGGAAACAAAAGGTGAGCAGAAGAAATGCCCTCTGGGGTTGGAATTAAAATATAAATGATAACATACTGTTTGATTGCTATACTTTGCGAGAGTGTCTAGCTCTAAATAGAAAAGAACAAGGTGATTTTTCTTCCTTTGCCTCTTAGAACCAGTTTTGTTCTAGAGGCTTAGAAAAATGCAAAGCTGGAAAGATGATACAGCTGAAGACAATACTGCCTTGCCACTCACAGTTTATTTCTGTGCCAGTTTATGTATTTTATTTTCTCAGAAGCTGATATCCTGATGTTAAATGATAGTAATTAATTTCAGATGCAGCTTTGTCATTTTATAACTGTTGAAGTAAATGCAGCTCTTTTGTGTGCTATGTGAAGAGTGTGTTTCCAAGGAACTGAGGCTAGAGTGCAGTTGGAGAGCATTGAAGTTTTGAGCATCTTTCATACACAGTAGTTTGAGTGAATATACTTCCTAGATGTCAGATGACTAACACAGTCCTTATGTCTAGAAGGGACCACTTTACGTGTTGATGTTAAATGTTGGTGAATCGTTCATGAGTTTTGCAGGTCTTAGTCACTGTCATATTTTGATTACCATTAAAATTTAAAATATTTAATAGTAACATTAATTCAGAAAGTCAGGGAAATGTTTTTTAATTTAATCTATTAAAAAACGGAGTGTTTGCATGTGTCACATCTTTTCGGATCAGGTCTGTTGTTCTATTCAAAACCTTAGCATCATATGAAGGGCAAAATCTGTGTGAAGTATCTGATGTCTTTGATTTTCATTGAGGTGCCTCATTCACTGTTACAGTGATAATTTACCATTACCATAGAATTCTGTTAATATCCTATTTATTGCAAGAGCAAATAATTTCAGAAAACTTTGTGATCGTTTTAACCTTGCCCCTTGGGGTTTTTTCCTCTCTCTTCCCTGTAATGTTTGTCTTGCAGAATCAGGATCACTGAGATCAGTGCTTAGTAAAGAATCCCATTCACCCTTTGGATTAGATTCCTTCAACTCCAGTACAAAGGTTTCCCCACTAACCCCAAAGCTGTTTAATAGCCTCTTGCTCGGCCCAGTGACATCTAGCAACAAAGCTGAAGGCTCCAGCCTCAGAGATCTGCTACACACAGGGCCAGGAAAGCTTCCTCAGGTCCCATCAGACACCGGAATCCCCTTTCCTCCAGTTTTTTCTGCCGCTTCTACGGTAAATAATTTTGTATTCCTTCAATGATACCTGTTCTAGGGAAGAATTTTCATCTAAATGTTTTTATAGTATTCTACTATTGAAAGTTGAAACAAGTGTAATGCCTCACCAAAACTCACCACCCCACAAATTTGTAGAGAATTTTCATTGTAATTTTTAGTTTTAGTTTACTACTGCCGAGGAGAGGCTATTCTTTTAAAGAAACCAAGAAAATGGGTCAAATAGAGCCTATAAATTGTTTGGTTGATAGCTTTTATAGGGATGCTGACTATCTTTAAATTTCACATCTTTAGAAATATTGTAAGAGCATACCGCAGAAAAAAAAGACAAAAACTTAAGAGTAAACCAGTTCCTTAAACTTATGTATACTTGAAAGGCGTTTGAGCTAGAAGATACTTGGGTGGGATCTGCTGCTCCAGCTGCATCACTACAAATCTAGGGGGTCTGGTTGGATTCATCCAAGAATCTTCAGAGAGCTGCTGATGTCATTGCAAAGCCTCTCTAAATGATTTTCATGCAGTCTTGGGAATTTGAAGAGGTCCCAGCTGACTGGAAGCTGGCAAACGTTGTCCTGATTTTCTCAAAGGGCAAAAGAGCAGGACCCTGGAAGCTACAGGCCTGTCAATCTCATTTAAGTGCCCAGTAAAATAATGGGAAAGATGATTCTGGGAAGTGTTGGAAAACATGTAGAGTACAGTGCAGTCATCCATCACTGCCAGCACGGCATTGTGTAAGTCCTACTTATTGAACCTGATTTGCTTCTATGACAGAGCCACCTCATTCGTCTAGAAGAGCCAGTAGATGTAATCTTTCTGGAAGTATATTTTTTATTATGTCTTCCTCAGTATCCTTCTGGACAAAATGTCCAGCAGACAGCTGAATAACCATGTTTGGACAACATGCTCAGGCATAGGGTGGGATTCTTGGTGTGTTCTGTGCAGGACCAGGAGTTAGACTTCTTGATCCTGGTAGGTCGCTTCCAAATCGGCATATTCTGTGAGTTTAAGGTGTAGTTGCTAGTTCTGAATGCCCTTCCTGGAATAAGGATAGTTTAATCTATTTTGGAAGAAATAACTTTGAAAAACCTGAACAAATCAATGCTATTTGAAGAGGTTAGAAGCATTTAGTTTAAGGAGAAGGATAGATTCCGTGGAATTTATCAACATTTAGCTCTTTTTGGTGAATGCTTTCTCCAAAAGCTTAGGCAGATAGAATAAGGAGGAAGATGAAATGGCTTGTCTCATAGCAGATTTTTTTATTAACTCTCTGCCAGGCGGGCTGGCTGCCTGGCACCTTGATAATAGTTCGTGTTGGTTGGTTTTGGTAGAGGGAACTGTACATGAAAATATGATGATGCTACAGGAAAGTGAATCTAAGAATACTTCTGCCTTTTATCTCTGAGTACAGGTGAAGAAATTGTGGACACTTGTTTTAAAGCAACTTACTCCTTCAAGGCTTGAGATGGCCTGTCTCAACTTGTATTCCTGTCCTGGCAACTCCGTGCATTCTCTCACCATATCTAATCAGATCTGTTTTGTAATGTGTTTTTTCACTTTCCTGTCTTCTGATCCTCACTGAGTAATTTAGACCTGAAAGAGCTTGTGGAGAACTCGGGTCCAGCTCCTGACTTGAATATCTGGATGCTTCATACAGAATGAACAAAACATATCTGAGAAGCAAACGTTGTATTGCTCAAATTGGGAGAAGCAAGACTGCTGCTCATAAAGAGAATCATCTTGATCTTTCTGGAGCATTGATAGGCTGTTGTGAAGAATAATGAAATCATTGTCTTTAATAGTTAAACTGCATATTATAATCTTATGGCCTCTAGAGAGTCAGAGTAATGGTACATTTTTAAGACCATCCAAAGCAGATATTATGATCTAGTCTTACTTGTGTAAGATGGGCTGTAGAAAGTATAATTCCAGGCAGCAGTAGACAGTGGAATCAGACTAGCAATGGGGCAGCTCCTCTGAAAGGAGCCCAGGGCCCGGGAGGACAACAAGCTGTACCTGGGCCAGCACTGCACACCCACAGCTGCTAAGGCAAACAGTCCTGGGCTGCAGCAGGAAGCATATAGCTGGAGCACATCAAGGAATGTGGTTATTTCAGTCAGCGCCTATTGGGCCCCACCTGGAACACTGTTTCCAGTTTTGATTTCCCCAGGTGAAGAATGGCAGTGAAAAATTGCATGGGATCCATGCAAAAATTGCATGGGTGAAGGGCCATAAAGAATGATTAAAGCATTGGAGAGCTTCACACATTTGGAAGGGTTGTAGTAACTGGTTGTCTTCATCCTAGAAATGAGAATTCTTTGGGGACCTGATCAATCTTACCATCTCTAAAAGGTGATTGTAGAGAATATGGTGGTACTCCTTTCATAAGGATGCATGGTTAATAGGGCAAGGGGCTGATGCCGAAATGATTTTTGCCTTTTCTTTTCTATACATTTTACACAGTTCTATGTATCCGCAAGAATTAGCATGCATACTTGTAATCCTTTACTTAGTCTGGTGCTCAGTGTCCTGTAAGTGTCCTGCAGGCCATGAGACTAAACACCCCAGAACTGTAGAGCCAGGGAGATCAAACATTCTGCTGTCTTAAGAAGCCAAGGTCCTCTAGTAGGACAGATTCTGTAAGCTAGAGGTGAGCCCACCCCAGTCCCCTTATTGGGCTCCCGTGTTAGATATGCTGATGTGTAAGGTCTATAACTTGTCTTAGGTGACTGATGGGTGTGTGCATTGTGTCACCTGGGTGAAGTGAGGCATCGAACAGGATCCAGTTAAAATACTGAGGTAAACGACTCCCAACCCTCTAATCATGCCTAGCCTTGTTTTTCCTAAGACCAGGAAAAAGGCATCAGGGCAATACCAGTTGCTTCAGGAGAAATTCTATCGGTATATAAGAAAAAATTCTCCCTTTGCATTCAAACAGGGAAATAGGCTGCCCTGAGAAGTGAGTTAATCTCCTTCCATGTAAAGTTAAAGTTTGGCATGATCCAGCCCAGGGGAATGAAGCCTAATTTCAACAGAACTTTACACCTAATGATCTCTAGATCTTCTAAAATTCCATAAGTATTTTTTACTGAATTAATATATTCAGTAATGAATTATGTTATGTTTTAGATTGATAGCTCTATTATTGGTAAATATTTTATCTATTGAACTTTAGTGTTTAAGAAGATGGGAATTTTTGGGAGGAGGGAGGGAGTGGTGTTGATCGGTTTGTTATGATATTTTTTTACACTTGAATGAGGCTTTTGCTACCAGAAATCTATCACACCTGTGCCCCCTCCTACAAATGCGTGAATAAAGATCCAGTAAGTGTTTATCTTCTGAAGAATATATTAAATATATTTAGTGTCTTAAGTATTTTGCTATAAACAGGCCCTATAGGCAGGCTTTTTGTTTTTGTTTTTTTTTTTTAAGTTAAAGCAAAATTTAAGATTGTGTTGCTAACCTGTTATGAATTGTAAACACCCCTTGAATTATAAATGTCCTTTGAGGAGCATGGCAGCCGGAATCAGAGAGTCTGTCTATTAGTGGTTCCACTGACATACAGGAAGTACTTTCTCCTCTCTCTGTCAGTGTTTACTTATTGTTCACGTTTCTGTCAGCTTACGTTTCCCAAGGTTGAATTCACTTCCATAATAATGGGATTAGGAAAATGGGGAAATAGAGTTGAGATATTAATGAAGCTAGGAAAAATATGAACTATTTTTACTATCAAAGTAGCTGATTTTTAGATCATTAAAGTTTTCTATTTTATGTCTGCATAATATTTTTCTAGGTAGCCTTTAGTGTTGGTTATTTTAACTTTTGCCATTGTAAAACAGAGCCATAGCCATTTCTGTTCTTTCTTGGATACATGTCTGTCTCTGATGCATGTTTTCCTGGTAGCAAGGCATCTGTGACTAAAGTCTGAAAGAGAGCAGATATACATTTATATTTATACTGTTGCAGGACTAAACTTACCTCTGGATTTACATCTTCTAGGGGGCCAAAGGTAAAGCCAGCCTGCCAAACTTCTTGGACCATATCATTGCTTCTGTGGTGGAAAATAAGAAGACATCTGATGCTGCAAAACGGGCTAGTAATTTAGCTGACACACAGAGAGAGGTGAAGGAAATGGTAATGGGATTAAATGTGCTGGATCCGCACACTTCCCACTCTTGGCTGTGTGATGGTAGACTTCTTTGCCTTCATGATCCCAGCAACAAAAACAACTGGAAGATCTTCAGGGAATGCTGGAAACAAGGCCAGGTGGGTGATAAATATCCAACCCTTGCAGCTTATAAGTATCCTGAAATTGCAATATGTACCTTGGTAAAAACAGTCTATTCAAGCTTTGGCCAATTGCTTCTGAGTGAATATGGTGAATGAATATTTCAACTGTAGCTTTATAAACAGGCTCTATAGCAGCCCTGTTTGCTCTATGCTATATTGACTCAAGCCCATGTGCTCTTGCATATTGAGCTTTTCTCAGCTTACCCTCATGAGAATGTTTGCTGTGACTGCCCTTTTAGTTGTGTGCTTTGTGCTGAACCTGCTCTGCTCTACTACAGCCCAGTAGTGAATCCACTCTGATTTCCTGTGTGCACCTTAGCATTCACCCCACACTTGATGCTTTATAGCCTAGGGAAAGGCCGTTCCTTCCAGCTGCAGCATGTGCAAGAGCAAAAACGCTGCATACAGTAGTCTACTGAATTTTGGGGGTACTTGATACAGTATCTCACCCTGAGCCCTATAGCCTGTGGGAACCATGTATTGATCTGGACTCAGCAGCTCATGCATTGAACACTGGTGGATTGTCTGAGGTGCCATCAAGCCATTAGGCCTTCAGATGACAGACTGTACCTTAGACCTGCTCTCAGCATAGCCACTTTTTCAGATGTCAGTCTTTAGTGCTGCAGCTTAGACTTCTCCAGAGAGTCAGTAAGATCAGCCTGGTCAGACAAGCGGAATCTTAAAAAATGGGTGAGTAATTGCTGCTGCAAGGAAGTACACCCACAAGTCTAACAGAGGATGATGTCCATTGCTGTTCAAACTGTATTCTTGGCACTGGCTTCTGCGGCTGCCTCTGATACAGTTACCTTCAACAACTACTCAGAATTGAGACCATTGGTGCTAGACCATTAGGTCCCTCATCATCTTTTCTGGAGAAGCGCTTGTTGTCAGCTAGTCTTGTTACAGTGCTAATGCGCTTGGCAGTCATGTTCCATATTTATTTGTGGTTATTCACAAGACGCTGTGGTGTGGCGGAGGAACAGGCTGCATGTACCTCTTTTGGCACTCAGAGTCTATTCATGACTAAAGTAGAGGAGTTTTCATTTAAATGTAGCCTGACCTATGGAACTGCACATTCTCTGAGTTCCCTGGGCAGAAGCATGACTAGCACGTAGCCATGAGAACTTCAAAGATGTCTGTTGTGCCACCTGCCACATTCCTGTTCAGGATTCCTCTGGCCAGCTCCTAATAGTTGGACGAAGGTACTGTGCAGCACACCCTACTTGTCTGACTAGAAACTTCATTGCCAGCTTACAACTAAGTGCAGTTGCCTTTCTGTCCTGACTTCTTTGGGGTATATAGGAATCTCCTTTTATTATTTTTTTTTTTTCATTTTTCATCCTGTTGAATCTTTCTGATTTATGAGGGATTTCAGATGATTCTTTTGCTGTACTGTGGTGTCCATCATCTGCCTTTATTTGCAAAGAACTTCTTAGTTTCTGGTTAATATACTTTGATAATTTTCTCAATGTTTTCTGTCAGGAAATACTACTGTCTCTCTTAGGAGGCTCCTAGATATCTTGCGAATGCCTATAAAAAATGTGCATGTCAGTTTCTCTGCCAATGAGACTGGTTAATCACCATGTGCAAGATGCTGCTTGTGGCCATGGGGTTCTTGGCTGGTAATGAGTCTTGAGAGACCGCTTTTGGAGTCTAGAGATGTATTTACTGATGTTGTGTCCAATGTGTAGCTTGCAGTGTGCAATGCCATCCAAGCTGATGCACACCCTGAGGCTCTGGATACAATGGCCATGCTCGTGGATTCTTTGTGACCCACTATTTTAGACTTTGCCCCAAGGTGTGCTATTGGTGTTTTTGGATCATTTTATCATTCAGAGGACCCCTTGAATGGGAACAGACTGGGCAAGTCATTGGCTCGTTCAGCCAAGTGCTTGATCCTCGAGGTGGTGATGCAGTCATTTGAGTTTCCTGTTGAAATGTGAAAAGAAAGCTTCCCTTGTTCCTGCATAAGAGAGAGCATGTGACCCAGACAGGCATTACTGTCTCAACAAGGTTATTTTAAACAGAATTTCTTCAAGCAGAGACTCTCTCAAGAAACTCTGCTCTGTCACAGTTCTTCCTTGGCTTACATCCTCCTGTACATCCCAGCTGCACCTTTAAAATGAAGTGAAAGAAAGTTAATTCTACCACCATTCCCCAAATCCTCTTCCCATTTTGTGGTTTGGAAAGGGTTGGAAAGGTTTGGTTTTGGAAAACAAAAAAACCCCTTACCCACCCTCTCTAGCACAATAAATGCATACTAGACACTAGATCTGTGCCACAATTTGGGTGGCATCCCAAATTGTTAAAAGAGAAAATTCTTTTCCCTTAATGCTTAGATAATAAATGGCACTCTTTCAGTGTCTCTCAAAAAGAGTAACTTTTTTGAGTCCTTTGTCTTAGAAATTGTCGGAAATAATTTAAACTCTGTCTTACCGCAGAATTCACTGAGACCATAAGAGTAATTCTTGCTGACCCCATTTTTCTAAAGCATTTTGCTTTCCTGAATATGGTTGTTGCTCATCTGGGGATATTGTTAGAATTCTCCTCCTATAGCAACCTGCTATTTTCTTAATTTTCATGCTAGAATTTCTCTTTTTTGAGACACTGAAAATTTGGTATGGTACTGGAGCTTTTTTGTTGTTGTTGTAGTTATCTCCTTGTAGTTTGAGAGTAGATTTGGCAGGAGATGTCTACCAGGCAAGTCCACTGTCATTTTGTCTTGGAGCCCTATCTGTGTTCTTCACTAGAGAGAATATTTTCTTTCTTCCATGGCAAATTTGCTGCTTAATAGCCAGAAGGGTTCTGCTAAGTTAAGTAGTTTGGTTGTTTGGGGGTTTCTTTTGATTGCTGTTAGCAAGTGGTCTAATGAATACAGCAGGGATCAAAGCATCATTATTTTTTTGTACTGAATGCAGCTGGTTTATTCATCGGCTTAAGGTCTACCAAGTAGTGCTTTCCACACATTCTGTGAAATATACTGTTATTTTACTCATACATGATCCCCAGTGTTGTTTGTTGCAGAATATGCTTACACTTTTTTATTGCCATAATGTTACCATTTTTACTGGGATGAGGGAGCATATTAAGATTTGAAATTGCTGTATTTGCTTTGTTATTTTAGGGAGATTTGCTGCTTGTCAAGGTCTCACATTTGGGACGTAGTGGAAAGACTACCAAAGCTTATCTGCCCCTCAAATGTGCCCTCTGCTGCTTTTCCTTATTGGCACACACAGTACTACTGGGGAGACCAGGACAGTGTCAAGAGTGACTGTATGGCTCTGGGAGTATTAATCAAGGCATGGAGCCCTCATGGTTTTCTTACTCCTGCCAGTGAGAGGTAGGGGAGTGGACAGATCCTGCATTTCAACCATTGTTTGCTCAGCTGGTTTTAACCAAGAGGATTTTATGATCATGGGAATGTCTTTGAGGATTGCTTGGAAGAGATAGGATCCATCTAAGCAAAAACAAAAGCATCTTTGCCACAGACTGGACCAGCCTTACTAGGAACAGTAAAGAACTATAAGCGGGAACAAGGGAGGGTGAGTATGACCAGAGATCAAGGAAGGAATTAGTTGATTGGTTTGGCAGGCAGGCAGTGTGAGGTCATGTGAACAGGAGTAACCTCATACTCAAGAAACGAAGGATGAAAGATGTCCACCTCAAGCATACGCATGTAAGAAAGGATCTGTGTGCATCACAGCATTGTGAAGAAAACTCTCATACTGTTTCTGGGAAATCAACGTGACTAGGTGTCTTTCTGTAGTACCTGCACTAATGCATGCAGCACATTGAACAAATAGGAGAAATTAGTGTGCAGTTGCACATCCGTGGCCTCATTGGTATGACAGAAGGGTGGGATAGCTCATGCAGCTGTAAGTATGGGAAAGAAAGGTAGAGGCCAGGGAGGTGAGGAGGGAGCATTTCTGGTTTTGTCCGGGAAAAGCTAGAATGCTTGAAATTGTGTAGGAGCTGATGATGAGCCATGCTCTAGAGCTTATGGGCCAAGATTAGTGAGCAGAGTAACACGGACAACATTGTGGCAATTATCTGCTACAGACTGACTGACCATATGAATGTGGTAAGGCCATCCTCAGAAAACTAGAGGAAGCCTTGTGTTCATATTTCCTGGGCCTCATGGGATCACCTTGATACCTGGCTGGAGGAACAATACATCAGGTCACAAGCAGTCCTGAAGTTTTCTGAAGTGCATTGATGTCAGTGTCCTGAGACAGCTGATCAAGGAAACGTTTAGGGAAGGGCGCTTGTTCTGGATCGTGTACTTCCAAACAAGGAAGAATTGGTTGTTGGTGTGGAGATATGGGGCACCTGTGGCTGCAGTGACTATTAGATGGCGGTATTCAGATCAAGAATCTGAGAGGAGGGAGCAAAGCAAAAAGCCACGATCACAAATCTGGGCTTTAGGAGAGCAAGCTTTCACTTTTTCAGATACTTGTTTGGAAGAATCCTGTGAGGATATGGTCATGAAGAGAAGAGGAGCTCAGGAATACTGGTTGAATAATGCGTAAACTTCCTTGTAGTGTTCTGTGATGAGATGACTGGCTTGGTGGGTGAAGCACTGGATGTTTTTTATCTTAGCTTTAATAAAGGCTTTTTATAATGTCATCAGACAAAGTGAAGTACAGACTTGTGAGCAGTGTGATGGACTTAAAGCTGACTGAAATGCCAGTCTGAAAGTCCGAGAGCACTGTCACTAGTGGTATATCATAGGTGGTCACTTTTGGGGTGAGTAGTATTTGTCATGTCATTAAGTTACCTAGATGGGATAGGCTTCATAGACCCTTTGCAAGTTTATAGACAATACAAAACTAGGAGGAATGCTGATACAGCAGATGGTTGTGCTGTTATTCAGAGGGTCTGAACAGGCTGGAGAACTGAACTGAGAAGAATCTGGTGATGTTCAGCAAGGGAAAATGTAATGTCCTGCACATCAAGGAAGAATAACATCCTGCAGCAGTTCCTGAGGAGCAACCATTTGGAAAGATGTTTTGTCTAGAAGAATCTTGGGGTCCCAGTGGGCAAGGGAGTGACCACGAGCCAAGAATGTGTCCTCATGACAAAGAGAGTTGTCAGCAAGTCAAAGTGATGGTTCCCCTTTACTCAGCTCTGGTAGAAGCCTCGTCTGGAGTACTGTGTTGAATTCTAGGCTCCCCAATTCAAAAGAGTTGTGGGCTTCCTGGAGGAAGCTCAGCAAAGGGTCACAAAGGTGATGAAGGGACTAGAGCATCACTTAGAAGAAGAAAGGCTGAGCAAGCTGGGACCGTTCAGCCTAGAGAAAAGAGGGCTCAGGAGAGTGTAGGGAGGAAATCTTAAGAAGAGGGAGCCAGGCTCTTCTTGTCAATGCCCAGTGACTGGACAAGTGGGAGTGGGTACAGGAAGTTTAGCCTCAACACAGGAAAATACTGTTTCTTGGTGTGAGGGCAGTTACTGCCAGTCTGAATGTTTCTGTGGGTTTTTTTGCTTTTTTTCATTCCCCTGAAATTGGCAGGAGAAAAGTAACAACCCCTTTTGTTTCCTAAAATTTCATTCTTCTGGAGTTGAGGCTTTATTGCTGCCTTCTAGAACTTAATGGCTGTGGTACAGAAGAAAGACAAATCAGTAATCACCTTACCTCTCCCCTCCAATTCACCTTTTTCCTAAAGGCTCAACTTTACTCTCTCATCTCTGGCTATTCTACCTCCTCCCCCCCAAAGCCCCTGGAGTGACACAGGATGGGATGGATAATGGGGGTTGTGGTCAGTTGATAACGCTGTGTATGCTGCCCTTTCCTCTTTGCACTTTCTCGCTGCTTCAGTGTGGAGTTCCTCTCATGGGTTACTATCCTTCGTGAATGGCTCCAACATGAGTCATCTTCATGGGCTGCTCCAGTGTGGGTCCCCAGCAGGCACAGTTTTTGCCAGAAAGTTTGCTTATTTGTGGGATTCTCCCCACAGCTTCTGCCAGAGCCTCCTCCCGCATGGGCTCTCTGCAGCTTCCTCTGCTGCACTGCAGGATCCTCTGTGGACTGCAGGTGGACCTCTACTTCAACATAGTCTTCCACAGGTTGCAGGGGGACAGCCTGCCTCACCATGCTCTTGGATGGGCTGCAGGCACCTCCTCCATCACCGACCTTGGTGTATGCAGAGCTGTTTCTCTCCCTTCCCCCTGTCTGCCGTCTGTGTGTATTGTGCGTGTCCTTGTACCTCTCTCCCTCTCTCCCTCCCTCCCTCTCTCTCTCTCTCTCTCTCTCTCTCACAGACGCACGCACGCACACAACAGCTGTGGGGAACTTCTTACCCTTTCTCATTATCACAGAGATGCCACCAGTATCAATTATGGGCTCAACTTTGGTCAGGGATAGGACTGTTGAGCCAGGTGGACCCATCTGTGTCCAACATGGGGCAACTCCCATCCTTCTCTCACAGAGCCTGCACGTGCTGCCAACACCTTGCCAAGGAGATCTAATGCACTTGCCTTGGCAAGTCTAATCCAACACCACTTCTAAGGCAGCTGCACATGGCGAGAAACTAAAGTTTGCTTTGACTGGTTATTTGCTAGATGCACGAAAACCAGACATAGATGAAAATAGATTTGTGGTGTCTTTTGCATGATGGTAGCCAGGAGTCTTGGCTCTCTTAAGAAAGTTTGGCTGCATGTCTAAGAAATTCAGTTATGGTGGAGTAAGCATTCATCTTTGTATTCTCAGCCCGTGCTGGTATCTGGTGTCCATAAGAAGTTGAAGTCAGAGCTTTGGAAGCCAGAAGCTTTCAGCCTGGAATTTGGAGATCAAGATGTAGATTTGGTGAACTGCAGGAACTGTGCCATAATTTCAGACGTGAAAGTGCGTGACTTCTGGGATGGCTTTGAGATAATATCTAGTAAGTAATATTTATGGCTGACTGGTATAACTGAGCAGTGTGTCTTGCTATCCTCAACTCTTCTCTTTCCACCTATTTTTCTAAAAAATAAATTAAGAAAAAATACAAATACCTGTCAGTCTTCTTGAAAGAAGCCATTGCTCCTTACCGTAGCACACTGTAGAAAAGGCTTTATTGGTGAAGATTAGGGCAGGACTGCCCAAGAGAACTGTCTGTACTGCAATGTATTGCTGTGTGTTACTTCCATGTGTCAAAAAATGATCCATTTCATGGGAAACTACTTTTTTTTTTTTTTACTTTTCTCAGTGAAATTAATCATCAGTTACCGTTTTTAAGACAGTAAGTAATTTGTCTACCTTTGTTCTCATTTCAACGTCGGTTTTTATTTTAAAACTAAAGGGAACTTGCAGAGCTAAAACAGACTTGAGGCTTTTGATACTAAAACTTGGATTTGGTGGAATGCATCAGTCAAGTAAATTTGACGGTGCAAATTATTTTTTGTAGTAAATCATCTGCGAGTACAAATACAAATTTATATGTATTATGAATAACAGTGCTATATGCATGCCTCACATGATAACACATTATTTAATGCTCAAGGTCTTCTTTGAGAAAACCTTTTGTCAAGTGTGGATGGGGAAACTAACCAGCTAAAATTTCTGGGGACATAACAGGTCCATGTTAAAGAGCTTCTGAAAAGCAGAGTGCTCCATTTCAGATCGTATATACCTAGATCTGAGTGGTCTTATAGTTATGGATGTTAGACCTGTAATGGTTCATTGCAATGTTGCTAATTTCAGAGTTGTGTGTAAAAAGTTTTCTGTATTTATTGCTGTGTACGTATTGTGGGAACGGTGAACTGTTGTATGACTTAATGGACTATTCATTCAACCATCAATGAAATGATAGATTTAACAGTCAGTTAAATGATAGATTTGCATACCAAGGATATTCCCTTCCTAGTAATTTTCCAATCAAAGAATTCCCAGCTTTTGATTTGTTTTTTTATATGGTTAGTACAGAGTATTGTGTTTTGTACTGTTAAATTTCATACTGTTTTTGTTATTAATCAGAAATAAATGGCCTAGGAGGATATAATGGTGTGGTCTTTGTGTATTGACAGTAATTGGGAAAACTCACAAACTCTTCACTTTTGTGCTGGGGTCATTCATGAAAATAGTGAATTTTTATGAGTCAAGTTATCTTTGAGAAATGTTGCTTGTAGTTTGTCTCCAGACAGATAAGCTTCTTTCAGCAAAATCAGCTTCAGGTTTTCTTTTACCATTTACATTCTTTACATGAGAAATATTAGTGACCTAGGTTGGAAAACCTTGTCACTCCTGATAGTTTCTTTTAAATACATTTTATTTGGAGTTTCTTCAGCCATGTTCAATCCCTGATATAGAGGAAGTAGTATTTGCTACCAGTCCAGAGATTTCACATGCTAATTTTTATGAAAACTGTTGGCAAATTACCTAATATCTCTGACTTCTCTGTATTATGTGAATTCTAAATTTTCGAAATGCATGGCTGGCTCCCACTCTCGTTTTACGTTACCAAAGAGATGTAGAACAGTTGCCACTGACTTTGGAGATGTTATTGAGATTATTCTGTATGATATTGTAATTAATTTTAATCTTTTGCTGTTTTTTTAAACTTTTGGGCTCAAAGTGGACTTTTGAAATGTCTGACATTTTGTTTTGATCCTGTTCTTCTTTGCTAATCAGATACTTTCTGGGGTTTGTCTAGTTTCATGTAATTTTTCAGATATGTATGTTTTCATCCAAGTAGTTCTTCACTCTGTCCTTTTTGAAGAGCCTCCCTACAAGCTGTTCTTGTCTAGAACAAAGATCTGTGATGAGTTCAAAATCTTTAATATGGAAGTCATGAAACATCTTTAAATTCAAGTCCTTGAGCTTTTCAGTCCACTCACCTCTCTAAAATCTGTAGCTTATCAATGTTTGTTATCTTTAAATCAGTCACTTTGGTTTTACTTATCTGTAGTTCTTAATTCCTTTAATTTCAATAAAGTATTTTTTTATATTGCAAACTCAGGCTGTCTTCTGTAGCCTGTTAAATGTGTAACACAGATGTGATTCACAGGTGTACAAGTCCTAATTTCTTAGATGTGCTTTCTCTTTTGATGCTGTAAGAAGCTCTGCTAGATCAGTTTGGCTGAAAATCCTTGGTAAGGTAGAAAGCAGGGAAGGATGTTACTCTCTGGGAAAGGGGGATGCTAGAGTGTTAAGACTGCTGTACGCCTAGTTTTTCAATTGGTGGCTTCATGTAGAATTGTGAAAAATCTACAGATTTTCTGTAGAAAAGTGAACTTTGTTTTTCTCTAAATGTTATAGTGAGTTCTAAGCTGCTCATGTGCCACCTCCAGATGGACTCTCTTAGCCTTGAGATCTAAGGTAGTCCTAAACAGTAGTTGATATGGTCCGTGCTGTCATGGCATAAATCCACTGTTGCATATGTAATGCCATCTTTCTGTGTAGCCCCCTTTCTGTTTCCAGTCAGGACTTGTGAAAAACTGTTAAAGTGAAGAATAAATGTTTGGTTTTGGCACTCTGCCTCCAGCAAAGAAGAACTAAAAAAACTAAAGGCTGTCTTCCTTTGTGACCACCTGCCCTTTAGTTTCTTTGAATGTGGGATACCATGGTTTCTTGCTTTACACTGAAGTTAGGGTTGATTTCAAAACAAAAATCAGTAACTTTAATTTTATAGAAGTACTACTTCTCTTGAAATTAAAGATAAAATTCCCTTACACTTTGGTAAAAGAAGTAAGGAAGAATGCTTTATAAAGGCTTGTTTTTAAAGCTGAATAAAAACTATTCTAAAACTTAGCAGCTATGCAAGATCTGTCAAACTTCTGCTGTAGGTGATTATATCTATCTATCTATACATATAGTTGTTAAGCTGTTGTAAGTCATGCTATAATAATGCTTGGAAGCCCAAAACAAAACCAGGATCCATTTTGCTGTGCATTGTAGGAGGTATAGAAACCCTTACAGCTTTAACAAGGCAGTGGGCTGTGGTAAAAGATATTACATGGAGAAATCTTAATTTGTTTCTTGCAGAACGGCTCAGGTCAGATGATGGTCAGCCAATGGTACTAAAGTTAAAGGATTGGCCTCCAGGGGAGGACTTCAGAGATATGATGCCTACAAGGTAAGTTACCTTTAGTATCAGTGCTGACAGGAATGCTGTAGGTGCTACAGGAGGATTACCTGCCTTTGTCTCTCTGTGCTTGCTAGGTTTGAGGACTTGATGGAAAATCTTCCTCTTCCTGAATATACCAAGAGAGATGGCAGACTGAATTTGGCTTCTAGACTGCCAAGCTACTTTGTCCGTCCTGACTTGGGTCCCAAGATGTACAATGCCTATGGTATGTGAGTGTAGTTCTACAGATACTGGTTTTTGTGACTCTGTTATACCTAGGGCAAATACAAGGCTGTGGTATTAGTCAAAACTCAGTGCTTATCCTAGAGCCTGCTGTTACTTTTTTTTTCATTTAGTACTACACATCTATTCTTACAGGGTTAGCTCTCTTCCTGTCAGATGTGCCTTTTTCTACCTTATATATCCAAGAGATGTAATACAGTAAGTTAAGTTTGCAAACAATTATTAATACATATATCAGGCATAATACCAATACAGGGTTCAAGGAAAAGTTAATATCTTTTTGAGAGCAACTGATGTGTTTAAGAGGAAAATTACCCACCTTCTGGGCACTTTGACATGTTTCTGGTCTGTTATGATAGGCACTGTTCAGTGAGTTGACTTCCTATCTTCAGCAGCTTGTATTTTAAACAGAAAATAGATAAATACAATGGTGATCCTAAAAACTTGTGCGCACACTTTTGTTAGTGTTTGCTGATACAAATAATATATTTTTAAATGTACTAATTCTCTGCTATGTTACTTGCTAGAGAGGATTAATCAGAAGTCGAGAGGATGCCATTGAAGGGCCAGGAAAAAAATACTAAACATGTTAATAAGAAGGTGAAAGAATTAAGTAGCAAACATTTGAAATCTTTCTCTCTCGTTACTTACAGTCACTTGAGAGGTGTAAGTTCCTTCAACACATATACAGGTACAAGCACTTGAAGCCTGCAGGTGTTTTTCCTTACTGAATTGTAATCTGAATTGTTAATGATGAGTTGATCACTAACTACTGTGAGCTCATCTGGTCATGGATTTTACAGCTTAGTATGAGAAAATAAAAAACTGCTGGAGGCTTATACCTCTCACAGTCCATTGTCTTGCTGCACACAGTAGGATGCTAATGCCACTTAAAGCAGTTCTATCATGCCTCCAAGCCAAGGAAGATATGCTTTGTGCTCATCATAGCTAAGTTCTCTAGTACAGACTGTATAAATGACAGTCATTTTGTCAGAAAGACAAAATTAGAAAGTACGAAATCTGGCTTTGGTTTTTAAATGCTTATTTTCTCATTACTTGGGTAAATTAAGTTTGCTACTTCTGGTCCCTGTAAAATTAAAATATGAGTTATTGGTAAACTTTTTACTTGTGCTACATATGACGTACCTATATACCTATTTCATTTGCTGTTTGACTTTGGTTTCTGCTCTCATTGCTGTACAAAGTTAGCATTCCAGACAAATTTTTCAGTTAGGTTATTTCTATAAGAGTTCAGTCACAGAATTTAATTTTGTTTTGCACTCTATTATAGGCCTAATTACTGCAGAAGACAGACGAGTTGGTACCACTAACCTGCACTTGGATGTGTCTGATGCTGTTAATGTCATGGTGTATGTTGGGATTCCCATTGGGGAAGGGACCCATGACGATGGTAATGCTTAAGGAAAGCTGTTTTCTGTACACTAAAAATCAGTTGTGTGTGTGAGTAAGAAGACTGTATCTTTTACTGTTTAAGTTTGTCATATCTATGATACATAATTCAAGTATACAAAGCAGTTTGGTACATTTGCAGCACATAATTAAAAGTGCAGTAACGTCTCATTAGTTTCCAACTGTGGGAGCAGCAGAGTTTTGCTAGAAATTAGGTAGATTCCTGAAGAAAGGAGGAGAAAGAGTAACTTATTATCCTTTCTTCTCCCTGTATTTGAATAACTGTAGCTCAGTTTAAATTCACGACAAGGCTTTGTGATTGGCTGTCAATTGACACATTCCCTGAATTCTGCTAAAATGAAGCCTGATGGGCTTAGAAAGAGCATTGCATGATGCAGCAGGTATAGTGTGACTGAATTTAGTAGCTCAAAATGCTCCTTCCTCTTCTCTATGTCAGAAATTAGCAGCTTTGTAATCATACTGCTTTTACATGGATTCCCCTTTCAGAGGTTCTGAAAACAATTGATGAGGGAGATGCTGATGATGTAACAAAGCAGCGAATCCATGAGGGAAGAGAGAAGCCTGGAGCATTGTGGCACATCTATGCTGCCAAGGATGCTGAAAAGATACGGGAGCTTCTCCGGAAGGTATGCTGGTTCCAAAGAAAGCTTGAGCTTAAAGGGTTCCTCGACTTGCTTGCTTATAGCAGCTGAATGGTACAAATTGCTATCAACATCAAGTGCAGAGGTATTGCACTTCTGTCTTTGAAGGCACTAATAGTTACTGTGTTACCAGGCTTTCAGCCTGGTCTGGAATCTTCATACTAATGCACATTGCTATTTAAGACCTAAATAACTTTAATGAAAACAACATTCTAACTTGAAAGAGTTTGTTACGGTTTTTGGTGCAGACTATTTTGTGAGACAGCAGTATCAAGGTGCTGTGTCATGGTTTCCCTCCACCCCGTATCTTGGCCCTAGGTTGGAGAAGAACAAGGCCAAGAAAATCCTCCAGATCATGACCCCATTCACGACCAAAGTTGGTACTTGGACCAGACCTTACGTAAGAGACTGTATGATGAGTATGGTGTGCAAGGCTGGGCAATAGTGCAGTTCCTTGGTGATGCTGTGTTCATTCCTGCAGGTGCTCCCCATCAGGTAAGTATACAACGCTAGGCCATTTTGAGAAGTAGAATTGAATTTGAGGCACAACAGAACTGCAGCTTGAAAACCACTGTAATTAATATTGCTCACTTAAGGTTTCTTTTTCTACATATGCAGTTCTTATTAAAAGTTATGTAAATATCTGAGCGATGTGTACATAACTGTGATGAAATTACAGGGGGAAAAAAGCTGGGGTGAATGGACGGAAAACATTTCTGTGTAGTGAAACTTTAGCCTAGGAAACCAAATTCAAAGGTTAAGAGAACTTGCTTTAGGGAACACTAAAGTATATGGGAGAAGAGGAAACCTGTTAGATGTCATGTGTTTTGTTCTGCTTTTACTATTAGATGCAAATCTGTCAGTTTCTGTTTCTGATGAGTAAATGTGGAAGAGCCTGAATATGTGGGCGGGGGGATTCAGGTTTTTTTGGGTTTTGGTGGGTTTTGTTGTTGTTTCTTTTGGGCTTTGTTTGTTTGTTTTGTTTTATGTAGTTCTTTGTCTTGATGTATCAGTCATTTGATATGGGTTTTTAGGTCCATAATTTGTACAGCTGCATTAAAGTGGCAGAAGATTTTGTATCTCCCGAGCATGTGAAGCACTGCTTCCGTCTGACCCAGGAGTTCAGGCATTTGTCTAATACTCATACAAATCATGAGGATAAACTGCAGGTAACCATTTTATATCAGTAGACACTAAATATATATCCTGTGTTTTGCCAGCTTTGTTCAGTACTAGAAATGGCTAAGGAAAGAGTAACAACTTCCTACAAATCTGGATTTGTCATTTGATAGGTACATAAATTAATTTTTAAGAACTTCTATCTACAATATTATGTAAACAGAAATTAGTAACTGACTTCTGCATTTCCAGAAAACTTTCCCCATATTAGACTAATACATGCAGCAGTATTAATAAGTTTTTGAATGGCCGAATCCTAATGACAGCAGAGCAGACCTGAAGAGAAAAACCACTATTAAAAAGGAAAGAGCAGTGCTTTGTTTTGAAGAGAGGTATTTATTTTACCAAGTACACTTTTGTTTGTTTCTTTTTTGCCTAAAGAAAAACTGCTCTGAAAGCGAAGGCTGGCTTATTAAGTCAGGGATATGATTTAGTGGTGGACTTGGCAGTGTAAGGTTTATGGTTGGATTTGATGATCTTGAATCCAACATATGTTAGTCCTAAAATTAAATGTGTTTTGGTTTGAGGAAGTGTGACTGCTTCAACTGATAATTATGCACAGAACATAATAGGTACACAAGTACATTGGATATGAGACAGTAAGTTCTACAGAGAGAAGACTATAGGAGGTTTTGTTTGCATTTTGTCTTCTGAAGCATTGGTATCTGCTCAGTTGGCAAGTTTTGTTGTCAGCATTTTTTGTATATCAGTAATCACACACATGTAAAAGGAAGGAGGGTGATATTCTGCAGAATGGCTGACCTCATCAAGTAAGTACACAATATATAGTCACTCTCCACGATGTCACCTAAGGATGTCAGAATCTACCATATTAATTCTCTCATACCAGTTCAGTGAAAGTTTGCTATAAATTTCTATGTGGATTTTCAAGGGATGATAAAGGAAAGCAGAAGTAGGAGCAACTCTTACTCTGGCTTCTTACACTGTACCTCTTCTGTTGTGATGATACAAATGCAGAAGTGTTTCTGTAAATTAAGAGGTTGCAAATGAATAATGCTTATTATTAAAAAAAAACCTCAAGAAACAAAAACCCACAAAAAGGTCACATGTACACCAGAAAAATGGTGCTCGACAATTAGTTGAGCAAGTGCAATTGAGCCACTCACTTAAGAGGTGAAGCTATTCTGTTCAACACCTGGAAAGGGAATTTGAATAAGCTTAGATCAGAAAAAATCAGAAACAAGACAGAACTTTGATTCTTAAATAGGTAACTTGAAAAAGATTGCAGTGAGTACTATTGGATTTCTTATCTCATGCTTGTCTTTCTGCAAGGCTCACAAATTTGAAGAATTTCTAGCCTCCAAGCAAAGACAATAGGATGATTCTTTGAATCATCTTAATTTTTATAGGATTAAACCATATGATTTTCTTGCATCTTTTAGATTTGATTCTTGTGAATCTGTAAGTGATTTGGATCACACTTTTTCAAAATAAACTCATATATATAACTTTGTAGTGCACTTCCTCCTAGCTCATACAAGTGAAGGAATTATCTTAAAATAACACAAGTAAATATATGTTTCTGGGTGACCAGAAAATGAATTAATAAATCAGTGCAGGTGTCTAAAATCCTTGTCATCTCTGACAGTTAAAATTTGTGCTGTTGATATCCTGTAGCGAAAAGAGTATATATTTTGTGTATATTTGCCAACTATTACAAATTCAGCTGTCAAAGTTGATTGCATAGCTATGTAAGACTCTCCTTGTTAGTCTGTAAAGTTGATTTTTTTTTTCTTCCTGTTGCAGGTGAAGAACATTATCTACCATGCAGTGAAAGATGCTGTTGGCACACTGAAAGCTCATGAATCCAAACTAGCTAGATCATAGGAATTGCTAATTCCAAATGCCCTGTCAAGTAGGCCTTTTACTCACGGTATATACAGGGACTGCACATGACTGCCCCTGCAGGAGGAGAGGCTCCTCACTGAGAGCTGGTGTGGTCAGTATTACACACACTCTTCAGCCACTGTTTTCTACGCTGCCTCAACACTGAAGGTCTAATGGAAGGTCGCACTGTTAAATGCAGAATTCCAGATTCTAAAAGGTGCCATGTCCCTTTCCTGTGGCCTTTTGCAAATTGAAAGAACATGGAAACCACTTGGTGTTCCTTCATATTATGATTAGAAATGGTATAAAGAGTGTGGATGTTTTTTCCCTCATGCCTAGTTAGTCTCCACAAATTTAGACAGAACTTACTGGAGGTGGGTTGTCCTACTGCAGACTGGGTTGATAACTGCTGAAAGAATGTGACCAACAGTAGCCCAACTGCAGAAATTCAATCAAACAAACTTCCCGTGTGAGATACAGGCCAAGGAAAAGGATAAAGCTATTCTCTGCACTCCCCTTCTTCTAGCCGTTTCTCTATACACTGTAGAGTTGCAGAACTAAAGGGAGAACCCACTTTTTTTTTCCTCTGGGACACTCCAGAAATAAGAGAGTTGTGTATTTAGTGAAAAAAATAGGTTTGTAGTGAAACAGTTAATATTTCATGAAAGTAGATATTTTTAGTATTTTTGAAGTACCACAATTGTTCCTGGATTTTCAAGGAAAGGTGTATTACATTTAGTCTTCCTTTCAATAAAATCAAGAAGTGATTTTTAGAAACCAGTCCAAAATAGCACAAAAACAGCCAAAGGAGAATTGAATAGAAATTGACATCCCACCTCCCTTGCCCATATTACCTCACCTATCTTCCTCCTCTCTCTATGCCATCCTCAGAATGAGAAATAAAAAGGAGTATAAACTCTGTTCTCATGTGGAGATGTTGTACATCTCTCCGTGCACTGGTGACTGCAGGCAATGTTCACCCAATACCAGTGCTATCTAAAAACATCTATAAAACATCTGTCCTTTCCAAAGTGAAGGAAAAGTTAACTTTTGGTGTCAACTTTGTCCAGAACTATTTTAAGTAAAATGTTCCTGGTTGATAGAATTGTATTCAGAATTTACTAATGTCAGCATCGATGCAATGGATTTCATTGTCTGGGTACATGGGGAAATGTATTGACCTTATCTCCAGCTGTACTGTAGTGCCACTTGCAGGCCTGTTAATATGTTCACGGTTATTTCATTTTTTAAAAAATAAAAGTCATTTACTGTAACAGCCTGGGCAGTTTCTTTTATACCTGTACACTGATCTTCCTGCCTTGAGGTTGTCTCAGCCTCTGCCTCTGGTAGTGTAGGCTGCCTGCTAATTTTGATCTGCTGTGTTTGACAAGAAGGCTCATGTGGTTTAGCCTGGCATCCCAAGTATGTGCTGGGAGCACACCAGGCTGCCTGACAGTTCTTGGTTCTTCAAGGTAATTTGGATAGAGGGTCTGTCTTGTCATAAAAAATGCCTCTTGTACTATGCTCCCCATTCCTAACAGATTGGAGTCCAGAGATGCCCTCTCCACTGGAAATGTGGAGGGGGTGGTAAAAAGTCTGTGGTTTCTGAGCTTGGAGGTTGTGATGGCAGCAGCACTTCTGTTCACTGATATGTGGCGTACTAGCAGCTTCTCAGTTTGGTTATTGGGTGCAAAGTCCAGTCACAGGCTTTTGCTACCTCATATCCTTGCAGCTATCCTGTGAATATGGGCTAATTCAGTCTGCTAGAGATAAAAAGGGTTATTCCAGACCCATGAAACATTCAGCTTCATTGTATTCTGTTGTGTACAATTTCTTGTGCGCTCCTGTTCTACTCTCCACATACAGATTAATTATAGCTGAGATGTTTCCCTCATTTGTGTGTGTGTGTGTATAAGCATTAGAATTGGGTAACGATCTAAAAGGCAGACTTCGCTACCTGTTTAATACAGTAGCATGTTTTCAATGCAGTGATCTACAATAAGAGTTTTGCGTCTCATTCTAAACCTTTGTTTAGTTTGAGTCTCTGAAGTACTGCTTCTGTCTCTTGAATTTCCCTTTTTATTAACTATAGAGTACAATCAACCTGAAGCAATATTCAGCTAAAATCAGAGGGATTATTAAAATTAAGAAATATCATAGAATCATAAAATGGCCTGCATTGGAAGAGACCTTAAAGATCATCAAATTGTTCTGACATAAATCATATAGAGCTTATACCACAAGTAGCCAGCCAAAGTGATTGTAAAATTGATTCCAGATATATAATCAGTACTTTTTATCACAGTTTTTATTTCTAGTTACAGATATTAAGGGGCAGCTGGTATGTTATGTAGAATGTAAGCAGATTCAAGCAGACCTCATAAATCAGAGGTGTTTTAGCAGAGGGGGAATAAAAACTTGAGTTACATACAATATTTGCTGCAGTCATCACACTTGTTCTACCTATAGCTGTCTTGCCATTACCAAATAGAGGTGCATGAGATAGTGGGCACTACCATTTCTGAATTTAGGCTTTAAACTCTGACTGTCTTTTAGCCAGTGTGCTGTGGAACTACAAACAAGATGAAGCAAGAATTCAGGAATATATGGCTGTTGGTCTGCCCAGGTGAATTTAGATTGCATTCACAATAGAGAAGGTTGGTGCAATGTCCCCAGAATGTCCCCAGTCTGAAGATTTTGCTTATTTTCAGCCAAAAACCTTCCTTTTCCTGATACTGAATAAAAATGTAACAGCGTGCAAGGTTTAATTTTACAAAACCTAAGTCTTTATTCTGAGGCAACCGAACCAGGCAACATAAATAGAGGAAAAAAATAATTACCTAATACATCAAAGGTTGTGTTCCATGTGTCTTATCTGAAAGATCCTTAAATGGCTTTTTGTAAAACCTGAGGAGATGGAATCAGAATTGGAGCAGCAAAGTTAGATGCTAAGCTGTAACTTGAATTTACCTACAATTCAAATGAGATGAAAAATGTTACAAGGCTACAAGGCGTTGATATTATTTAAAATTATTGGTTCCCTGTATGTATAATTTCCTTCTCCTTCCTCCTGATAGCACTTTGATATTTCTAGGAGCTTCTACAGGTATTGGTTGAGGTGTGTGACACACTGGTGATTTATTCATGCATCATATGTAAGCACTGATTCGGTGGAAAATGACTGTGAAACTACGCAGCATGTGAGGAAAGCGTAGCATAGAAGGACCTGATGACAATGCATCTTCTGGGCTCTGGCTGCTGGTAAGGAATCTTAACTTACGATTGTCACCTTGAGTGTTTATCCAGACTTAGCCCAGTAGCTGGTATGCATGCCATTGCCTGCTGGAGGTCACTCCATTCCAGTGCATCTCAGAATCTGAAATCAGCCCACAGCTTCTTTCCTCTTAATTGGCAGTGTCTTTAAGATTCCTATTCTCAACCTTTGAAAAATGGCACATTCCCAACAGGCATTTGAAAAATAACCAGGCAGAAATCATCTTACTTTTATCTCCCTCATTCCCCTGCCTCGCAGGCGCTTTTTATTTATCTCTGCCTTTTTATAGGCTAATAGGAAAATGGTAATATAAGTTTCAAGAGTTGGATACAACAAAATACGGCTGTTTCCTCTAGAAAGGTGTCTTCTAAGAGAACTGCTTTCAATCACAATGCAAAACTGATAAAGAAATGTTCTCAGAACAGTGTCCAGTCTAGTGTCCAAGGTCTTACAATGTTGGTTTTGGCTGTCAGCTTGTGCTTTTTCTGTTTTCCTTACTTCTCTCAGTTTTTGATTCTCTCGCATTACAGTCTGCACTTTTGTGCTTCAGAGAGGGTTCCCATCATGCTCTTCCACTTCACCTTTATTCCTAAAACTCAAATTTATTCTGCTAAACTTTTTCAGAGGGAATTCTATATTCTTGAGCCCTGAAAAATTGCTATTCTTCATAGCAGCTTCTGCCTGAACCTCAGCTTCAGCAGGATCTCTGGATCTGAACTGGCGTTTTTCTTAATGTAGCTTTGCTTAAGCTGCTCTACTTGAACTTATTTGATTTTCATGCTTTATTGTTTAGCCACATTAGATTGATAGATATTTGGTGACCTATTTGGACCATTTGTAGAACATAAATCTATTATGAGTTGTTTCTGCAGTAACATATCTGCAAAAAAACCCATACAGCCTTAATTTGATTACAGTTGATGAATTGCTTTCCTGGGTAGGTCTTAAGGTCTTAATTGGCACATTGTTATACAATATTACTAATAACTTAATAAAAAGAACACTACTAATAAATATTTTTATTTTCACTTGACCTGCAGCTGACTTTTTAAACTACCAGCAGTTTCTCCTTGTGGAAAGTTTAATTAATTAATTAATTAATTAATCTTTCACTTTTGTTTATGATATGGGAAAAATATGAGCTTCTTCTTGTTAAGTGTAAATTGCCAGCTTAAAATACCCTTCCTGAAGTTGTTTTAAAGCTCAACATGCTACTGATCTGCCGCTTATATTTACACCACCACTTTCTCTACTGATGCTGAGATTCCGTTGTTATTACCACCATTTGTGTCTAATGCACTGTAGATTTTCATACTGCCCCTTGGCACATTAAAAAGTTTAAAACACTAAGGCAGATCTTATTTAGGTGTCACTTACCCATGCTGCAGTTATGTATTCTCACACTGTCATAGGTGTTACTCACCAGATGTCCAGATTTTCCCTCCTCTCTTTGCATCTTTCACTTGCTAGAGCACAAACAAATTACTCAAGTAACAGAACTGTTGCTGGGCTGATCACTGATGCAGTTAAAAATATGGTTATTTTTTTGAAGGTTTTGCATGTTGCTGTTACTTGGACATGTGTCAGCAGATTCTTTTTATCCAGTTAGTAGGTCAGTTATGCCATCAGTGGTGTAAATTGGGCAGTCCCTTATGCAATCATTTTGTGACCATTCATATCTAAAAGCAGACTGTGACAAAATGTTCTTTGTCACTCTCTGTAGAGACATTTGTGTTTTCATCTCTTGCATGTAATGAGAAGTTGTCAATGTTTTGTGTTTGTCATCACTGCTCATTATACTGAATTTAATGCATTCATGAGAAGATTCTTCTTGAACAGCTCTTTGTTTTTGTTCTGACTCTTTCCTTGGTCTCATTCCTTTTCATAAAGGCTCTTTGGCAACTGTTGGCAACTAATGAGACTTTGCCATAGTGCCTTCCTTCCTTCGGGTTCTTTTTGTTTGTTTGGTTTGGTTTGGGTTTTGGGTTTTTTTTGATTTGGGTTTTTTTGGTTGGTTGGTTTTGGGGTTTTGTTTTGTTTTGGGGTTGTTTGTTTTTTCTTCTGTTTTTGTTTTGTTTCTTGGTTTTTTTTGTTTGATTTGCTTTTGGTTTTGTTTGGTTTTGGTTTTGGGGTTTTTTGGTCAGCTGAAGAACCATAGCAGATTTCTAGCGACTTTTTTTTTTTTTCATTAAAATAGCTTATGTAATGGTTATCTCAGTGTGATTCAGAGATCTGTGTATGGGGCCTAATCGATCCTTGATTGTAATGTACATACAACCTCCCAGGACCCAGTAATGAACTATGGCATTGACTGAGGGGGAAGGGTCTTGTAACAGTACTCCTTGGTGAGCTGTTAAAATACAACAGTTTCTGGTATTCCAGTATGCTTTAGCATATACATTTCCCATCCTGCACTAAGGATATTCCCTCCCCCCCCCCATACAGTGTTCAGCCTTGTTTGTGTAGCTAATAAAGTAATCCTTGACCTCTTGGCTAACATTTCGAGGAAGAGTATCTGGCAACTCTGAAATAACATGGAAACTACAAATAACCGCTTTCATTATTTGGTTACGCAAACGTCAGTATCGGCAAGTTGAATTTTGTTTTACATCCGGTTTTGAGTGAACCTCGGAGCCGTGGAACTCTGAAACGCTTTTACATTTAACTACCCTGTTTGCAGCGTGTAATAGCTGTTGTCTTGATCTCCCTGGAGGAGGCAACTGGAGGGAAGATGGCTTCTTCTGTAGTCTCTGTTACCGTTTTCCCAACCGCCCGTGATCTCAATTCAGCACTCTCCCGTAATTTTTCTCACGTTGCCGATGTTGCTTCTCTGACATCCTTGCAACAACGCCACTTGTCTGCCGCGCTGCTGCCGCTCCGCTAGCGGGGCTCCGTCCCCGGCTTCCCGCCGCACCTCCGG
>JAHLSL010000024.1:8171351-8257186 GCA_025920805.1 Petroica traversi | reverse complement strand
TCATAAAAGAGGTTAAATGATTCCCCCGCGCGGCGAGGGGGAATCATCGCCCCCGCCCTGCCCGGCCGGGAGCCAGCAGCGCCCCTGCCGGCCGAGAGCGGAACTGCAGCCCAGGGGAAGGTGCTTTAATACTGGGAACAGACTTCATTGGGCTTTCTGTTCTTTGTTTGTTGTTGTTACCATTGTTGTTTGTTTGCCTCGTTATACATACACATACTAGTGAAGAACTGTTATTCCTCTTCCCATATCTTTGCCTGAAAGCGTCATAATTTCGAAGTTTTAATGCTTTTGAGGGAAGGAGGTCTCATTTTCTATTCCAAGGGAGGTTCCCACCTTCCTTGGCAGATGCCTGTCTTTCAAACCAGGACATTGCTGTTGCTGCTCTAATTCAGAATGAACAAAGATAAAAGTACAGGTTGATCTATCCAGTCCTGCAGTCAGTGAGCCAATAAAAGTGTCATTAAAACAGACAGAGTGTTCAGGGACACGGGGAGAGATCTAAGCCTGAGGTGTGCTGTTCCCTGAACGCTGCTTTGATAAATACACTTCCCAGCCTTTGGATCTACCGCTGAAGTCTTAGAATGTAATAAAAAGCCCAGTACAATGAAAAATGAATCTGTAAGGGGAAAAGACCTAGTGTGAATCCTCTTGTATAAATATGCAATTCAAAATTAGATGGGATTTTTCAATCTAGTAGATATAAAACCTTCAATCACGTTTCTGCCTCCTTACTCTTTATAAGAAAATAAATAAATGGGGGTGGCTGGGGGGCATTCTGAGTATATTCAAGACAATATTTTTTTTTACTTGACTCTTTTAGCAAACCACCCTCACTTAGCGGAAAAACAAATGCCAAAAAAATAGAGTTTTTCCAAAACTGTGAATATTTACTTTAATTTGAACTCAGACTCAGGGCTGATTAATTGTCTTGAATCCAACAAGATTAAAAATAACTTAAGGACTGACACTCCAATTACAAATGGCCTTATCAATTTCTTTATATCCTGCCTTTTTCCCTTTTGTCCTTGCTTCGAAGTCAAGCCAAATACAGTTTTGCTTGCTTTTGTTTTGAGACCTGTTAAACTCCCTTGGTTCTCTCTCTGGTTTTCTGTTGGGTTCAAAGCTGGCTTCAGTTTGTGGAGCCAGCTCCAGGTTGCCTGGGGATTACAGATGCCTTGCCACTGGAACAAAGGAAACTGCTTTGTGAACTCTGGCAAAGCTAAGCCCTTCTTCCTATCTCCAGTCGGGAGAGTAGGCCCAGTGTGTAACTTTTCCCATGAAATAGAGAATTATAGATCTTAGTTTCAGTGTGAAAATATAAGACAATTTTTCTTCTTTGCACTGTGGGGTGGTTCGTTCTTTTCTTCCCTCTCCTTGTTCCCCATATCACCACTGCTACTTCATATAGAATTGGAACCCATTAGAAATCAAATCCTATGGAAAATGAATGGTTTGGAAACATTTCAGAAAAGACAAATTATCGAAAGACCCAATTCCAGAACCATGGGTTTACTTCCATTACATGTATATGGAAAATGTTGCCTGACAGATTCATATGGGTTCCAACATTCTCTACTTAGTTACAACTCTTCTTACCTGGCCTCACAATACTAAGATCACCACTGGAAGCCCTCCAGCATCTTCCTCATCCACCTGGAAGCTGCATGCTTTTCATTCCTTTTGGCCACTGTTTCTGACAGCAAAGCCCAGGTTACCTGTAGCTTTGCTTTTGTTATCTATTATTCTTCTTGTGACTGGCTTTCCTCATTAAAAATGGCCATATGACCTTTCCTGCCAGCCAGAGACTGCTGGGAGCACTGACCTCCCTCACCAAGCTCCATGACCATGAACTGAAAACAAAAGTGGATCCTCCTTTTTATAATTCATAGGCCATCTGTTTAGCTTCTGAAAGAGGAAAAGCAAAAATATGGTGTTTGTGTTAGTTTATCTACATACCTCTACCAAAAAAAAAAAAAAATTTTAGAAAGGGAGAAGACCCTTCCCATAAACAAATGCAGCTTATGGAGGAGACTTGTGGACACAGGGGTCCTGAAAACAATTGGGAAGAAAGAACTGTATGCCTTCTCAACACAGCAGCTCTATAGGCTTCCTGAGAGAGCTCTCTAGGTGAGTTCCCATCAGTGCTCTATGTGGCCACCACCCTGTTCCTGTCTGATTGCCAGGTGGTGAAAACAATGTACTAGTCCTCTTTCTGATCGCCCTCCTGAGTTTTCCCTCAAACTGCCACCTTTAGAGAGCCCCTTTATTCCTCCAGTCCCCACAGGGCAGGGAAGACAGCAAGAAAAAATCAGCACAAATACATCAGCTACTTAGAGCACTGAGAGATGAAATCTCACCCTCAGCCTTGGGGAATAGCTTGCCCAGCACAAGGAGGAATGGCTCACAACTTCAGCAGACTTCAGCTCCAAGACTTCTCCTTCAAAACTGAGAAAAGCAGCAAGGCTGATCAAACTACTGGTTCCTTTTGCACGTGACTAAAACATCACTGTTTTACAGAGCTGACTAGATTAAAGGAAGACTCCTGCTTCAGTCACTGACATTCCTGCAGAAATTTCCCTTTTCTGGATTACCAACCGTAATGTGAGTGGCTGGGGAAGAAGCATCCATGAAGCTTTCAAGTCTATTGCTTTTGACTTAGTGAGGGCTTTTTTCATCATGAGCCTGAATAGATTTATTGTCTTGGTCATGGAGTGTGAACAAAAGTGATAGTACTCACCAGGCACTTAGTTTCCTCAATTCTACTCAATTCTAATTGTAACTAATGAAAAGAATACTGCATTTTAAGGTTGTGTTTCCAGGAAGCATTTTAAATAGAAGTAGCCTCCAGCACTGTTCAAAATACAATCTAAATAATGCAAGATTGTTAGGAGAAAATACAGCACTATTAAATAACACCAAGTAATGGATAACTATTCAAAGACATTATTTTTTATTAGCCTGGATCATTATTACTGAGAGCACATGACCTTACTTGCACTCAGTAATACTTGTAGTCATTCAGGAAAGCTAAATAATCATTATTGATTAATTATTATTGATTATACTAAATGGCTGTGTCCATATTTTGTGGATTTTCAGTGCTGTATTAGGAAGCATTGAAGCTCTCAAAGTTTTGTTTCATTTGTTTCTAATCTTTTCCTCATACAAGAAGGGTAGCCCTTTCCAAGAGCTAATTTTGGAGAATGTTGACTTATTTTCCCTAAATTATGTAAGCCTGCCCCAAATGATGGCTTGTTCTCAGTCCAGAAAAAAATTCTTTCAGGTAAAATAATATGTTTTGTGCAGTTTGTAAAAATGAGACCTTATTATAGACTCTCAACTGAAACACATCACGTCAGTGTGCAAAGTGAGCCTTTTCACTCAGAGATGAGGGAATGGACAAAATACCCACTGAATTTATTACGCAGATGTACAGGTGGCATTTTGAGGCAAAGTGACTAGGAAGGACAAAGACTGTTGTTTTGCTGAATGCATAACACTAATGATGCTGAAACGAGGGTTTCTGAAAATTGTCTCCTGATTTGCCTTGCAAATGGCTCTATCTGCCAATACTTGCTCATGCCACACCTTTGACAAGAACCCATTTGCAGTGTTTTGCCAGCACTTGTTTAGCATGAAGTGTCCCTGTAGACCTTTTTATTTTCTTCCCAACTACAGGCTCACTTGACAGAAGGAAATGTAAAAGAAGATTTGTCATGGTGCATGTCGGACTTTTTTTTTTTTAATAAAAAGTACTGTCCTGGGTCTAGTTGCTGGGCGTGAGCAGATAGCATCTACGTTGTCAGGATGTGACTGATGGATCACTTTCCAGGTGCACAGGACACCGTCTGGTTTTAGCTAAACCAGTTTGGGCAGAGCTGTGGTAGAGGAAGCAGCGGCAAAGCCAAGATACTTCCCCCAAGAGCTCTCCACAGTTCCTTTCAATGGGAGTAACCACCCAGCATGGCTAGTTTAATTCTGGCTCTTTTGATTGTGGCACAATCAATTAAAATGACAGAATGATGCCCAGTGGGAGTAAGAGCCCTGTTATATTGTGGGGTTTTCTCCATGGCATGGGGTGAGGGGCAGCGCTGGCAGCCTGGGCTGCAGCTGCCCTGCCCAGAGTGCCAATGCCCCAGAGTACATCAGGGAATGTGTCTGATAGCCTGTTAAAGCTGCAAGGCTGGAGGAATTTAATTCTGTTTTCATGATCGAATGGAATGGGAACAGAACTGATTGTGTTTATTCTGCCCTAATATTAAGAATATCTCTCCAGATTCTTGGGGTTCGGTGGTACCCCAGGCCCCAGCAGTCACTGCCCTGTGGGCAGAGAGGGATCTTGGTTTTCATGATGGGAGTTCTGGCTATGGACAGTCCATGCTGTAGCAGGGGAACGCATGAGGAGAAAGAGGTGGTGGTGAGATGTTATGGACAGATGACAATTCCCCAACCCCACCCCTGCACCAGTTGTGGAGGGAGAGGCAGAAAAGGAAAAAGAGGATGTGACTGGAATGTGTTTTAGCTTTTTTTATGTTTCTCACCATCAAACTTATTATAATTTTCAATAATTAAAATATTTATTTTCCAAGTGAAGTCTTTTTTGCCTGTGGCGCTAATGGGCAAGTGGTCTCCTTGTCTTTTTCTTGACCCTTTAGCTTTTTCATTTTATTTTCTCCTCCCCATCCCATTGAGGGGGGTGAAGGGAGCAGCTGGTGGGAGGCTGGCAGCTGGTCCAGGTTGACCCACCATAATATCACGTGCTGTAGAATTTGTACAGGGGTTTCTTCTCAGGGAGAAATCCTTCCTGTGTGATGTAATGTGACATCTAGCACATAACCCTTCTTCTCAAACGTATAGCACTGCACACTGGAGTGAAATCTCCTGAAGGCGGGAGAGAACAAGGGTGAAGATAAGTGTGGGGAGGATACAGAGGAAATGGGACAGTGTGTCCTGACCAACATTTGAGGTGCCAACAGGTGTCTGTGCTCATAGACTTGCAAGCTCGGAAGAGCTGCTGTGCTGGGTTAGATCTCTTGTCAGCAATATTTCTACAAGGTTCTTCATAGTCTTCACAGTCAGTCAGAAGTGAGCCTTTATGTTTCCTAGCAATTCCTCTGTGCTGGAAATGCACAGCATGGCTGTCACTATTTGAATGTGTCACTCAAGTGTTTGTGAAAACGGGAGCTTAACAAAGAAACTTACTGCGCCGAAATAAACATGGTAAAGAGAAGGCAGGATAATGAAACCATCTTTCTGTCCCTGCAGAAACTCAACGTATTGCATGAAGGTGTCCATGTCCTTGACAGTAGCTGAGAATGAATCTGGGCTTTGCTACAACAGCAAGATCAGATATCTGGAAAAATCAGAAGTCACTAAGAGAAAGACAATCTCCTGTCCTGATATTGAGGATTACAAAACAGCCAGTCAAGAACCAGATGTGGTGTGGTACAAGGTAACTATTGCTGTCTTATTGCTATTTTGCTGAAATTGTTCAAAAATTTCACTGTTTTCATCTTATAGTAACAAAAGAACACTAGATAGATAAATAAATATGAGGAAGTCCTTGAGATTTTCTTCTGCTGAAAAGGGAAATCCTTGTGTTCGCGAGAATCTGCCAGTTCACTAGTAGTCAGAGAGTTTGGACTTGTGACCTATGAAATACTATCAGACAGGACAGTGATGATGCTAGCCATGTGCAGAACATGCTCTGCCTTCTGGAAGGCTTCTCTGTGTTGAGGGATTAATGAATCTGAGCTAATAATTGCGTCAATTTACTGGGAGTTAACTGTAATTTAAACATGCTCTTAATTATGCCTGAATAGAATTGCACATGCACTTACTGTGAGGGTTTATTTTAACAGTAGTGTGAACTTCCCTTCTGGCTAGAATTACATTGCATTAAATATTTGTTTTTAAAGATTTCCCCAATTAATGCCATTGATATATACTCAGTTTAGTTATGCCTGTTAGAACTGTTTTGACAAGACGTGTGATTTTTTTTTTAAGTAAATGTGTGCGTCAAGGCATGATTGAATGAATGGGATTTAGGAGTAGGAGCAGTTTCATGAAAAATCAGCAGGCAGAGGGAAAAGGTATATTACATCTTGAGTATGGTGTCTTAATCCATTTCCATCATGTCTTTTCTAATACTGGGTTGAAAGGAAGGCTAAGAGAACAATCAAAATGTCAGGTGAAGGACAGGTAGTTGTTATATACACAGAAAAATAAACTTTTGAGGTACTGCCATGAAGATTTCAAGGAAGAGAAAAAGAAGCATTATAGTGCACACCTTAATTACGGGAACAAAAGCCACAAAACATTTCAGATGTCTAAGGAAAGTAAATAGTCTATAAAAATAAACTTGCAGATTCTTCTAGCAGCTAAACTTATTGCAAAAACAGAAAAGAGCAATTAATTGGTTAAAGCCTTTGGGGAGAACTTAGAACAACTTCCAGTACCTGAAGGGGGCTAAGAAGGTGACTGGAGAGGGACTTTTCACAAGGGCATGTAGTGAAAGGATGGGAAGGAATGGCCTTGGACTGAAGGAGAGTAGGTTTGCGTTAGATATTAAGTTTTTTCCTGTGAGACTGGTGAGGTTCTGGCACGAGTTGCCCAGAGAAGCTGTGAACTCCCCATCCCTGGAAGGGTTCAACACTAAGTTGGATGTGGCTTGGAGCAACTTGGTTTACTGGAAGATGTCCCTGCCCATGCAGGGGGGTTGGAACGAGTCAGTCTGTAAGGTTCCTTCCAACCCAGACTATTCTGTGATTCCATGAAATGAGTAATAAAATTGAGCACCTTCCCTTTTAGGGAAATTAATATACCTGCGACAGTAAAATCTAGAATATAAAAACTAGTAAGAATTTTGTTCTCAGCCATTTTCCACCTTCTCCCCTTTTTTGCTTTTAGTTTTATGTATTAAATACATAAACAAGTATTTTCAACATACTTTTATAAAGCCTGCATAGTCAGCAGAATAAAAAAATAATTAGCTGAAATTTGGGAAAGAAAGGCTTATAAATAATCTTTAATATGAAGTCTTTCAAAAAGATACAAAAATAAATAATCAGGAAATGTGTTGTACAATTCCACCAGAACAATTCCTCTATGTAAAACCACAATAGCACAAACATCATTTTTGCTAAATCATTAATCTTTATAGTAGTAAATGTGTCATCCTTCTTATTGCAAACTTGTATATAAAAATATAAGGCATATAAAAATATATCTTCCATCTCTTTGTTACCATTCTTTAAAATATAAAGTAGAGAATATAAAACTGGTAACACATGATAGGATATTTCAGTGCTGCACTAAAGGGTGCATATCTGAAATATGCTTACTTTGTGTGTTCTGGGAATTGTATTCCTTCTAAATTAGGATTGAATAGGACTGGATTGTATTCTTGGCCTAGTGTTCAGATTTAGTTACTCTAAGTAGGTGGTTGATGTACCTTCCAATAGAACTAAAATATCGAGCTCAAATCAGAAAGGATTTAATAGCATTTCCTGGCTCAGATTTGTGTCCTGAGTGAGCACAGCAGACAGGATCTGGATTCTGGTCATTCTCTATCACCAGTGTTAAATAAAGTTCACTTGCAAGACAAGATGATGCTTACCTTACAGCTGTACTTTGGAAACAGATGAGCTGATCACCCTGTTACCTGGAGTAGTGTTGCACAGCTTCTGAAGCTGAAGTCTGACCATATTGTTTCTGAATTTGGCCTCCTAGGGGCAGGGACAATTTTCCAGTGCTCTCTTTTCAAGTGCAAAGTCAGAAACTCTCAGTCCTGTCTTTTTATTTCTCTATTGTTGTCTTTTAATTTAGAATCTGACATTGATTCAGAATGTGTATGGAGTCCCATGAAAAATTTATGTTTGTGTCATGCTGATCTCTTACTGTGGTACAATATATTTGCATGTTGACGTATTTTCTTGTTTGGTTGTTTTCTTAAGAGAAAGCTTTGTTCTATTTTGTTTTCTGTGTTTCTGACACTACTGTTGCAGACAAGCAGAAAATGGGGCATAGGTGTGGGCACGTCACAGTCTCTGAAGTTGCTGAGCCTGATGAAACTGATGTGAGACTGCAGCAGTCTGAGAGTTTATTCCAAGCTGCCACCTTGAGAGAGGGAGTAGAGGGGCACTGAAGGTGCTCAGGCCCTGTGTTGCTTTGTGATTCCTGGGTAAAGGATCAGCCAGAGCCTCCAGAACTGCTGGGACTACTGAGTGCTTTAGAGAACTCAGAAAATTTTGTTGCAGGCAGAACAGGCTTGATGTTAAAGGTATTTAGAGACAATAAATATGTAATCTTTAGGTGCCATTTTCAAGAGACAGTGATTAGGTTTGGCCCGTGCTTTTAGTTCAGAGCCTTTCAAGAACTATTCAATCATAAGTGCTGTTCAGGTGGAAGGTGACTGATCTGCCTGCAAGGATTCAGTATGTTAGGAAAGGGAGAGCTTCTTCTTGCACTGTATCATACTCTGTCCAGAAGGATTCAAATGCTGTTCCAGTAGGACCACTATTTGTGGCAATGAACCTAAATCTGCCAAGCAACAGTTAAGGACCGTGTGGGTGAAGCCTGTGGGAGTTGCAGGCTACCAGAACCATGTCCTGCATCAAAGGGTGCAGGTGCAGCTGATGTTGCAAAGTTCCTGGTGATGGGAAAAGGCTGAATCAAAGCTCATCTGGTGCTGGAGAAGCCAGTTCTGAGATATAAGGCTGTAAGGAATTATCTCAAAAAACTGCTATTCCTGTTTTCTTCTATTGGTAAGTGGTTCTGGCCTGGGACTATGTGTAAAGTTTGCCTTTAGGCTAACTTTTAACAGATGTTGCCCTTACTCCCTTCAAATGTATTTTAATTGTTCGTCCTAAAGGAGAGGTCTTGGCAGTTGTTATGAGGAAAAAGAAGATACTTAACCATTGCTTGAGGGCACCTTGTATTAAACACAGCCCATGTGATACAGTAGGAACAACTGAACCTTAAAAACATTTCTGTTTAATTTCAGTCTTCAAATTAATACCAGTTTCAGATCTCTCTGCTATCTGAAATTATATTTGAATTTTAATAGCAAAATATATCTATGTGGTTGTTTCCTTATGTATAATACTGAAAATCTGATTGGACAATACTGTCTCATGTCATACAAGCCAGTGATTTTTGGCACTGGATTTTTTTCTGCAGGAATGTGAGCCAAAAATGTGGAGAAGCGTTGTAATTCAGAAGGGAAATACTCTCTTAATTCAAGAGGTCCAGGAAGAAGATGGAGGAAATTATACCTGTGAACTAAAGTTTGAAGGCAAGCTTATACGAAGAACAGTTGAATTGAAGGTTACTGGTAAGAATCTTTTCTCGATGCCAATAGGAAAAAACATAAACATTTGAAATAATAAGAAAAAATTATTTTCACATGTCGGTGAAATCCGTTGGTGAATTTGTTTGGTAGAACTAAGTCCAAAGCTAATCCCAGTAGCTGAGCAGTCCCAGACTTGGGGAAATTTATATCAAGATCTTCTAAAATTCCACAGAAGAGTACTTCTGCCTTTTGTTCTGTACAAAACCTGCAAATGCTCTATATTTTTAAGCTTTAATTTAATTTATGATGATCATCTTTTCTAGTCTAGGGTTTGTCTTTATTGATGAGTATGGCACAACCTATTCCAAGAATGAAGTTAGCAATATTGGACTGTCAAAACAAAATAACCTACTTGTCAGGAGGTTGTACACTCTATGGTTCTGACTCCATGTAGTGTCTACCAGAGAACAGTATTTTTCTGTCTATTTTTGCCAGGTACCAAAAATGAACAGCTAAAAAAGGTATTGTCTACCAATATATTCCTGTTCCCTTTTCATCCCACTGTACAGTATGACTTCTATAATTATTATTTTGCCTTCTGTGTCTCTGGAACTTTGCAAGTACCTGAAAACAGTTGAGGTTTTCTTCAGCCTTTCACACAAAACCATATAAACAAATGGTAAGGTATTTTTCCCATACATTGTTTAAAACAGGGCCCTACTCAAAGCTGTGACAGGTAGAATTCCTCTTTCTTATATCAAACTGAATTATTCCATATGATATTTCCAATATGTTCTTGAAAAAAAAAATTCTTCCCTTTATTTTGAGTGAATTTTTTTTTTATTCTTATCATTATTCTTCATTTTCAGTGAGTTCTTTTCCCTGTGTACCCTATGCCATGTGACCCTTTATTGTCCATTTTTGACCATGGACAAATCTCAGAAGTATTGATTTGACCTACCTGACTCTATACCTGTCAAATGAACATATAATATCTGCCTTGTGGATAGTCTCTACCCTAAATAACATGCTGGTCTTCAACCAGAATGTGAACTAAGCTTGAAAAAGTGAAAATGAAATGCATTAAATCAATTCCTCACAATGGGTATTCTATGCTCTCTCCCTCTCATCATGACCTTGCTAGAAGTCACGTGTTCTCCTCATTATTTAGACACTGTGGTGTATTTGTACTTCATAATTTAGGGAATCTGTCCTAAACTAAATATAGTATTTATTACAGTTATTTCTCTTATTGAAAAGTTTATTATCTGAATTATTTAAAATGTAAGTATGAAATATGTAAGTGTTCTCCTTTCTGCAAAATGCTTGAGAAGCAGAAGATTTTTCCCCTTTTCTGGTGTGAAATTCATGTTGCATTAAATTTTGTTTAGTTTATAAAAACACAAATGTTTGTAAACACCTTTTCCAGATGGAAATGTTTGGGAGACATGTCTGATGTTATGTGTTTGCTAGCTGAATCTCTCTAGGTATCTGAAGGAAGCAAGTAAGTTTTATGTAGATGACAACCTAAAATGCAATAAGAAATTAGTTCTTATCTTATTTGTAGGTAAGAACTACAAATGTCATAGAACCATGAAGGGATATTATCTCACAGCTTGGTTGAGCAAGTTTCTTTCTCCTGATTTTGTTTTGTTTCAGTTTGTGGATTTTACATGTGTGTAGGTTTAGATCTTTGTGGGGGAGAGGTCTAAGGTAACTTGTCCCACAAATAGCAAAGGATTGCTTGAGTTGTGTGGCTGTCCAAGCCAGGTGGGGGGTGCTGAGGTCAGACCACAGGCTGGCAGCAGGTACATGATGTATTTGAGGACTTGGCTGAATGAATGTTGTGATCCTTCATGGTCTCATTCCAGTATGTCCAGGACTTTCTTGTAATGGAATTGATGTTGCACTGTGCCCCATTTTTCAACAGTCTGAAAATGAGTTCTCATCAAAATATTGTACCAGGAGAAGCTGGAGGGAAAGCCAGAGCTCTGACTGCTGAACCTGCTGGTCTTTAAAATCACTGTTAGCAAATATGCTGAAAGCTTACCAGCAAAGCTGGGGTAGAATTGTCTCTGCTAGCCTGCAGCACAGATGTGGAGAAAAGGATCTTTCCTGCTGCTTTCTTCTGCAGGGGCTTTGTAATGCTGTTTCTATTACTGGTACTTATTACCATGCCTGAATTGGCATTTATTGGCAAGTGTCTGAGTTCCTCTAACATAAAGATTTTGAACAGAAAGGCTCTGTTGGGCACTGCTAGCAGCCATGGTAACCTGAAAATGTTGTTGAGGAGTTATTTTGGAAGTGAAATGGGCAACTCTGTGTCTCCCTTGAACAAGAAGAGATGCACTACCATGAAGAGGGAGGAAGCTGGCTTTGATTCCCTGTTGTCTTCCAGGCATTTGTTAAAGTACACAGTACACGGTGAAGTTATTTATCTCTTGATTGTAAGACAAGGATCTTTTCTCCTTTGAAGTCACATCAAATATGGTGCATGAGATTTTTAGTCCTTTGTGAAGATTCTGGTAGTTATGTAAGTAACAATATGAAATATTTGCTATCCATAGCTAAATGCAGAATGGACATCTAAACAGTGAAACTTGATGTCAGAATAAATTCAGTGCGGTCATAACAGAAGTTACATCAAAAGCTTTAGGAAAATTTCAAGATACGGGAGCCAGACACACCATTTTAACTTGCTGTTGGTAAAACTGATCAGAATAGTTAATGATGTCCCAGAGAAATGCAGCAGTTTTGCTGAAGATGTCATCCCACAAGCCAGCCTGATCGACATTAGGAGCAGACAAGAGAGCAGCTGTGGGCCAGTGAAGGGTGACTGACTGGTATTTATATCAGTGTTGCCTAAGGACTTATTTCAATTAGAGGCTTTCAACTGGGGACACAAGCCTGCTCTTATTATTCAGTTATCCAGCAAAGTCCAGTGATGTCATTAGAGCTATTAGAAGGTGTTGTCTTAACTTTCTGTGCCAAAGTGTCAACACAGTTATCTTAGGGCTGTGCCTGTGGCAGGGAGCTGCAGGGACACCATCTGCTGTCCTTGGATCCTGTCTTGCCTTCTGGCCTTTGCAGACTCAAATGGAAGATCGCAGTTGGCCAGTAGGGGTAGGAGGGGAGTTCCTCTTCCCTTCTTCTGTGCCTAAAGCATGACATGAGCAACTATGAGATAATTTGTTAGAAAGAAATCTCAGGAGTCATAAATAGAACTGAAAGCTATCAGTGCGTGTGAAAACACACAGAGGGACCTGAGCAGTAGGTGAGCAGAGCAGAAAGCAAATGGGTCGTATGGCATTTGCAGGAAGGGACAGTTGGGCATAGGGCTGGCAGTGTCATCATCTGGCTGTGGTGGGTAATGAACAGCTGAGTGTGACTCAGTTGATAAAACACTTAAGAGGCTGAAGCTCTTTGGGGTTGCAAGGGAAAGGCTTGCAGCCCAGAATATATTTGAAAAATATTTTGACACAAAGTATTTATAGGGACAAAATCCTGAGCTACAATACAGCACTAATGAGCAGTGCCTAAATCTTGGTGTTTGGGTGCATTTAACAATAATAGATTGTCAACAAAACAGCTTTTTCATCACTAGTTCTTCATGGGTTTGTTATATTATGCAGACAGATGTGAAACAAGTCTTGTCAGCCTTTTTTACTGAAGAAACATGACAACAGTGTTATCTCTTAGCAAATAAGTCATAACCCTTCAGTCTATGTAAAAAAAATATGTAGAGTTACTATTTCACTTTGCTTCTTGGTAGCTTCGGTGTGACAAACAAGTGAGATTAGAAACTCTGATCTGGCATTCTAAAGCGTAAAAATGCAACAGAAACTCAGTTTTTAATTAGATAAATTAGAATGCACCCATTTAGAATAAAATCTGAATGCACTAATATAAAGTTATGGATAATCTACCTTATTAGAATTTATTAAAATTACAGTTATTCAGGAATATCAGCAATCAAAAGCATGTTAATGAATACTGTAAATGCCAGTGTTTATTGAAGAATGGTTATACTATTCAGATTAAAAGAAAAAACCCAAGCATAGAAAGTAATGTTGGTTTTAAAAAGGTAATTTATGCATCTTCCTGTTTTCCCTAGCCCTACCAACAAGTTTACTCAGTCTTGATGCACAGCAATGTTTCAATAGCTTTGAGGGTGAAAAGGTGCAATTATGAAAAACACCTGCTGTGTTTATTGCTCCTTCAGCAATAAACAACTCTTTCTGTTTTGGAATACTGGTTTGTAAGGACACAGGCTGAGAAGATGAAAGGAGACAGATGTTGGAGGTTTGGGAAAGGGTGATGCCTCTGAGTAGGGAGCAAGACCTGTCTCACAGCGTGGCCCAGGCAACCCTGGCAGATGAGGCTGTTTTGCAGGGATGTGTTTTCTCAGGCACAGCTGTGGGAGAGGTTGCCTTATTCTTTCTCCGCCTGTGAAAAGAGGAGATTTGTGAGCTTGTACTGATGAATTATTTTCCAGTATGACAGCAGAAGGTGACAATCTGACCAACTTCATAAACTGCTGGTGATGGGTTGGAGTGATGTACAGGAATTATTGGCCCTCTCTGTGTAGGAGCTCTGTCCTCCAAGTTTCCTTCAGCCTCTACTCTGGCATATTCTTCACAGGCTGCTAAAATGCCTGGCTGTTCCTAAAAGTCATTTATGCAGCAATATCTGTTTTGATCATCTTAAATGACAAATTATTCCACATGGCTACTTGAGTTGAATGATTCCGCCCGAATTCTCTCTTTGATCATAGTTTTTTCAATTAAATTCTTTCAAGTCTCATTACATCGCTCACTTTTCAAATTACTCCTGCTGCTGTTGCTAGATTTTGTTTGTGGGTTTGGGACCCCTTTATTAGCAAAAGTACTTGATGGTGATTTGCTATTGTTAAACCAAGGGGTTGAACTGGATTTAGAAGGGCAAACAATTAGTTGAACTTTCCAGCAGCTCTAGGGCTGTAGAGAGAGGAGCTACCACAGAAGAAGTGAGGATATGAGCTGAAAGTATGTGCACCATTTGCTAGTGGTTGCTCTTCTGCACATTTTTAATCCCCTGTGAACTGGATATGCTGCTTTACATTATTAGAAGTCAAACTTAGTTATGCTGCCCATTGGCAGCATTCACTGGGTGCTGATTAGGATCAAATTTATACCTGCAGTAATCTGTAAATGCACTCTAGGCCTTATCAGTTTATAGTGGATAAAGTACTGTCACCGAAGTTATACAAATAACGTGTTCACTGACAATATTTTTGACTGCTGACAGTTTCCAGAACAACCACAGCTAAAAGTGTTAAGATAAATTAAAAGCTTATTTAAACTGAGCTGAAACATGGAAGTCCTTCCAGGTCCTTAGGAACTGAGACTATTATAAGGAGCTTACTTTTATGGTGTCAAATATAAGAGTTGGTGTTTGCTTAAAATTCTGAAATCGCGTAATTGTGATTCCCTCCCAAGGGCGTCGTGTTTTGGCATAAACATTTTAGTAATCTGCCATGAATTTATGAAATATTGCCTAAGCAGTCACTTGTCCAAAAATCCAGTTCAGCTCTGAAAGGTCACTGAGCTCTGAATATGATTTGTAGATGTAATTAAAAGCAGGGCCAGCATAAGGCTCAGGTTAGAAAAGCAGGTGGCTGAGGAGCAGAAGCTGAACTGAACATCCCCAGCAGATTTGTGCAGAGACAGGTCGTGTGCTCAGGACATACCTGAGCTCTCTTGTGCAGGGATTCCTCAGTTAGCTCTGAAGGAGCTTTTCCAGCAGAGCCAGTTAATGTGTTTGCATGGCTTTTGGTACCCAAACTAACTCTGACATCTCTGCCTGGCATTGCACTCTGCAGAGCAGGCAGAGCCTCCGGATCCTGATGGAGGCTGGAATGCTCTCACGCTTCCATTGTGCTTTATTTTCTGAACTCCAGAGCCTTTTCTTTGGAGGTGGGATGAAACAGCTATTGTTAGCACCATTTTATCATCAAATAAGACAGTTACATCAATTAGAGCTCTGCGTGAAAATAACATTAATTTCCATTTATGTAATTTTTAACATCAAAAGTCATATTGCAACATTTGTATTTCTGATTTTGTTATGTCATACTATTTCTTTGTTGTAAGCTGATATATTTTAATTTGACTTGTGGCTTTACTATTTTTAATAACACATATAGATACTAATATATATTACTGAATTTTTTCAGCACTTCTGAAATGAGACGTTTCAAATGTTTCTATTATTTTTTTTAAATTAATGTTTTGCAAGAAATTTCATGTGCAATATCAAAATTTTCCCCAAATGTAAGCTCTTGTTCCTATCAGCACTCAATATCTCACCTAATCCCTGAGATCTGGGAGTTACGTGGAGTGCAGGAGTGAGTGTTTTATTGCTGATTTTGGCCAGCAGTTCTGGGGACAGTTGTTAGCTCCCCTCTCCCTTATTTGTTTGCATTTCCAAACATGGGTCAGAGAGTCTGTTGTCTCAAATAAAGCAGAAAACATTTCAAGGAAAGCCTAAAGCAGCCTGTGAATTTTCCTGATGAAATAGCCTGAAAAGCAGTCAGAGATAAAAGATGGTGACATGTGGATGGTGATAGTTGGTCTGGCCTTCAGGGTTTGCTGCTCCTCACTTCCTTGAATGGCCAGTGCTGGTGGGCATGGGAAGTGTTTGCTGTACTTGGAGCTTGTCTCCCTTTTCCTGGAAGCTTGAGAACTCTATTTATTTACCTCCATATCTCCAAAGAAAAATTTCCCCTGTTTAGTGTTCACCAGATTTCTAAAGTGATATTGAAGCTGTCAGCAGCTGTAGGACCCAGGGACATGCTTTTTATTCTTTCCCTCCTCTCCTGGCTTTGGCCTTTCTTTGCCTGCTACGAATAACATTCAGCTCACTCCCAGTGCTTGGCAGTCCCCTCCACCTCTAACATATGGCCTAGGATGCCTGTAACTTCATGGGGAGCTGCTGGAGTACAGTCAGAAAACACTGGAATATTGGCACTTTCTACTTTAGAACTCTTTTTTGTTCTTAACAAGAGATTTTATCCCTAAGTCGGAACTCTCTCCCATGCTTTGTAATACAAACAGCAAATCCGTGTGCAGAAGGCCCCTGGAAGAGGGGATGATGGATGTTTGCACTCCGTTTCCATGGCTGATGTGAGGTTGGATCTCACACCTTGGCCTGGGAGAATGCAGGGAGAAGGGGGCTCACACTGTGGCCCTTCTGGCACCTGCCTGTGTGCCACGGTAGCTTTAGGCATCACCACCCAAACAGTGTCACAAAGAAAGAAGCAATGATTAACCAGCCAGAGATGCTGAGCTCAAAACCAAAAGTGCATTTCCAGATTTTCCTCAAATGTAATGTCAGCAGTAAGGTTGGGGAGTGGGGGATAAAAACTGGTAAGATTTTCAGTTTCTTTTTTAGTTAACAGTGTTAGTACATTCCGTTGACTAATGGACTGCATTTATAATGGTAGAAGCAGAAAGGCCTTCTTTCCTCCTGGAAAACACCCTTTAACTTTTTTTTTTTTTTTTTCATAAAAGAACATTTACCAATATTTGAGTCCAAAAGAGAATAAATGAAAATAATCTAGAGAAACCAGTTGCCGAGGGGAAAATATTACAAAACAAATGGCAAAGAGAAAAGCAGTTTGCTTGTGACTGCTGTTCTAACAACTGTGAAAATTAGGTACTTGTTAATTTTGAAGTGAAATCTTAAAGTGAACGAGTTAAATCTGCAGAATTTTTTACTTCTGGGAGGGATACTGCAGCTTGTTTGGGAACAGAAAATCCTTCCTGTTCACTTCTAATATTGACACATTAAAATATATAACGTGTACGTCATATCTCAAGTGACATTTACTTGCTCATATAAATTACACATTTCCATAGCAAGACTTCATCTCTTCTCCCGCTTTGCAATACCTTGACACAGTCAGGGAATCACTTTTTCATTAAATGCAAGGGACAGCAAAAAGCCCAACGAAATTAAGTTTTTACTGAGAGTCGCAAGCTTTAAAAGATTTGTGGCAGGAGATACTGTTCTTAACATTTCCTCTGCTGTACTTGCTTATAAATGATGCATTACATCTTCTAGTATTTTTATTTTCTAAAGGAAACCTTCCTTTCTGTGAGAGAAAGCAAGGCAGAAATGGGTTAAGTGCTGACAAATACAGTACTTAAAGACCAGGAAATGATTTTCACAGCTGGGTTCTCAAACCATTGCCAAAATAACTATCTATTTAAAGCTATGTATAGGAAGTGCCAACAATTAGAGTTTTCTTTTGATATATTTTATGTGATTTGTATTAATTTTTACCAAGGTCTTTGTTTTGTAAATATTAGCTTTCTGTAATACAGTAAAGAATTTCTCTTAAAACTTTAATTTCAATTCTAATTTCTTACATGTCTGGCATCCTATTAACTGCTGCAGACAGCTAAGCATGTTTCTGTGGTCAAAGCAGACTTAATTGCCACTGATTGCTGTAGTGACTTTAGTTTATCTAGCTTCCTCAGGCAAAGCCCAGCATGATCCAGCAAGAGAAATGTGTCCATTTGCTTTTGACCCCATTTAGAAAATTGAGCGATTTCTGTGCCTTTTTCAGATTATTTCTTGTTCAACCATGCAAAAACCCCGTTATAAGGCTGCAATAATTTCTGTGTCTGCAAAGAGTCAACAGGAAAATTCAGTTCAGAGTGTGGTATCAGTACAATGAGGGTGCCCATTCACCTGGAAGAAGTGACACAGCCAGTCCTGTTCTGTCTTTTAACATCTCTTTTTCACCTGACACCCAGCAAGGTCCTGATAAATTGGACCAAGTCTTCTGGTTTCAAGAGCACCTCATCAGAGTCTCTAAGATGAGTATCTGGGCAGTATCTGAGGGGTGCATGTGCCCATTTGTGGTTGCTGTGTGAACTGTGTCACTGTTGAAGTGACAACACAATATATCTACAAGGATAAAAGCACCTTTGTTTGCAGTCCCTCAAGTGATCCAGATTGATGACTTTTCCATTCACCAGAGTGACCTGCTAATACAGGGCTCATGAAAAATGAGTTTGGAAGATAAACATTAACTATTACCTCCTTATCTCCTGGAGAAACTGCAAGTTCTAAGGGCAGTGAGAAATGTAGCAATATGCTGCAGTTTATGAATTATATATAGTGTCAGTACTCTTGGCGCTTTACTTACAGCTCCACAGACTGCCTTCCTGGCTCATGAACATGCAAAGTAATTAGAATGGCAAATAGCATTAGTTTTTATTGACCTATGTTGCCCCCTAGTTCTCTGTCATCTTCTTGAACATCATGGTTTTTTCTTTCCATCTTAAATCAGCCGTTTGCTGTTTGTAGCATTGATTATTTGGTATTGTCTAATTTATTGATGTGGACAGCCAAGGCGTCCACACATGTTATGGGTTGCTCATTTCTCCAATGATCTGTCATTGTGCACTGCAACTGCAGCTCGCTGAATCACTGACTATATATTGTAAATGTTAGATATGAGCTCCCACTTTAAAAACGGCTGTTCATTCTGGGAGCTGCTGAACCACATTTTCTAAGTGCATTGTGCTTCCAGTAGTGGAGGTGACTTAGTATAAATGATAGGATTGTGGGATTTTTGCCCACAGCAGTGAGGTAAAGCACACACACTCTTGTGAAACTTGTATGTTTTCATTTTCTGTGTTAGAGGAGGCTTCCTTCATCATGAAAGTGTTGGCTGGATGCTCATTCTTCTTTATTAATAATAGATAGGCAGATAGATGCACAGACACGAAATAACATTGCCCCTGAAACCATTTTGCTAATGGTAAAATAGATACACATGAGTGAGCAGATTGCTTTGTCCACTGGAAATGCAGCTTTCCCACCAGAAAAACCGCAAATCTTGCCTAATGTTTTGTCGCATAAGAAAAGCCTGAGAAGAGGAAGCAATGTCTATCTTGTTCCTTTGAAATGACTGGAGAAATTTTAATAGGTGAATAGCTCTGCTTTAACTTGAGCTGGAGATTAGGGTTATATTTTCACAGCACTATGTTGATGCCTTTCAGAGCTGGTTTGTGCTGCCTGGCACTTGTGGCTGTGTATCTGAGATGAAAAGTTCTGCTGCGGAAGGAATAGTGCTCACTACTGAATTGTCAGCATTATTTCTTGCTGCAGTGATGTGATCCTCAAAGGTGCCTTATTCAAGTGCCTGTTTGGCCTGACCCTGTTTAGCTTATGAGATCTGACAGTAGTAGTATTGCTTCAGGCTCTGATGTTGCTCTTATGAAGTTCACCAGAAGACTGGAGCTAATAACTTACCGATGTTTGCTCTGTGCCTTGCAATTTTTAAATTGAAAGGACATACAAAAATATTCTGGGTTTAGGGCCTTGTTTGTCTTTGATATCATGGAGCAGCATGGAAAATATGTTCTTAATTTTCATCAGCACCAAGCAAGCTATTTTTTGTCTTTGATAGCACTGATTGACCTTTTGTAAGCAAGAGAAAAATAAGCATTCAACTGAATTTGTATTTAGGTGTTTATTACTCCGGTCTATTTCAAAGGGATAGGTAGCTACTCTGTTACATTAGACTTCCATGTACTGACTTATTTACTGTGTGCGTTGAGTGGTTTTTGCAATGCAAGCATGTTTCAGTAAATAAAATCAATTTGTAGCCAATGGGAATGCAATAGTAAGTGATTGAACTTTTCATCTTTTTCTTCAGCTTAAAATGAAAAGCTCTCCAAGGTATTTTTTATGACAAGCCTTGTGGGCTGAAGTACTCTGAGAAAGTGCAGGAAACATAAAGTGCAGAATTGCAAGCCAAAATGATTTAACAGTAAAATTAATAAACAATACAGTTATAAATTTGTGAGACAGCTTTGGGTTCTTATCCTCTGTTTTATTCTGGTATAGCCCAGCAAAGGCCTGTTTCTCCTCGGAAAGGGCAGTGCGGTCTGTGCGGTCTCTGATTTTATTTTATCTTGGCTGGTGCTGGTTCTCCCATGTGGGTACCTGTCTGCCAGGAATTGGCCTGAGATAATTTCATAATCGATTGAGATGATAAAAGGGCTTTGGTTATATTGAAGGAGGCTAGATCCAAGCACCAGATGGCTTTTCATCTTTATACAGTGCATAATGCATTAGCAATCCAGTTGCAAATAGTCAAGCCGCCCATCCTGGGCCAGGAGTGGTTATAGTTTCTGGCAGGGAAGGAACCAATTTGCCATAAGCAGTGTATGCCCTTATAGCTTCTCTGGAATACTACATGCTTCTTCTTCCTTAATGTGAGATGAGATGCATTTGGAACAAGACCCTGCCAGGGCTACGACAGCTCTGTAACCTCTAAGTGCCCACAGCAACTGTATTTAGGCAGATGTTTTTAAGGAGAGTATTATCTAAATATTGGTGCACGGGACTGTGCAGTAAAGCAGTCTGGTTTAGAGATGCCATTTGTGCTCTCTTGGGATATGCACATGTTGCAGAAACATAGCCAACTTAATTTGTAATTGAAATAACAGGGGTGTTCAGTGAGTCCTTCAGCATGGTGTGGGTGCCAGTATGAGAGGGATGGACCTCATAAATACTGTGAGAAGGATTAGATGGGGAGAAAGGAAGACCTCTCCTGAGGTTTTCTGATTTAAAAATCTGTTTGAAACTGGTGAAAAACCTAACCAAAGTATCAGGCTGATGAAGAAATTTGACTTTTCAGAAAAAAGCATGAATTTTGTCAGAGAGAAATGTTAGTATTTGCCCCCCTTTAAGAAGTTATTTTTTCTCTTCATAGTAAGAATTTAATTCCGGGGAAAACTGCAGCTTTTCTGTGTTCTTCTGTTGTTCTCCAGAGGGAGAAAATTCACTGTTTTTCTAGCTAAAAGACTTTTTCTATCACTTGACAAAGAAGTTGCCCTAAAGCTTTGGGCAGTGCAGCACTCAGAGGAAATGCTGTGATCACAGACTGCTGCTGGGAAGAGAAGATGGTGAAGAGGTCAGCCTGGAAAAGTGGAGTCCTCAGGGGTTAGAACTGTGGTTCCTACACCTTTAGCAATGACAAAGCCTGTTAAATTCACACCTTTAACAGGTTTCATGCATTTCTCTCAAAGAAATATTTCATTGTTTGCTCATATACTGAACTTAATTCTCTTGGGACTGTTTGTCTTAAACAAATTTATCCATGAGAAAGTTCTCTTCCATGTTAGTGGCTTTCCATACAGGACTGTACAAGTTTATGGCCACGTGGCTGGAGCAGTATGCTAAAGAATGGAAATACTTCTAACAATTCCCTCAAGGAAAGTTATCGATGCCTTCATTCCAGAAAAGCAGAGTCATGGAAACTGAGCACACCTATAATGTACATGTTGAATCATTCTATTTGTAGGGAAAATGCCTCTTTCTTGGTTTTTTTTTTTTTTTAATTTCTGCTTTTTCTCCCCCTTCTAAAAATGAATATTTCTATTCCCCAGTATCCACTGTTCTGTCATTGCAATGGGAATTGGGCATTTCATAAGCAAATACTGAGGTTTATTTCAGCTGGAACTCATGATATGGGGTAAAGGTTAATGGAACACATCATACTCTGAAGATAAGGAGTGTGAATTATATGTATTAGTTTAATGTAGAAGATATGGACTGGAAAGAAAGTTGGTTCCTTTCCATTAAGTTTTGGGAGGGTCAGAGAAACAGCTTTGAGTACTCTGAAGTCTCTGGCTATCTGCCACCAGATCTATATTCCCTGTCAGCCCAGACCTCATTTTAGTATTTAAAACGGTACTGGCTTTCTTTTTCTAGCCTTCAAAAGGGCTTTAATTCTTTCCCTCATTCTGCCAGTGCTCAAGCTGCTACAGCTGTTGCTGTCACATTTAATACGGACTTTGCAGAGTTTAAATATTGTGTTGTTGCACCAGCTTTTCTCTGGTGTGAGGGAAGAGCTTTGTTGTTAAGTTTGGGTGCTCCTGACTGACACGGCTGCTGACGTGGGGTGTCAGCAGAAGGTGACAGGAACTTATCACTTGCCCTGGTACTCACGTGAAGCTCCCTGTGGTGCCTGACACCACAATGCAGCCATGGATGGAGGTGCTGCAGGACAGACCCCATCCAGCGTGGAGCCCTCACTGGTTTTTCCCAGGACTGTGTTCTTTGAAAATGTCCTTCAATGTCTTTCAAATAAGAATGTAAAATTGGCCACACTGCAGTTCCTGACCTATAGTTGCACCATTACTTTGTGGTTGCATATTTCTCATTTGAAAATCACCAGTGATCCTGTGGTCCTTTCTATGCAGTAAACAGGTAACTTTCCCTTGCTCCATTGTTGATGAGGTGGGAAACAAAGCAGCAATGTGGACAGTAGCTGACATTTCAAAATGTCAGAAGGAGGAGGAAGTGAGACTGAAACTTGATGTGCTCATTCCTACAGTAACTTAGCTGCTTATTGAAATATTCTTCTCCCCAGCCCTGAGTCTGTATGTGTCAATCCAGATGAATATAATTGGGGCTGTTTACTGTGACAGACAGTCAAAATTCAAGAAAAACTTGGAAGAAAACACTCAGGCCCGAATCTGCAGTGTCTGCTATATACCCTCCTGTGTACATTACGTCTCTCCCTATTCTCCTTCACCACCAAAATCCTCCATCTCTCTGCACAACCAGGCTAGATAGTTACATTCATTCTCAGTCTTAAACCACATTAAAAAAGCCCATTTCCTTCCTGAAGCTGTTCATCTTCTCTCTGCACCTTTGATGACATCCTCTTCCTTTGATTCCAAATAATTCGCATGTTTTCAGTATGACAGAGAGCGATTTTGGTTTTTTTTCTCCTAACACTACAAAAAGACCAACCTCTCTTGTTAGGATTTCTTTTGAAGTATCCAGGGTGAAAAGAGCTGAGCCGCAGGACAGAAAAGTATTGCTAAAACATGGCATTTTAAAAAAATTGATAAAAAGTCTAGGTTAAAAAAGAAGGTACTGTGCAATGCATATATTTTCATCTGAACATTAGAGGCCATTATTTTGTTTAAATTTTCTGGGTGATGAAGGAAAATAGATAAGTGCTTATTTTGGTAAAAATTATACACTTTAAGAATATTATCAATTATATTTGGATACCTCATGGCATGTTTCTATCCTTTAAATAGGATTGATTTTGGCTTAGTGTGCTTTTATTGCTCCTATTCTGCCTTAATTCACAGACATTTGCATTTCTCTGCTTTCCCTTTTGGTGACTTGCTGGGTTTACATTATGAAAAGAAGAATAAGAAACGAAACTGCAGATCCTTATCTTCAAGTAAAGATGCCTAAATTAGAGGAGATCTTTCTGTTGTTCTTGTGTTTAGAAAATATAAGGGTGTAGTCACATCCCAGAGGCTGACATGAGAAACAGCTGCAAGCTTGGAAAGTGGCAGTTTAAATTCCCAAATCCATGGCATAGCCATGCCTGTTAACCCAGGACAGGAAAGGTAAACCCAGAGATTGCTTCTGTCTTTGAAGTTCTCTGTCATTCTAATGTATGCTTGAATGTTTGACTGAGAACATATAACCAGGCTGTGCTGTATCATCATGGAGAAAGAAAGAGAGAGTCTCCAAAGAATAGTGCAATCTGTGACCCAGCACCAACAGTCCAAATCAGTAGTCAAAGACCTGGTAGAGAGTTGGAAGGAGGCAGCTAAAAGAAGTGCCTTAAAGCAATTCAGAGCCTCAACCAGTTCAAATCAGCAGTAGGAATGAAGGAGAGAGTGCTGCTTTGTACTGACCTTTATGTTTAATTCTCAGTTGGTTACTTTGGAGGTGGGTTTAAAAAGTTGCTCCTGTTGACGCAGATTCAGCCTGCACTTGCCATGTGTGCCAAGGACCTTGCCACCAGAGAGAGCATTGCAAGATAACACAAATAACAACAATAGCAGTTGTTCTCCTCTCATCTGAAGCCCTGGTGCACCAATTACTATTTAAAATCATTATTTAAAGCATTTTCCCTAAACCCTTTCACAGCAGGAGCAATTTTGAAACATTAAATGCTATTTTCCTTTTAGCCATAGCGAGCATGGGGGGAGATGGAGTCACTTGAAAGCATGTGGCTGCAATTTCGTGTATGAAGCTCATTTATCAATGTAACAAATGTGGTGCTGCACTGATGGGTTTGTTGTCCTGGGTGCTGTATATCACTCCTGGAGACAAGATGCACATGTAATACAAAGCAGTGCAGGAATGTAGCTCTGTTCCATCTCTGTCAGAGGGGGCATTGACTGTCCCAAGGGACAGGATAGATGCCACCACACTGTCATCGTGCTGCATCCTTGCAACACTCTCTGCTGGGCTGGCTGGCACAGTTCCCCTGTTCCAGTGACCTTGGTTTTGAGTTTCTGACCTTCAAAAGACAAAAAGAGCATCTAAACAGATATTTTCCTTGCAACAAAAATGGCAACTGCAGCAGCAAAATCAACTCTGGTCTCTGTTCACGCCTGGGAAATTTTAGCCTGAAAGGGAAAGATTTGTATGGCACTGACTTGGCATGAAAGGGGCAACCCTATATGTATGTACAGCTGTAACTATTGGAACAAGGGATAAAGTGTGCCAAAAAAACCTCAAAGTGGTAAAACAATGTGAGAAGTGTAGGTGATAGGAAAGTAACCAGGTGAGGAAATAGTACAGGGCTTACAAGAATTCATTGCATCATGAAACTGAAATTAGGGTATTTGCCAGCTTCCTGTGGTGAAGGAGACTGTGCTCCAGACAGTCAACATCAGGAGGAAAATCCAGGTTGCAAAAGTAAATGTGTATTAACCTGATTTCAACTAGGGCAGTCCGTTTGACCTATAGCAGTTAGATTGATATGCCACTCGTGACTCACTCTGTGCCCCTGAAGGGCAAACACCTGAAATTAAGAGTCTGGCTTCTGTGGACATTAATCAGAGGAACCTGTGTTCCCCTCAGTTTGGTTCCTCCGGCACACAGGTGAGTATTTGGTCTGTGGCAGGCATAGGTGCCAGTGCTGGAGAAGAGCTGCTCAGATGCATAGGCTAAAGAGTTAGAAAAGTAAGAGTTGAGGTGAGCTGGCAAGAAAAACCTTCCATTTTCATGGAAGAGAGTGAATTTTTGGTGGGTGTTACATTCTCTTTGCCATGGAGAGCAAGCTTTTCAAGCCATTCTTTGTCCCCAGCTAAAGAGAAACATATGCAGTTCCAGCTGTGGAAATCATCATGCAGTAAACTAGTCTCAAATGACTTGCTACTTCATTTTGTAGTTAGAATTTTGGAAACATATCACAGCAAAGGCCTTTATCCAGGGCTAAATTCAAATCAAGTTTTGAGTTTTGGAATTGAAGTCTATTGTGAAATCTCCAACCATTTAAAAATAAATGCCCCTGGAGAATTTAGCAGAAAAATGAAAAATGAAAATTTTATGTTAAGCAGTTTATTCAAAAGATAACAAAGAGGAGGGATGAAACAGTTGTTTTTTAACTACAAAATACTCTATTCACTTAGGTTTTGGATTATCTTCTCTGTAGAAAGATGTGAAGACATTAAAATAAAAGTAAGGGTAGGAATGCATTTATACCAGGAGCAGGCATGCACATCCATCTTGCTGTGTATTGTTAAAATGAACTCCTCATTCTCTGCTTGTGTAGACAAATGCTTTGGAGCTGTTTGAGCTTTCCAGTATTAACTCTGACCAAGAATGTCAGGAGGTACTCATGGGCTTTAGTTAATTTCTGTGGGACCAAGGTAAAGCATGAGCCTATTGCCCATCCCTTGACCAATTGTTTGCTGCATTCAGCAAAACATAGACAAGTATTTTATTCAGCTGCAAGTGAAGAAGATTTAAGCACAATGCTTAAGGGCAGTCTCAAGACTTGGGCAGAAGAGAAACAGAGTTTCAGAGCAGGGTGCATGTGAAAATCTGTGCAGGGTTCTTCTGTCTCCCAGGGCTGCCTGTAGTCACCTCCAACAGAACATGTCAGAGCACAGCTTTTCCAGCTGTCACAGCACCCCAGCTACAACTGTTGTTGTAAAACACCCAGTCCTTTTCCCTAATGCCCTCTAATCCCAAACACTTGAAAGTATACAGGAAACTATGCTGAATCAATACCTTATGAATAAGGAAGCTTTTCTTACAGAGCTCTTGATAGCAATGAGTGTTGGGCTCTTTTATTGAACAAAGTGTACTTGTGCAGCAGCTTCATCTCTAAATGGCGTTTTTAGCTGCAGCTACTAGAAACATAAATGGCAAAATCCCATGCTCTGTTGTGAAGACCATTTTGAAAATAAAACTTGTCTTGTGCTCGTGTACCAAGTAATAGTGATAATAAAAAAGCTGTTCAGAAAGTGCTACTACTTGAATTAGGCCTGTCTTCATCTTGTTAAAATAAATGTATTTATTAAGTATGCATATCTTTATCTCTTATGTAATGAGAAGAACAGAGGCATGTCACAGATCTGCAGTGTCTTTTGTGCTCTACAAATTTGATGCGACAGTCACCAGACAAAAAGTGATTTATTCTGCGTCTTGTAATGGGTGGAATAATTAGCAATGATGACATCCATCACTTCTACAACATGCTTATCTCAGAACTTTTCCATTGATTCAAGAGAAAAGCAGGAACAGAACAATAAAAGTCAGTTATGTACTTGGTCCTTTAACTTGGTGTGCCTGATTTGGACACCTGATTAATAGGTCTCTACAGCTTAAACAAAGTGTCACTTAGTAATGTGACACAGTCTGGCTTCAGTTTGTCAGAAATTAATTTAGCAAGGCTAAAAACAAGAGAAAAGTAAGCACCACAACTGTCTCGGGGATGTTAAGGCTGTCAAAGGAGTTTCAATTCTTCTCTCTGCACAGGCACTTTATTCACTGGGATCGTAAATAGCTAAAGATTTTGGAAAACTTTCCTGTCATTGTGAAGCATGGCATCTTGGATTTGGAAGTGGAGATGGTATCTTAACAAAATAGTACATGAGTAAATCGTTACTTAATTCTGGTGTAACTTTCCTCTGATTTTCAACACCTGTTTGCTCCTTCAAAAGTTCAAGTTTTTAAAAGTGAGACCAACTGGGACTCTGACTCCATGCACTTTTCTTTCATTCTCCTGGCACAGACATACATTTGGGGTTACTGTATTTCTCTCTGCTTTTTTTCTTTTTTTCTTTTTTTTTATTTAACAGCTGGTGCAAAGCTATTTCCATCAAACTGCATAGAAGTGTCAATTCAGTGCAGTAGTATCCTCTGACAACAATTTGGGAACAAATATAATGTTGCATTAGATATGGGGCATGCCCTAATGTAACCCACAGTCCTGTGCATCTTCCTGCAGTTTTTTGCTTGTTTTTTACCATCAATAGTCTTACATTAAAAAGTAAAGTTTATTTGCTAGTTTTGTTGGTTTTGAAAAATAGGGGAGCAATAATTGAGTGCAAGACATTGAGAAAATGGTCCTCAGAAAGCAACTGTAGAAATCAAAATCGGTGGGATTAGTCTTTTTTTCTTCATAGAGAGTAAAACTCTCATTACAAGTGTTGGAAATTTCTGGGAAGGGTTCGGTACAGGATCCATGAGTAGCCTAAATGCAGTATGAAATTGGCTGGCTAAAGATAATCTCAAGGTTAAAAGAGGGAAGGAGATAATTTTCTGGCTATAAATAATATTTGTAATTATGCAAAGTCAGGTTAAAAGGGCATTTGGATCTTTGGCTTCCTTACCTGAGATAGTTCCCTTAATACTGATGTCTTCCTCAGCACTGTTTGATGCTTCATCATTTGGTGTGAGGCAAAGGAGGGAAGAGTTGGTTACCATAAGTAAACTACATCAGTTCCACAGATTTTGAATATTTTCCTCAAGTAGATCTCAGATTAAGAATGGGGCAGTTCCATGCTTGCTCCTATGGGAATAATTTTCAGGAGTACCTGTGAGAGCTCAGAGGAGGAAGCAGAATTATCTCCAAAGCCCACTGCCAGATCTGTCCAAGTAATGCCCTCAGCAGAAGAGGAGGCAATGGTACAGGTCACCTAAAAACCTGTACAAATGGATATGAACCAGTACTGGAGAACTGAGCCTGAAAATCACAGTACCTGCTTAGAAAGAAAGGAACACAAGGAAAATGTTTTGTTCACCCCTATTAAAATTGTAAATTTGCTTGTATGACTTGGGAGTTATTTCCATTATAATCCAAGCAGAACAAAAATGCCTTTCAAAAAAAGAATCTTTCTGGCAGCTATAACTCAAGTCACATTCAGATGAAGAATGAAGAAAATTTTTTGTTCTGTTGTCCTTGAAAAATAATGGCCTGTAATTAAAGATTGATATTTTTGTGAAATACAAAACAGCTTAATAAAATATAAAACTTTTCTATTGCTCATGAAATTCAAAGCACTCTGAATTCTGTCATTAGTGCAGAAAGAACTGTAATATAAATAAGTACATAATGTCTGTCACTGCTCTGGTGCTCTTAGTTGTATTCTTAGAGCACAGGCCGCTTTCTGTGAATCTGCTGACTAAATAATCGTGTCTTTTGCTGAGTTCCTGTAACAGCAGACACATAATCATCTGTTCAAAATAATTATGTAAGATTCTAGTAGATCTAAAGAGAGTCATATAGCTTTTTGGCCTATAATTAGCAAACATATTTTTCAGCTTTACTTTTTCACATAGAAATATGAATAGTTGTGTATTTTACTACATTTTCTCTGCTAGAAGTCTACATTCCAAACTTGTCTGAAAGCTGTGAAGGTTTTACAGACTTGGTGCTGGAAAACAGAGCTTAAACCCCCATAATTTCTGTGCAAGAACCAGAAGGGAAGGTAGGATCCCAGTTCAGTATAAGAGCTTACAGTGCACCTGTCTGGATTTTCTTTCAAGGACTTAAGGGAATGTTCATATTCTTTTTTTTCCTTAGGGTGCAAATGCCTCTGGTTTTAGTGGACACAACTCTTTATCTGTTACAGAGGTGCTTCTGATCAGTGAGTTAGAACAGATGGAAGGCAAACTGGCAGAGGATGAGTTGTTGTCCCCCACTAGTGGTTGGGGGACAGCATGATAAAAATATATCTTGTTGAAAGTAGCAGCAGCACTACTTACCATGGCTGCTGTCTGGCTGCATGGAGATCTGAAGCTGCCAAAAATTAAACCTGCAGGGTTTCAGCTCTGCTGCTCACCTTATTCAACTCATGGCTTTGAAGAAGTTATCGGAGTGTGTCCTTTTCCCTCCCAGCCAAAGCTCGAGCATACCTACTGCATGCACAGAATCTAGGATACCCAGTGAATTCATGCTTCCAATATTCTGTAGGTAGAAGGACAGAACTCAAAATAATAGTTGCTGTTATCTGCTGGGGCAGTAACTCTGAATGCTTCCTGTGCTTGGCTTTGGCTAAAAAGTTTTCACATTTGGATAAGCTATCATGTAATCTCAGAGGGTGTTTTAGCTGGGAATGTGGGACTGATTGTGAAAAGTCCATGCCCCAGCAAATAATTATTATATAATTGGTAAAATGCCAGCAGGACAGCATTCCAGTATCTTAGATTGAGGCCAGTACTAAAAAATGGAGCTGGGGAAGAACAGCAGCTGAGTACTGCTGTACGCTGTTTCAGTGTTTGTCCTGCATTTTAAGACTTTTAAGACTACTCATGCAACATTCGTGTCTGTCCTTCAAACAGAAAAATATTTATGAATTCAGAAGCATTAAATCACTCACCCAGGGTGTGAGGAGGATTGGTGCAGAACTTCCAGTTCTGGCTTGTCTCTTTGGGTTCAGAACTGAATGGTACCTTGCTGCAAAGCACCTGATCCATTGCTGCTCCACCTTCTCAGGTGGTAACACAAAACCCAGAACTGTACACAGTGATAAATAACAGCAAGGAGTCTATTAATGGTGTCTGTGACATTAGCACTCTTGTAAAAAAGCTCTCTTCATGTAGTTCCATATTAGCTATTTTTTTCATAAGGAACAAAAATACCTGGATGAGAACCGTATGATTGAAGTCTGTCCAGAAGTTAGCCCCCACAACCGGAGCAAAAATTTGCTTGAGAGGCCTACTGGTGTGAAATCTCTTTGCGGAGTGGCATCATTTTACTAGCAGGCTCGATATGATGTTAAAAATTATATCTATTATAGCCATCCCAGAGGCGTTCATTCAGAAGAGAGTAATGGAGCACAGCTAACAAAAGAGATTTTCCATTTGGACATTCTGAAGGGCCTTGAGATAAGAAATAATTCTCACATAAGCCGTTCCTGAGTTAAAATATTAATTTATCGGTAATACTTTTAAAAAGGTCTTTTGAGGAGATTTTAAAAGGCTCAGGTTTCTCATTTTTGAAAGGTTTAGAGCTTACCTCACCTGGTAAGAATTTACAAATCCAATCCAAATCATTTGTGTGTTCACATTCACACTTTTGAAAGCATAGTAACTTCCTGAGCAAGGAGTATGTTTTGTTCAGGACATAGCGGTGCTGTGTTCTTAGGATTCATTCAGGGAGCTCATTCTTCTGGTAGTTTCAGTGGACAAACCTTTGCCTTGTTGGAGGCTCATTCACCTTCCCTGAATGGTGTAGTTGGGATGGATGGGCATCACTGCAGAATTCTGCCTGCATTGTTTACTCCCTGAAAGCCTCCATGAGTAAGTGAATTGGTAATTCTCTGACACACTGAGTTGTTTTTAAAATTACTTTGAGACAAACCAATACAGCAACACCTACTTTTCTTTTTGGAGGAGCTCACTTTCCCTGGTTCTAAATGTCCCACTTCACCCATTGTCTCTCTGAGGGCTGTGCTTCCTCTGACAGGTGACAATTTGTAACTCTGCTTTTACATCCAACTTAGCAGCCAGATTTCAACTTGCATGAAAACATGCATTTCCTGGGCTGTCTATATTCATTTTCATAATTAATTTGTAAGGTGCACTATGGGATACTTTGCCAAAAGCTGGATTTCTAGCCTGTGCTGCTGCCTGCCTTTACTGTTACAATTCTGCCAAAGAGCAATCAGCTTGTCTAGGGTGGTTAATTCTGTGTGTACCATGCTGCCTGCTGCTTGTGTAGCCATTACCCAGTAGGTACGTAGAGAGTTGTACTTTGAGAGGTGGAGGAGAAGGTGTGAGAGTTATTTTGTTCAGGCAGCTTGCTAGAAACACGGAAAAACCATGAAGGCTACCGTGCTTCTGTTATGCTGAGATTTTAGTTGATGTAGACCTTGCCTCTCCTCTAAATGAGTCAGAGATTATACATAGTCCAGCTACTAAACCCCCCTGGTCAGCAGTGTACAGGAGAGGAGTGCACTGGTTTGCCCTTCATCTGTTTTTGTTATTATTTCTTGTTAACTTTAAGAAGTCTGGTTCAAATTAATAGAAAATATATCAGGAATGCAGAATCTAGGAGAAATTGTCCCTTTTTAAGAATTGCTTTTATATTAGTAGGTTTTTAGATGTTTGGAGTCTTTATAATAGAAGAGACAGTGTCAAAACCCCATTTTTGTCTGCTTGCTTCTGACTGCAGATTAAGACTTCTTTTAAAATGCTGTTGAAAAATGACATTTATGAGAAAATGCAAGGAAATTGGACTGGGCAAAAATAAAGGACTACAATAGAGAGCTTGGGGACAGTTATTGTAGCTGGCATCTCTCCCTATTTTGATTTTGGGAGCATCTGATGTTAATCTTGATTGCACAAGGTGAAAGAGAACCATCCCAAATTTCAGCAGAGTCCCCTGCACTTAGGGTTACTGTGGTAACAATTTCATTTTCAGGAATAGGAAATAGTTTCTCAAAGGTGATCACTAAAATGAAAGGTTTCTCTTTGGTTTGACGCATGTAAGAGGCCAGATCTGCTAGGCACTCACAGCACCCAATGAAGTCCAGGTTTTTTCTCTGCACCTGATGAAAATGGTGTTGCATTTGGCGAGATATTTCCAAGTAATATCTGCTGTTTACTCACTGTTATTTGCTTTCATCTGGGCAGAGTGTGCTTATGTCTTCAACCTGCAAAAGATATGAAATTTGCCTCTGGCTCTTTAGATTTTATATTAAGCTATTTTTCAGTCTTTAGCGAAGAAAAATCATTTTCCTGCTGTTCTCTCCTTAATGCTGGAAGTGGCAGTCGTCTGGTCCTGCTATCTTGCAGCCTCACTTTCTATCAGCACTTCTCTTATTGCTGTGAGATTTGTTTGTTCCTCACCATGTAGCTCAAGGAAAGACTCCCAGCCAGTCCTAACAGCCTGTCCATGTTATTGTTCTCCCCAGTGCCATGTGCTGTGTTTTGGGGTGAGTCTGTCTGCTGATAGTGTGCACAGAGGTAATGTCTTCTGTCTTCTTCAAGGTATGGTATCAAAGGTTGTGCAGGACTAAACCCCAAGCCTGATTTTCTTGGGGATAAGACCTGGGAGCCTCTTCTTCCTTTGTACACCGGCTGGACTATTCAAACAGAGCAGGGAGGCTGGGCCTGGAGATGTGGGTGTTGGTGGCTGGAGCAGCTCTCCAGAGCTACTCCTCATTGGTAGTGTCAGGAATCTTCTTACCCTCAGATGATCCTATCTTCTCGTGGCAGCAGCTTGGTCTGCCTAGAGCTGTTTTGCAGGTTTCCTGTGACTGGGAGTGGGGTGAGGAACAGGAGAAATATGGAATTAGGAGCAGGTTTTGGCAGTAGCAGAAGGCTTGCTTGCATGGTAAGTGTGCTCCTAGCTCTGAAGTGAAAATCATGAGAAAATCTCAGGCAGGGAGACTTCACGCAGTCCCAGATATGGGGAGGCAAAGCAAAGAGAAAGGCATGTTTTCTTTGTTGTCTCTAGAAAGGCATGTTTTCTTTGATCTCGCACAGTATCATCCACCCATGTTTTGTGTTTCCAGATTTTTTTCATCATTCTGGATTTTGTTTTGCCTTTTTCATTTCCCCAGATGTTCTCTGCAGTTAAGTGTCTACAAAGAGAATGGCTGCATAATTTTCTCACATTCCCAGTATTTACTTAGAGAGGAAGCTTCATGTACGTGTACAACAGACACATTAACCCAGGTGTGTAAAAGCATGGTGGTAAATTCTGCAGGCTCAGAAATGGGCAGCCACAGTGAGCTGCTTCCACAGATATGAGCTGCCAGCCTACACATGTCCTGGCACCTGCTTAATTGTACTCAGACTGAATGGTTTGTTTGCCATGGAGGCTTTTGAACCCAGGTTTAACACTTTCCAAAACGAGCTCTTGAGTGCAGGGACATGTCAGGAAAAGCTGCTCTTTCTCACCCTTGGCTACAGGTGCTTGAGTGAGTGGCTCCAAGTTCCCATTTGCCCTATGGTCCCTTTCAGATGCTTTTGATCTTGAGTTTATTTTAATTGCCTTGCATTGTCCCTTGGCTATGTCTGTAGTTACAGAACTGCTGAAGTGATCTCTCATTATGCGATTTGGTATAGGCATAATTATGAAATTATAGTGTGTAATTTATTCATTTTGAGACAGGCCTATGATAAAATTCACATCTGCTTCTTTCTCTAGAAAAACCTTTTTTTTATTTTTCACTTTGAAGGTTGAGTGGAAGGTTCCACAAAGCAGGTGGGGGGCTGTGTTTGCCTGGCAAGAAGGCAGGTCAGGAGGTTGTGGGCACACAGAGATGGGGGCAGTTCTGTGCAGGTGTGGCCAGGTCTGGCCATGCCTGCACCCCTCAAACCTGCCACACCTGCACCCTGCAGGGTGCTTTATCTGACATGCGTTTCCACACTTGGGTCTTAATGCAGGCTTAGCAAGTAGAATTCCTTACTAGAATTCCTTCCTAGAAGCCAGACTGTCACTGCCTTCAGGTTCTGATAGGGGAATGGAAAAGTGAAACAAAGGAAGCTGATAAAGTATGTCCTGTGATCTGAATGTTAATTCTATTACAGGGTGAATACTTGACAGATTGAGATATCCTATTGAGACTAGACCTGATCACAGGCCTTTAACTGAATACAGCACCTTTTAGCTCGTATCTTATTCCATTTAGAAGTAATTAAATGACTTTCAGATTAAAAAGGGAATTGTTTTGTGGTGATTTAGATCTTCATGCAGACAAGGTGTGAAAGTATCCCATTTTTTATCTTAATTTTAGCAGAAATTTATAATAAAATTGAAATGTTGCTTTTTATAGAAGTTTTACATGTTACTGAAGAAATCAGTTGGGATTGTTTTAGTTCTACACTCTTGTTTTAGCTTTGGCAACTGTAGTTTAACCCAGCCTTTTGCAATAACATGATTAAAATATAGAATTAATTTAAATAAAATACATTTTTAATTGACAAAACTTTCCAATACAAATTTTAATTTTGTTTGGGAAATGCTGTCTCACCCACATGGACCTGCTCATGGAAATGCATGGATACTGCTGGAAATTCAAGGGTATTGGCAAAACTGAGGGCATTACAGAAACAGCCAGGAGGGTGATTGTCCATGCAATCACCTTGTGAAGACTGTAATTCTCATCTCCAATTAACTATTTGCCCTTTCTGCCAGAGAACTGCTGCTTCTATTCTGTTGTCTCCTATTTTTATATTTATTCAGTGTTTTGGAACAGAAGGATCACAATTTGCTTATAGCTGAAAAGCAATATTGGAAAATCCTGCCAGATTGAATTGCTGTTTTCAGATTATCTCTAAATCAGTGCAGTTGTAAAGAGTGGAAAATGGACAGGAAATATGTTTGACCCAAACTTTCAATCTTGGCTTGCACACTGTACACATATCAGCCCTTAGGGTTTCCCTGGGTGTCACAGCCTAAACAATTTCAAGGTCTGGAGAATGATTCCATTTAATGCTGGTGTGACAGGTGGCAAACATCATGAGTGTTTTCCCATGGCAGAGTTTCATTATCTGTCCTCAGCTGTGGAAGGGGAATTGCTTTGTGCTGCCCTTTTTTTTTTTTTTTTTTGCATTGGGTGCATCTTTGAGTGCTGGGCAGGGCTGAGTTGGCTGCTCCCTGACAGCTCAGAGACATGTGGAGGGGACAAATGCCTTCTGCTGGGAATTGCAGTGTAGCTCTGGGAAGGGATACACCAGAGGTATCCCTTGGGTGTACAATTTCTGTGCACGGGCATGCAGGGCAGCATCACATCTCCTGGCAAAGGAATTAACAACTCCCGACTGGTGCTGGATGACAACAGGTCAAAGATGTTACTAGAGCCCAGAAATCTCTGTAACTCAAAAAAATTCTCAGTTATCAGACAAATCTTGCCCTCTCTTCCACACTTTGAGTAAATATTTAACGTGAAGCAACGACTTCCCTAAGAAGAAGATTCCTCTTTGGCTGGATATTTCTTTTTTTGCAGCATATTTCTCTCTTGTCTTAGGCACTATTTTGTTGTCTTTAATACCCCTTGATTGCATCTTGTTATCATCTTGTCTTGATTGGTTTTGTGGCTCATTATTCAAAAAGGATGCTAATCTTTGTTAATTAGTTCCTTATTAGAGTCAATTGAGATTTGTAGCACAATAAGTGAGCTGTATTTCTGATGATAAATAATTGGCTGCCAAGGAATCCTTAGTGTGAAATCGTGTCAGTATAAGTGATGATACTTTAATATTTTATGTGTTTGTCTGTGTTTACTACAGTACTTCTTGGTTCTTCCAGCTGCAATTCCCAAGACTTCTTTTTTTGTCCTGCAGTTCTTTTACAAGCTTGAACATTCCTTACTCCATGCTGCATTCTATGATTTAATTACTTCATTGCTAGATGGCTGTTCAGAAAACTGTCTCCTGTAAATGGCAGGAAGGACTTTCTTCTATTGCTTTTCCCACTCGTCATTATTGTATCCTTGTTTTGCTGTATCATAGCATTGGATATTGTAGGACTTTGGAGAACATTAACACCTGAAATGTCTTCTGGAGAACTGGTAATAGGAAATGGCATGTAAGATAGTAGTGATGCTTTAAATCAGTGGGCTGCTCCTGTATTTCAGCAGAAATGCAAGTGATTGCTCTGTACCTGGCCCCACTGATGATGACCAAGGTGCCATGCTGTGGTACCTCTCACAGACTGCCTGACCTGCTGTCAAGAGGGAGAGCTTGGGAGCCCCCCTGTGCTTGCTGACCTCTAGGACATACCCCAGGAGATGAGGCTGAACTAAAACCAAGCCTTTGCCCAACTTTCTGGTGTGCCACAGTGCTTTTCCTGGGAGGCAAACTAATTATAGCATTAATCCATATCCAACAAAACCTCAGGAATAAAAGCATTTTGAGACCGGTGTTCCCACCCTGCTCAGCTACAGCTCTGATTCACTGGCCTGAGTGGTGCTCCTTTCTCCTTTATAAAATGAAATAAAGACACCCCTGGGAGCACAGTGATGAACTGGAGAGAAGCTGGGTTTGTTTTTTGGCCAGTGCTAGTGAAGGATTGTCTGAGGCCACAGTGGGCATCTCTGCAGCAGAGCATCACTGCCCTGGTATCTTCATATAAATAAAGGCAGCTCTCAGTATGTGCTCATTCAACCAAGCAAGAGGAACAGGCCAACAGGGAGAATGTAGGTGTAACATCTTAATTTTCAGTGTATTTGTAGCCTTTATACTTATATCTATTTATTTTGTTAACATGCAGGGCTCAGTGAGATGCCAAGTGTCGCTACTGCTGTGTCACAGTCAGCAGGGTTTTGTGGAAGACTGGGATTTCCCTGCATGCATGGAGCAGCACAGCCTCCCTGCAGTGCTCTGGTGCATTCATTTCAGTAGGGATGCTCGTGGTTAAGCAGATTATTGCTTTGCAGAGGGGTTGGGGATATTCCTGGTATGGGTATCCTGATCTGAGAGATATTTGGTGAGAGCTTTGATCTAACATGCTACTTTTCCCCAGAAGCAGCAGAGACAGAGCTGCATAACTGGTCTTACATAGTAAGGGTGGTTTGCCACATGGAAGAGAAGTGGGGCAAAAAGCCTAAAGAAAGTAAGAGAAGTGTCAGGTTGAGCAGTTGTTGAGGAATCCTTGGGTTATATATTCCTTCCAAATACTGTAATGTTTTGAATATCATTAACATACATTTTACAGAGCAGAAAAGTAAGTCAATTATTTTAGTCCCAATGATAAATTTTGAAGTAATTTAGCTAGCTTGCTGCTTGTTTTCAATTTCCTTACATTATGGATGGAGCCTAGAGGTGCCTCCCAAATATATACTTTATGATTTGCTTTTTATTGCCCAGCGGTACTTCAATTTTATAAAATTACCAGAAAATTTCTTCTGTTCAAGTAACACACATAGAAAAATTATTATTGTGATTCTCCCCAGAACCACGTTTATTTTGAAGATGGCTTTGACATGGTAGAGGGGCATTCTGGAGAACATGACTTTCATTATAGGAAAGGTCACATCTCTCTCCTGCTCAGATCCCATAGGACTTCCATTTTCAAGGAGCTACAGTTTCAGTTTTGCACATCAACACTTAGCTGCTTGTTCTCTAAACAACAGGACTTATATAAGTAAATACTGTAATCCAAAGATGGGCATGTGTGAAGTGTGCTTGGTATCCATGAAGTGGGCTTGTCTCCCCTGTACAGATGCTGCAATATTCCCATGCCATGCTGAGCTCCACTTGTTTTCCCAGTGCCTGCTCACGTCAGGAGGACACAGAGCAGACAGATGCTGGCACCCATTCCACTCCCAGCATAAGCAGCACTGTGGGCTGGACTGCAGCTTTGCTGTGAGTTCACATGGCAGAGCATTTTTGAAAGCAGCCACCGTGCCTGCAACTGATGTTGATAATGTGTACAAATCTGTAGAGGTTTATGATAAAAAATCCATCCTAACTTTAATCAAAAAATTACGTTCTTCCACTGCACAGTACCTAACCTGGTTTGTACCAATTTATCAGTCTTTCAGCTTACATTTCTAGTCTCTAGTCTTTCTAATATATTGTGCGAACCATGGTCAGGTCATGGAGTTTTATATCACAGTTTGTAAATTTTACCATTTCTTCCAAGCAATGTAATTTCACAACAAACAAATTTAAAAAAATAATAATACAAGGCATCAAATGCTTATAAACAGGCAAACCTCTGGGCATTCAATTTTACTGTGTGGTGGCTGGAACTCATCTGCAAAATAATGCTGGGTTATTTCTCAAGGATAAGTACCAAAGTCTCAAATAGTTTTGATATTTGAATTGCTGAAGGATCACAGTACATATCAAATCTATTTTTAGTGTTTGAGAAGCTACATGTAGAGTGATGCAGATTTAAATAGTGCATAAGATATTTTGACAGTGAAATACTTTTTAAGACATACACTGAATATTTGTGAATTATGAGTTTTATCCTCAGTAGTCAGAGTAATGTATTTATCCCCATTAGTGAAGAAGTCATAAATCAGAGCGGCAAGATAGCTTACTCACAAATGCTTGTGTGTATGCAGATGCCTGTACTCTTCCCATTTTCAACTGAACAGTTGTGTTTATTTCATTATCTCAAACCATAGTGGTGAAAGTCACCACAACTGACATTACAATCTAGTGAGATAAGCTGCTTAACTCCAGCTGATTCCTGTCCGTAGTGAAAAATAAGTCAGGAATCTTATGGTATTGAATTCTGTATTAATGAAACAATTTTTGGCAATTTCTCAAAGATGATTTCTGTGCTGCAAGTTGGAAGTTCCTATTTCAATGAAAATACAACCTGCTGTGGGCATTGTGACTGTTTCCTGTGCTGAGTATTCCAAATGTGTGTGCTCTAGTGAGTTGTGTTGCTGCTGGACCATAGAATTAGGGAAAAAAAAAAAAAAACCAACCAAAAAAGCAGGTTCTTGCTGCATGAGTGAAACAGAAAATGTCACCAAAAGGTCCTCTTAACCCAGGAATGACTGCTAATTTGTTGGTGAACAAGCAAAGTGGGCACACAGCTGGCCTACAGGATCCCCTCTGAGTCTCTTTTCACAATATGAAAGTATGTGCCTAAAATGTGCATTTTAATCTAAGATTTGAAGCAAAAGTGTCATCATGGGCTGAATCCTGTCAGAGGAAAATGCCCCATATTAATGATTGCCTATCTAACCAGTTAAGAATGTTTTTATGGCAAAACTAAAGAAAGCACAATGCAAGAAAAAGTCACAGTCTTGTAAAGTAATAATAAAAAGAAGCTTATGAAAGAATCCAGTAGGACCTGTTGTTCAAAAAATGATGAATCCTGAACTGAAGGCTGTTGTGAATAAGATAAGGATAAAGCTCTCAAAGAAATACTTCAGGGAATTTCTTTTAATAAGACCTGAAAAGTATGCCTTGGGCATAATATCACAGGATAGAGATTTGAAAGCCTCGAGCCAACTTTCTCTTTTGCCATTGTAATTTGACCCAGCTATTGTAGTTAATCACTTAATATAAGGCAGCTACAAGTTCCATCCTTTAGGTAACCTATTACAAGTTCAATAATTAGAAAAGTTTCGGCTATTTCTCATCATGGCTAAATGGTTGGAAAGATAGCGTTAAAGCCCTTTCTCAAGACTTTTACAGAAGAAAGTACTTAATTGGGAACCTCCCATTCTCAGTTGTTTGTTAGTGGCATGTGAAGAGAAGAACAAATTTCAAAGTGTTGAGATGTTTCAGTGAGGTGCCTGAGGGAAAATAGGGAACACTTGACATGCGGTGAACCCAAACTTACAAGAATCCGATACCCTCATCTCACTGAAAACATAGGTAGTTTTGTGCCAGTGGGAGCTGAAAGTGCTTAGCCTTGTGTGAACAATCTCTGAGATTGCAATTTACTCCTGCACTCAGGGCTGCTGGAAAGGACCTGATGATTACCAGTGGATGCCAAGTTGAAAATGAGACAACAGTGTGTTTGATTGCAAATAAGGCAAAACACACACTGAGATACATTGTGAGGGGTAAAGTCAGAAGATAAGGGAAGAAGGCAATGCATGTCCATTCTGACATTGTTCTTGTTACGGGAAAATTGGTAGTGGCCTACTGAGCTCTTGGTTTTGATTAACAGTATGTGTACTATCTGATTCTGAGTGTGGAGTAACTAAAGTGTTTGGGCTGAAATCCTGAGCTCAGTTTGAGAATAGTTGAGCTTTGTATAAAATGTGTGAAGCATTAAGGAGCCTGTTTCAGACAGGGACTCCATGTCACCTTGAATATCTTACTGTAACACTGAAGAACTGGTTCCATCAACACTTGTCAGGAAAGCAGTGGTCGTAGAGGATTATTGAAAGAGGAGCTGATCCTCCCTTGGGGTGAGGAAATGGTACAAATGGTCCCTATAGGTAGCTTGCCACTTTTTGTCAGTCCTCAGTAAAATGTAGCAATGATTATCTGTCTAGTTGCTTTTATTCTTCTGTCTGTCATTAGTTCTATTCCTGAGATCCTTTCAAGTACTACAGGTCCCTGAAGCAGGAGGAGAACTCCACAGTATATATAAAGTCTATATAGGTATATATAAGTATATATTATAAGTATATTTAAGTATCTATGAATATATAAGATTTAGCAGTGTGTCAGCACATGTGAGTGTCCAATCTGTGATCACATCACTCTCAATCCTTCCTAATACCTGGTGTACTGAGTTGCCTGGTTGTCTGGCATTTTCAGTGTGACCAACAGCTGCACTATTAATTTTAATGTAGCTTGTTCTCAGAAATGTGAACATCCTGTTCATTGTTTACAGTGGGTTCCTTTGAAAAAGTTGCAGATTAATGTATTTTTTATTGTAAGAATCTTACTAACAGGAATAACATCCAAATTCACAGTTTGAGAATCAATAATGTCATTCTTCACAGTGTCCTCAGGCAAGGAAATGACATTTTGAAAGATTAGACTTTAAAATATATGAAAGACCCGCACCCAAAGTATTGCAGGAAATCAAAAACATTGTCTGTTACATTAATGCCTTGATTCCAGACTCTGTGAAACTATTTTATGAAATTTACAGCTGCACTTCTCTTGCAGAAAATCATGATATATTAAAAAATCTATGGAAACAGACAGGCTCTGTGTGAACCTTCAAAACAAAACCAAACAGATTGTGAGTCCAAGTTTGGCTGGATAGCACATCAATCATCTTTTGGAAGTCATTGTTTAACAGTAGATATGGGATAGTCTCTTAGAATTTGAGTCAAAAGTATTTTAAATGGGTTTTATTTATTTGTTTGTGGTTTCACTAGGAAAGGCAGCATTTACACAAGACATCTCTGAAACTGTGGTTTTCATTTTGAGTTTTGTCCTGTGTCTGTGAGAGTTGGCTCAAGGGAGGAGAATGACACCTTCTGAATATTTTTAGTCTTATGCTGTTTTGCAGTACGGTATTCACACAAACCATTGGAGAACTCACTTTATAAACTGGTATAAAGTTTCACAGTCCCACAGCTAATAGAAGAGCTCTTGCTGGTTATTTCTTTTCTCCAGTCTTCCACCTATTCCATTCTAAAACATAGCCAATGAGGGAATTCACTTTTGTCTTATGCTTTGAGTTAAAATGCATATATTTGAACAAGGTGAGCTCTACTTCTCAGACAGTTTTCATGGGGTAGCTTTACTCTGCCTTTTGTAGCTGCATTCCCCGTTGGTCTGCAGGGCCATGAGCCTTGTGCTGATGCGTGCACTGAACTTTGCCATTTTCAGTGGCTTTAGAGAATGCCTCCCTCCTCAGCACTTGTGTTTGTGCCTCCTCAGGATGGCAGGGAGGAACTGTGAGAAGCCAAGATGAAAGGACAGCCTTTCACATAGCAGTTGAACAAAAATGAGAACAAACAGGACATGCAGTTCGGTAGCCTTCATATGGACAATATGAACAATGCTGACTTTCTGCTGCATGTGGACTATTTTGAGCTCAAGGAAATGTGTTCATATGTACAAGGACACTCCTCATGCTATAGAAAACATTTACACTGAGCTGAATGCAATTGTTTTCTCAGATTTGGATGTGTCATGATTATCTCACCCACTTTGTGACAGATCCTTGACATAAAAACTTGGTTCAGGCTTATACAGCTCTGGTGAAGATCAATGCATCTTGTCCTCCAGTTTGAGAAAACTTTACTGTTTGTATTTCTCAGACTAGGATTAACATCAGTGAATGTAGAGACCTCCATTCCTGGAAAACAGTGAAAATACTGAGTGCAGTCCTCAGAAGAAATCCTTTCTCCTCTTAGTTAGTCAGAGAATACAAGTTAGCTTCCAAGGCAGCCCTTAATGCAAATGAACTTAGGCTCTATTAGAAGCAAGTTTTAGATTTTGTGTAAATATAAGAATGTTGGAGGTTACTGGGTGGACTGTTTAACAAGAAAGTTTTCCCATGGCATTGATGCAATTGCTCATAAATTGAAATTGGAACCCACTGTCTGTGGACCTGTATGGATGCACAATTCAGGGCTGCACAGTGAAAATTTGTTGGGGTCATGATGTTGCCTTCTTTCACTTTTACCTTATTCTATCCCTTGATGGTATTCAGTCCTGAAACTCCCATTTAATTTGGACTATTGCTTGTGTGCACTGTGTAGTTATGAATTCCATGCTCCATGGCCTGACACTCATTATTTTGTGTACTCTGTCCTTTGTCAAAAGAGCAAGAAGAGACACGTTCTCAATGTAGATGAAGCTGTCTGTACAAAAGCGTCTTCCAAATCTGTCTCTGCACTGGGGAAGGATGAGGTCATTTGATAGTCACAACTGAATTTTGGCTAAGTCAAAATGTTCACTTGCTGCATGTTCCCCATATGGTGGTGAACAAACATCAGCATAATCAAGCACAAAAGAAAACCCGCAATTCTCAGATGAAAAGTGAAGGCAGATTTGCATGTATCACCCATACAAATACATCATTATGGAGTTTGATCCTTGACTCTGAGGTATTTCAGGGTGTGCACAAAAGCTTCCTGATACCATAGTGCTGTGAGTCCTGTTCAGATGTTAAGGACTCCTCTGCAGGGGCTGAGTAAATCAGCACAGGAACTGTGCAGTGCTCACTTTACAGCATGAGGAGAGGGGACTATCCAAAAGTCAAGGCTCCCATGTGATGCACTTCCACTCAGGTGACATTAATTTTTGCTACAGAATTTGTGTTTCTTAAAGCAAAACATCAGTCCATTACTGTCTCACATAAGCAAATGCAGGTGTTAGAATTGTTCCCCACTTTGCTGTGGGAGTTTTTTCCCCCTGTTTGTGTAAATTTTCTTTCTCAGTGGAAACACCATTTAGCTTAAACTTGTGGGGTTTTTTTCTCAAAGTATAACCTCAAGCTAACTCTTTTGCTTATGTTGCTATTTTTTTACAATGGTTTAAGCTGAAGTTAACCTTCCTATTAGCATTTTAATGGAAAAGGAGATTCTAGCACTTAGCAAGACATTTTGTCTGCTTTCAAATGGCAGCATGGTAAAAGTATGAAATGCTGTTTTCCATTGTTTGCAAATTTCTTTTCCTACAGCAAGACTTTTTTTCCTGTATTGATATAAATAAGAACAGTGTTTGGCAGGGACATCCCAGGTCATCTGTTACAGTTATTTTCTTTATAACAACATCAAATATTCGGCTTTATAAGCTAGTCAGTCCTGTTTTAAATGAAATTGAGGGGGTTTTGCTCATGCTTTCTAAGCCCATTCTGAATGTTCTCTTTACTTACCGGTCATTAAAATACCTCTTCACAGCTTAAATGAATTCATGGTCAATTATAACCATTTGTTTCAATGCAAGGTAATGTCCTTTAGCTGAAATATTGTTCTTTAAAGTGAAGATGACTTTCCAAATATGGTTCTGTTGCCACAGTCCTTCCATGTCCCCATTGTGTGACACTGTATGGGGAGCCCTTTCCTTAGTGGGACTCTGAAAGTGGGTCAGGACATTGTGTGCCTAAGTAAATATTACTGAATGTACTGTCAGCTTTTCAGAGGTACTGCAGGGTCTTTCTGACATCCTCCCAAAATAGTGGAGGTTAAACCATGTGAAAATTGAAGGGCAAGCAACAGATTTTTTGTATAGGTAAGAATTATTTATTAAAAGTCCCCAAGACAGTAAAGATTATAAAGTAATGGTTATAATAATAGCTTTGTTCCTGCCTTTCTAGGATTTCCATTACATGTTAATTCTATTATTAAAAATTAAATTTCTTTAAAATCCTGGTTTTTTAAATCCTGTTTTCTTAGGAAACACCTGTTGATCAAAACAGGCCTTGCTTTACTAAAAATTCAGAGCATTATCCAGATCAATTGTCAAGCTGGATATATTAAACCAGAAGATGTTTTAAGAGTAGCAGATACAAAGCAATGTGTCCAGCAAGAGGGAAAGCCAGGCACACCTACAAAGAGTACCCTGAGCACCTTCAGCTGCAGGGGAGAGAGCACATTGTGGTGCTGTGCCAGTGGAGCCACAGTGGTTCCTTGGTGCTTGGCCAGGGCAGCATGAGGCTGGTGATAACAGCCTGCTGAAAGGGCTAAACATGGAAACAATTCAATCTCTGCTCTGGTGTAAGTGTTGGGAAGGTGCTTTTCTGACAGTGTGTGTGGTGCTTTCATGTGGAAGGGCTCCCTGAATGTCACTCAGAAAGAGAAAACAGAAGTAAGAAGGTACCAAGTGAAGCCAGACAGATGCACACAGGTCACAGTGCTCATGTGGTGGGGCCTCTCCTGGCTGGAGAGGGAGGATGAGCATCAGCACATGCCAGCCCTGGGCTCTGGCAAGGAGTGGCATCTGAAACGTGCACTTACATGGGGACAATAGGAGTGGAGTTGGCTTTTTCCTGTGCTGGCTGGAAGACCAGTTGATAGAAAGCTACTTTTTTCTTGTAAATTGTTTGAGTAATGGTGTGTTTGGGGAGAATGTTGAATCCTGCACACAGATATCTGATGTGGCTGTGTTAAAAGACAGAAACCTCCATCTGCTGTATGAGAGCAGTTCAGTGTGAGTGTCAGAGCAGCAGGTCATCGGGGCCTGTGTGACTTAGCTGTGCCAAGAGTTATTTATATTCTTTTATTGAGAGCAAGGTCTACAAAGCTGCTGTCCTGAAGAATCAGAAATTTGAATACAGGAGGATTTCCAATCAAAAGATGAACATTGGATTAAAAAAATTGTATTTAGTTATGAGAGGATAAACATCATTGTCAGGAACTCCAGCCTTCCTATTCTCACTGGTTTGAGGTGGTGTGGGTTGGTGATGTTGCATTACATTAACATAAAAGATTTCTATGAGGCTGGGTGACTGTACCTGAGATTGTCCACTCTGCCAGAGGAGAAAGTAGCTGTTAATTTAATGTATTTTCTGGTTTGGATTAACTATTTTGTTTGGACAGGCAGAGTGCAGATTTTCCAAATTACTTTTCTGTCCTTTCAAGCAAAGAATCATGAGGAGAATAAAAACACAAAGACCATGCATTAAGTCTTGAGATCACTCCTGCTGCAGAGTTAAATGGTGTGAGTTTAATAATAATACTTATGATAATGACAATAATCACTATTATAACTATAATTTTAAGTTATTTCATATTTAATATTAATTAGAATAATTTTAAATGGTGATAGCTTTACCCAATTTGTGTGCATTTTCTCCAATTTTCAAAATTACTCATTTTAAGAAGCATTTACAGGTTGTTGGAGTTTATATATGTTCTCTTCAAGGATTGTAACCACAGGCAGGTACCTCAAACTCCCACTCAGAAAACTGTCATTTTCATTTGAAAGAGCTTAAAAGCACCATTTAAACCCCACACTTCTGCCCAAGTTCATCATACTTGGGGTCAAAATTTTGACAGCAAAGCTGTCAATTGTGTCTTAAATTACATTTGTTTGATTTTTCTGCATTCAGGAAGCAAAATTAGAGGCATGTAGCACAATTTAATTGTGGATCATGTATGCAAGAAGAATGTTGTTAGTATGCAAGTGCAAAGTAATTGGTGTTTGCCAGCTGCTGCTCTGACTCTGCTCTGCTATCAGACTGTTGACTTTGTGTATATGTAATGATTTTTTCAAAGAATCAGTGATCATTGAGGCAGCAGTAATTGGCACTGGGAAACCTTTCAGCAAGTCTTCCCTAGCAGTTAGTGATGTGTTGATTTCACTGGCTTTTGAATAGCTAGAAAGTGTGCTAATTTTCAGTTGTGTAGTAGCACTTAATTAAAAATGCTATAGAGACTTGGAGGGGTGGGCTCAGTGTTGGGCAAGATCCAATGTGTACTGATGAGTCTGAGAATGAAGTGCAGCCTTAGACTAACTGAGCAGTGGATTAACAGAGCTGTGTGTCCAGCCCAGCAAGACAGAGAGCTGATTTATGCTCATGCTAAACATCAAACATATGCAATGGCTGCAGGTCCTAGAGCTAAGGCTCAGTCAAAGAAAAAGCTTGGGTTTGGATAGGGTTAGGACAGTGAGAAAACCTGATTTGTAGCTGTAATTTCATTTAAGAAAATGTGGAGCAGCCTTGTGCATGGTGTTCAGGAGCAGAAGTAAGCAGAAACAGGAAGCGCTTCTCTTCATTTTATTTTTAAAGCACTACTATAGTTGTCCTTACTCCTGCTTGCCTGGCCAGAGCTTTAACACAGAGTAGAGCAGAAGGCCACCCCTTTACTTTTAATATTGGTATAAAACAGGTTGTTCATATTGAAAAAGAAAAACACAATATTTAAGGCTCTTGCTGCTGCAGCTTTCAGAAAGAAGCTTTCAGAAATTCAAGTGAGTTTAAATTAGGAATTTTTATGTGTCTGAATCTGAAACTTGAAAATGTAAGAGTCATTGCAGTCAATTCAGTTGCTTAATGAAATAATGAAAGCATCATATGAAATTATGCAAAACCAGGGGAAATTCAATATCCTGAAACCCTACACATAGATTAATCAAATTAATGGCAAGGTACAAAAGGACACCTTTGGGAGATTATGAAGAAAGTCAGCTGTACCAAGTTTTAAGAGCCTTAGAAAGGGAGGATAAGCCATTGCTCAATGCTGTGTGGCAATTTTCTCAGTATAGTAGTTAGGTATAATATTTTGGAGAAAAAAAGAATATTTTTTTTTTTGCCTTTTTAAAATGAAACCTCTGAGCACATTTGTTTCAGCATGGAGGAAGTTAAATATGCTTCAAAGACATTGTCTTAATTTTCTGAAGAAAAATACATAAGTATGTTTTATATAACACAATTTTCAGACCAAGATGTTTCTATTTGTGGAGATAGTACTCTTCCTTTTTGTTGGGTTTTTTTTTTTTGGGGGGTTGATTTTTGGTTTTATTTGTTGTCTTGTTTTGTTTGAGGTTTTTGTTTTGTTTTTTATTGTTATTATCTAAAACTGAATTTGACATTAATTTACAAACAGTTTCAGGTAACCAATAACATATTTCTTTTCCTTCATAAACCATTTGTCTGAAAAAATTAATGAGGCTCCTTTCTTGAATATTTAAGAACTTCTCACTGTTCAAGCCATGTGAAAATATAATTGGAGTCTCCTAGTTTCTTCTTCTTCTTACTGTCATATTTTAAATAGAATAAACAATATGTAGATGTGAAAAGGGAAGAATTATTACCTGAGAAGTGTGACATTTGGGAAAAGTGTAATATACCCAAAACTTGTAATAAAAGTTATGAATTAAAAAATATGCTTACCGAGACTACCAGCAAAAAAGAACATGAAGAATCAGATACCTTACTGCCAAACTATTGCCCCCAATATTTAGGAACTTGGAACTCAGATGCCAAATTTACTCTCCTCAGTAAAAGGCTGCTGTGCCAGCACTTAGACCACAGAAAGTCAGGAGAAAAAAACCATAAAGGATCAAGAGAAATAGCAGCATGATGATAACACAAAGTTTCTGCTTGCCCTGAGTGTGCTCACGTGAGACTGCAGCATCATCTCACAAAGGAAACATTCCCAGGTGAAATTTACCTCACTAGATTGGAAACTGGGACTCTGAGGGGTTTTGCCTGCTTTTGAGACCTTTCTTCCCCTTCCACAGTCCAAAACACATCGATGAAGTGAGACCAGGCCTTTATGTGGGATCTGAGTAAATACTGCTTCACTTGGGGTAGAGAGGGCACCTTTTCACAGCCCACATCTCATGTCTCTGTTCCCTGTACAAAGTCCCTCAGGGAATTGCTCCATCCCCACATCCACATGCCCATGGCTTGTACTGGCACTGAATGTGCCTCTCCTATTCCCAGCTAGGATCCCTCATACTTGTTTCCCAAAGCAGACATTTCAGTCTGTGATATTGGTAAATCATTGTTCTAAGAGGCACAGAGAAATGGAAGGGAGGAGCAGGGCTTGTGCCATTAGACGGGTGGAAGGAGCACACTCTGTGGTGCTGTTTCCCCTTACCATAGTGCAAATCTGCAGATTTTGAGCATTCCCTGGTGGATGCCACTCGTTCTGATCCAGATTTTTCAAATATGTTGACAGAGCAGAGGTGAGCACCAGGGAGAAACCTGTGCTTCCCTGAAAACACTTCATCAAAGCCTGTTGGTTGTGACTAACAGCAATCAGTGTACAAAGAGACATCTCTTGAGTTAAGATGATAATGAGTAAAAAGAGAATAAGCAAGTTTCCTCAGATGCAGCCACAACTCCCTCCAAGCCAGTTTGCCTGCCCTGGCCAGCTCAGCTCAGTCACAGTGAAGAGGATCTGCCTTGGCCACAGTGTCAAGGTGAGCACAGAGACTCCAGACCCTGAGCTGCTGCTTCTCTCATGGCTCCCATCGGACCAGGTTAAGTCAAGTTCTTTCATCTCCATTCCAAGTAAGCATAAATACTCTTTCTAAGTCCTCACAGAGCTGTGTGTGTTGTGCTGCTGGGAGCTTGGCTCTCAGGTAGAGCTCCCATTGCCTCAGAGGTAGTTCACTTATTCATAAATATCAGACTGCCAAAGGTGTTTGGAGAAAGGCATGTTTGTAAGATCTGGGAGAAAAATACTGGGAAGGAAGATGGGGGGAGGAAATACTCTGTTAGATATCTATGTATTGAAAGTGACAACACCTAATACAACTAACAAGAAAATTTATCATGTGTTAAATTAATGTACTGTATTATGGGATACTTTTGTACAGCAATTTGGTTTTCTTGGTGAAGTTTTGTATTGAGAAGTAATAAAGAAAATTCTAGTGTAAAATATGCTACCTTCAACATCCATAAAAAATGCTGTACTTTAAAGGACCCAATCCTTTCATATCCACAGAAATGGAACCTTTGCCATTGACTTCTGTGGGAGCAAGGTCAGCCACAAAATTATCAATTAAATAGGATTCCAAGAATGATTTATTGTCCTCATGATACTCATTTTCACCCCATTAGTGTTCCTTTTCGTTAGTGTGACCTTCAGTCTTGCAGAGTGAAAAAGCTTATTGCTCCAAACCACAACCTAACACGATGAGAATACAACTGATAAGGCAATGATCTGAGTCAAACAAGATAGTGCCCATGGGCAGGAGCTTCTTGTACACTGGACTCCTGGCCTACACCTTGTAATTAATGCTTTTGGACATCCTGCCAGTACAAAATCTGTGCAATTCTAATAAATCAGTGAACATGTAGGTTTGAACACCTTCCTGCCCATGGAATGAATTCCTTCTTTTGATTTTCTTGTGTACATGGCTTTTTCTTAATGTATGAAATTGTCTTTATCTCAACTCATGAGTTTTCTTACTTTTACTCTTCAGATACTCTCCCTAGTCCCTAGCATGGGAGGAGTAAGCAAGTGGCTGTGTGGGGGTGAACTGCCAGCTGGGGTTAAACTATGACACTAACCTATAGCATCCAGTCAAATATTTTCTGAGGGGTGAAATTAATGTTAGTTTTATTTTGCAAATAAAAACCATCAACTTTGAATCTATCAAATGGTAAACAAGCAAAGGACTAATCCCAATGAAACAGGAATTCAGTTGTGAACCACCTATGTCACAGATCTGGGAAATCTTGACTTGCAATTTCCATGGAAAGATAGAGATGTAGTAACAGACAACACATTGTACTGTATGTTCTTTTTCTGTTGCTGTTGGAATTGTGTATTTAGTGAATTAGTCATGATTGATGATAGTGTTTTAAGGACTTGCTAGTTTTTCCTGGGAAAAGATGGCATATTTTAGCTATATTAATGGTTTGAGACTTAAGGATAGCAACATATATTTTTGTAATCTTTCTGCAGCAAAGCCACAATTTATACAAATGGATTCACTCAGTCTTTAGCTCAAGCAACTCTGACAAAAGATGTCATTTGAAGTAATGTTGCTCATCATTCATAAATACAAAAGCTTAAGGCTCCATTGCTTTGATATGAAAGTGTGTTGCAGTTTTCTGCTTCTTTTAATACCAGTATATGGTGTTAGTGATACTTTATCTGTTTTAAGCAGCTCCAGATGAGACTAAGAGAACAGAAAGGTGCTTATTTGCCAATAGAACAATACATACTAACTTGGGAGTACGTAGAAGGAGAAAAGCAGCATTCCAGCAACAACTCAGAATTCCCTAAATGTCAGCTCTGCAGCAGTTAAAAAATAGTGCTACAATGTGTTCAGCCAGAATTGCCAATTTACGGCACAGTACAGTATATGAGATCCCTTTACAGCACCTTGGTAAGGAAGCACATCATTGCAGAACAATACCAAGGGCTGGGAGAGGTCTCTGACTTGCTCTGGTGTATTTGCTAAAGTGCAGCCCAGTCCTGCAGCTCCCTGTGGTTGTGGTACCAGTAATGCATGGATGGGGACCCATCTTGGGATGGGCAACAGACAACAAAAGCGTGTACAAAAGGTAGTCTTTAGACACAATCTGAGAGTAATAACAGATTAGGACAGACATTCTGCCCTAAAAGTGTGTTTAACATTACTGCTGCACTGAGCTTTTGCTTTTGTTATCCAGCCCTTTTACGATGCCACAATGCTTTTACTGATTAAAAAAAATCCCAACACAACAACTAAACAAACAAATGCCGGCTCTTCCTTTCTGTGTTTAATCCAGGGATTCTCTAAAAAGCATGGATATCATACAGTTTATGTAGTGCCTGTATTGGAAATGTGCTGACACACAAAGATTTTCTTTATTTAATAATTGAAATCTGTGAAAGTGCTAATATTTCCCATCTCTAATCCTTTATTTAGATTATCCCCATACTGCCCTGTTAAAATACTTTGTTGTGTAATTATTAATCCAGATATTGTTCACCTCCTGAGAAACTGTCATCTTCTTTAGCTTTGCATCTTATGTGTTTCAGTTTAAGCCATTGCCTTACATCGCTAGGAAACCTTAGAATTGAAGTAAAACACTTTCTGAACAAGACAATTTTTTCCCCCTGTAATAAATAAAAAGGCAGCAGCTATTGTGCATCAGAAGGAGTTGATGGACATGTATGTGTTGATTAGAAAGAGCTGAATGTGGTGGATAATGCATTTTAAAGCAGACAACAAAATGGAAAAAAATTTCAAATGGGGGTAGGTGGTAGGTAAAACAATCACATGAGCCTGAGCAGGTTATGACACTCACTGTATGAAGAACATGATAAGTAATACAGCCTTTACTGTTTCCTGCCCTGCCACTGCTGAATTTGTACTCAGCCAGGCTCTCCATCCACCAGTCTTCCCATCATTTGGGACTGAAGTACAGTAAGAAATTAATTCGGAAGGAATTTTGTGGTGTTTTGGGGGGGGGGGGAGGGGATTTCTCAAATTTTACTTTCATTTTATGTTGGAACAAAATCCAAAGTTCTCAAAACTCCTGTCATAAAGGCATGTTTGACAAATGTTGTGTGAGAATGCTGTTTTAGAAAGAAATAGAAGTTTCAGGGTGGCCTGACTGGAAAATTGGAGGGGGTCTTCTTTAAATATCTGTTGCTTTAAAATTGTTCCCTGAGCTGGGGCAGTAACACTACATAATCATACAGAAGATATAAAAGGCAGTTAAAATACTATGTTGCGTTTCAATTGAATGATGTATTTTAAATGTAATGGCAGTGACTACCCAGAGCAGATTGAATGGTCTTGTTCTCTTGTTGAAAATGTCAAAGCAAAATCTTAAATTGCTTCAACACATGACAAACAGAAGACACTTTGAATGGGAAAATGAAGAGTTAAGCAGGTTCGTTACAACAAGCTGACACAATTTCATGAGGAATTTCTCAGAAATTACATTCCTGGTGCAAAACTTTAATCTGTCTGCTGTGAAAAAAGCAACAGAAAACCTAAAAGCTGGGTAAGGAATGTTCCACTGAGAGCAGCAGAGCAATGGAGAAGCTGAGGAAAGTGGTCTTTGCTTTGAGCTGCTTCATTAACACTGTCCTGGTGGCTGAGGGACAGGAGCAGTGCTGACGTCTGTCCTGGCCCTTGGTGGAGGACTTACAGGAGGACAGAAAACCCCTCTCAGGAACCTGTTTGTGTGCAGGTCTTTCAGGCAGAGGCAGGTGGAGTGTCTGGTATTGGGGAAGCCCCTCAGTGTTGTGTCCATGCCCAGGGAACTTGTTCTGCCTTTTTCACTAAGGCTGGGGGAACAGCTTCCCCTTCCTGCAGCTTTGGGTGTATAAGCCTTGGCTGAGAGGATTTGTTAATAAAAATAGAGTTGGTTCCTCTCCTCTTTTTCCACTTGATGATTTTTGGCTCTTTCAATTTTTTTTTCTATTTTTCTCTTGATTTAAAGATTATCTTCATCTTTTAATAAAAGATGGAGGAAATATACTGAAGGATTAAATCCTTATCTGCAGCCATTTGAAGTGCCTGTGGGACTGTTTAATCTCACATTTCAGAGGATTTGGAAGCTAGGCCTCTGCAGTTTCTGCTGCATACGGTATGTATGTGCTCAAATTGACCTGTGGGACAGGTACAATCCATCTCTCACTCGCTGACAAGTTTATTTTATACTCCTCTGATAAAAATGTCTGGTATGTTGACAACCTGCTTCACAATAGTCACATCGATTCAAAACAAGTAAGTCCCAAAAACCTTTTTTTTGGCCATGTCTTCACTGTTTTCCATTGCTTTTAGCATTGCCTCGAGTCTTTGAACTGTTTCACTGGGAAGTTCCTTTGTTCCTCTCAGCTGTGCTGGGTGTCACTCACTGGGCTTGTTAATGGGGCTGCCCAGAGATGCACCAGTGGGCACTGGAATGCAAAACCTTGAACTTTTTGATGAGTGGATCTCTGTGCAGCCTCTAGTCACGTTCCACTTGGAGGTTTGCCTGCAATTCTTTGCATTCCCACTGACCAGTAAACATTTTCAAGCAAAGTGGTAGTTGTAAAATATCACATGTTTACTGTTGAATAGATGCCTTCTTCAAACCTGATGCAGTGCTTTGCACATGTTTGGTGTATTTTTGTAAAAAGAGAAATTGCATTCTTGGATCAGAGACACTTCCCTTTGTTTGACAGTAGTTAATACGGAGAGGTTCAGGTCCCAGGCTGATCACCAGGGGTTATTCTGCTTCCCATCAGCTGCTAGAAACTCTGATGGAAGTGGTAAAAGGCAGCAGAGCAGACTCTGAAAATGGGTTGTCCCGCCAGAGATTTCTATGGATGCTACTTTTTTTTCTTAATTCTTTTAAATCCTTTGCCTCAAACAAGAAAACAAATTTCCTGGGATAACTATCTCCTTCATTTCTTAAAGCATTGTGTTTCATCCAGAGATTTACATTTTCTTGATCTTTGGTCATGAGGCAGGATAAACAGTAGCAAGTGTGTCTATGAGTTCCTTCTGTGCCTATTTTATACCTGTTTTTATTCATTTTCCTGCTTATCCAACCAATAATGACATGATTCGCCCCAGTTTTTTCTTAATGATGCTCCATGTGCCTAGTGAGTATACAATTTAAAACTTCTGTGGAAAAAATGAAAATATAATAGACAAACCTGGTGGAATATATTTTGCAGCTTTTGAAGGAAAATTAGAGACAAAGAACCCACATAAATATTGAATAAACATTTTTGAAAAGGTTTTCCTTGTCAAGTATAGTAACATTTTTCATCACTGTAACAAGCTTAGGAGGCCAGGGTGCTAACCCAAAGAATGCATCAGAATTAATAGACTGGATAGGGCAGGTGAAGCCTTCTCATTAGCCCCCAACAGTGCAAAATCAATTGGCAAGAGATGACTTAACTGAAGCTTCATGTTTCTTACTTGTGAATATAATTAATCTAAAAGACTTACAGTGGAAATCCCATCTAAAAATTGTTTGTGGTGTTGCAGCTTTGCAATAGTAATGGCTGAACATCAAAGCAGGCTGAGCTGTTACACTGTGCAGCATCTAAAATTGTCCAAAGTACAAGTTTTAAATGGATGCTACTGCCTTTGAGACTTAAGTGAAATGCATTTTTAATGCCATTCTTCAGTAGTTCTGTCTTTTTCTTTGGAAAGCTGCCCAGGGATGTTTGGTCTGTAGTGAGGGTTTGATCTAGGCTGTCTCAGGGCACAGGTGAGCCATGAGGTTGCCTGAAATAGCAAAGTAAGAGACTTGGCAAAATGGCACTGGCTCCTCCTTCAGCAGTTTGTGGTGGAAGGCTGCTGTTGAGCTTGAAGCTGTTGTTGAGCTTGGAGATGGCTTTTCCTCACAAAGAGCACCCATTGTTTCGCCTGCATATGATACCATAGGAGCTTAAAACTTAGTTCATCTGATATTCATCATCCACAATAATTTTCTATTGATACACTATCTATACCTTATGCGAGTTTCTTAGAGAATAATTTATAGCTTAGAGTTTCATTAAAACAGTGCATAAAATCTACTCCATGATAATTCATGTGTCTGGAGTTGTGCTGGGGTGCAGTACTTCACTGTGTACAAGTGGTCAAATTGGCCATGGAATATTAATGGGTTGTGGATTGCAGGCTTTTGGTAGTCTGGCTTCAGGTTGACAAGAATGATAGCTTTCATTTGCATGCAAAGACTCCAGCCGTTCCTTTAGGATGGATGAAGGGATCTGGCTTCATCCGTCACCCCTTCTTTACTTTTTTATAAGACAAAAGGAAAAAGAATTTTAAAAGTCAAAACATAAAGATGTCATAAAATGTTCTTTGCAGATCTCCTTGGTATAGAGGGTAATTTCAAGCATCTTATTTCTGCCCAGAATCCAAGAGAAACATTTTGAGTCCAGATGAAATTATGTGTCCTTTGTGCTAAATACACTTTGTTCATTAAATAAAGCATACTCCATTTGAGATTTTCACGAATTTGTAAAATCAAGCTGCATGATCCACATTTAGGAAAGGAATAAAATTATCACAGGAATCATTTTGGTTGGGAAAGAACTCTGCATAATCTAACACAATCTGTGAAATTTAGAAATGCAGCGAAAAGAAAGGTATGTTGGCAACTGTAGGAGTAAGGAAGCTTGATAACATCATGCAATGGGAGCCCTGCTAACACTGAATTCTTCTACTTTCCAGCATCCACCTTGCTCAAGTGACAGCACCAATGGTAACCCCTACCATCAGTGCCACTGAATGTTTCACATCAGGAGATGCGTAACAGTCAATGCCACAGGCATTTACACGTATATTGCAGTCGTGTTAAGTGTTCAGCCCTGCTGTAATTACTTTGTGATAGGCACCTTGTGGGATTTTGCCATCTGTGCTTCAGTAATGTGCAATCTGTGCTATTGTTTCTACTCCACTTCACCAGAGTCCTGAGTCGTACTCTATTGCATAAGCTCCACCACAGTCTCACCGGTTTATTCTCTACAACCCTACAGGACTTAATTACCTTGAGAGAAAGGGGAAGAAGGTCCAGCACATACCTGAGAAATAAAAGATCCCAAACCAAAAATCTAGTTCATCTCTACTTCTCTTTACATTTTCATGATTTGAACAGAGTTCACCTAGTACATTCTCTCAAAGCCATTTGGCTCTTTCTGTGCACTCTGTTAGCATCCTGTGTGCAATAGCTGGAGACACCTCAGGTGAGGAGACTGACAGCAAGACTCTTCATTCAGAAGTGATTTTTTGGATGGAATTATTAACTGCTCTTATTAGTTCTGGATAGTCACCATGGGCTACAGAGTCACACCTGCAACAAAAGCTGTTGGAGAGGAACAGGACAGGTACAATCAGTTCTTCAAGATTTTGACTGCTCTCAAAGTCAAGGGAGCTATAGTCGTGGCCAGCTTCTTCTTGCTGCCAGAAGCATGACCTGTCAAACATGGGTCTGTTCTGAGTCACTGAGAACTTAATGGGTTAAAATCAAAACCACCAGTAATGATCCAAGATCATCTGAGTGCCTCAAAATTCATTTCTTGTGAGGTGCATTTCAGCATGGACACAGCATCTTCCTTAAAGCTGTGATTGTGTTGTCCTTCTTTCTATGTCATAAAAATAATTCATGTGATGAATTCCCATTATTTACTGCTAATATAGAAATGCAAAAATTCTTCTTGCAGAAAATTGTCCCACAGAGGCAGTCCTAACAGTGCATTAAGGCACTTTTGATCATAGGTAGAGTTTTCAAAAAGTGATGTTCATAGTGGTAGTAGCAGAGGGGGAGGCATCCAGCTGCTGAATCATTCCACAGCATTTTCCCAAAAGAAGCATTTCCTGCATGAACAGTAATAAATAGAGAAAAATTCTTTGTCATTGGTTAATGACTCCTGACTTCCATACAAGTCCTGAGTTTATTAAGTAGGAGTTTTTTGAGAATAAGTGTTCAGTGTTTATTTTCAAAGATGGAGATATTTATCCTTAGACAGTACCTCATTGGACTGGCTTTATTTCTGTTAGAGCAAATGATAAATGGAGGTGCAATCATTTTGTCAGCTTAAACTGAGAGGAAGGAAATAACACAATAGGCAACTGATGGAGAAGTGTATTTTGACTGACTGATGGAGCACACTACAATAGTGTTAATCAGGAAATGGGGTCCCTGTATAAACACAGCCTCACAAAATTGCATTTTTATGAATGAATTGCTTTGTGTGGTACTTTTCACCTTGTGTGGTAATTTTCTGCTGTGCCAAGAAAATGAAAAGCAATTATTCTGAGATGGTAGCAGGACTTTGTGGTGATCCTGTGTTAGAGGTTCGGTCCACAAAGTCCAGGTGAGAATCCTTGGCTTTTTAAACAAGCTTTTAACTCTTCAAGTGAACAGTTCATTCTCTATCAGCCAAACTACAGCTCTTAAATTTACATTTACATCTGCTCAATTGGCTCTCACATTTGTTTAGCTGTAAGCAGCGAATGAAAGATGAAGCAGTAGCAGGTCAGGCCTGAAGCATTTTACTGACAGCTGCTGGGAAATCTCTTAGAACAGGCTGGGATTTCAGGTGAGACAAAGAGGGTTAGGTACATATCTTTTTAAAAGGTATAATGCTTAGCTTCTCTTAGCAACATGTGCCCTCTGGTTAATGTATTGATTGAGAGTTTTGTATGCAGTTAGTTCCATCATCATCTATGGTGTGCAGTGTTGCTGCCAGGATTTGTAGTTGCCAAAGCAGATCTAAGCCATGTCTGGAAGCATATGTATTTGAACTGGGAGTGAACAAAAGCTTAACTTTGGGTATGAGCTAGTTTCAGATTAAGGATTTGGCATGCAGTTATTTGCCCCAGAGGATGCTATTCAAACTGATCTGTTCTGCTGTCAAAAGGTTAGCCAGATTCTTGATTGAATGATACTGGAGGCTCTGTGTTAATGAATGGTGGGAAAATGCCAGATCCTTTGATGGAAGGAAGTAGGTTGGCATGCAATTGTCTCACAGAAGCTTTAAAACAATTTTGTTAGATTCCCTGCATTCTGTTTCGTATTTAGATAATTTTTCATTTCATCATTTCAAATTACATGAGCAAATGTCCAGGAGGTACATCAACAGCAAAATTATAGAACAGCAAATGTACTTTGGGTGCTTATCACAAGAAGAGGGAAGTAATTATCCACCACAAGGAAGAAGAAGAAAACTGTTCCCCAACATTTGACCAGGTCCTAGCTACATGGGAGTTAACATTTTAGCTCCCTTCTAAGAATTATCTGGTCTGGAAAACACTCCAGCTGTGCTGAGCCACAAGAAAGAGGCCCTTCAAATCATAAGCAGCTGGATTTCAGTGCATGACCCTGGTGCTAACTGGAGCAATTCAGGGCCTGGAGTACAGGTGGTGCCTGTTAGCTCGGGGCATGTCCTTTTGCATGGCACAGGGGAAGGGGATCTGCCTTCAATCCAGAGGTTTTGATAAGCTGAGCCACTCAAAATATGCAGTAAGAGACTTGAGTTCATTGTAGTGACAGTTTGGGCTCCCTGTCTGTCAGTGTGGATGCTGTAAAGTCTAACTGAAATGGGGTGAGTACTGTGAAGGTGCTGCAGAGGGAAGGTAGGAATATTGTGGGGAAATAGAGCTGTGTCAAATAACAAACTGTGAAGGAGCTGGTGCTTACTGAAAAGCCTGATAGGTTTTCTAGCTGGTTATCACTGCTTATCCCTAAGTAATGATATCCTAAGGCTGTTTGTTTTCAACTGCTTTGCACTTTTTCAAGGGAGCTCATTAGTGTGTCTGAATATGGAATGACAGATTTTTGAAACAGTAGGACTATGGTGGGGGAAAAAAATGAGCCTCAAGGCTCTGAGGCTCCACTGGCACTTAAAAGTAGGAGCCACTCCTTTAAGGCAGTTTTCTTCTTTACTTGGTCCTGTGAGTAGCTAAACATTGACCTGTGCAGCACGTCATGCCCTGCTTTATCTGACAGAGATCACTGTGTAACTAACTGGAGAGACCAAATCTTTTACAGGTCCCTTCTCTGCTTTTCTGCAGCATTTCTGCTGGGATAGCATATTCCTTGTGACTATGACAAAGAGAGAATGAAAGTATCATGTATGCTGGGAGAGAAAATGCACCTGTGGGAACAGCTGCAGAGGATCACATCAGTGTATTGATTTGCAGAACACTGTCCCTTTAAAACTCTTATGGACAAATGGAATGACAAGTATTGTTGATTATTATTCTAAAGTTTGTGTTACTTTTGAATTAGGTAAATATAAGCATAGGAGAAAACAGCACTTCAGACAGTTTCTGAGCAGTCTGCCTGCTAAACAGCCTCTGGCTATGTTCATCTGGCTCTTTTGGGAGGCTCATGCATTGCCAGGTGCCTCTGGGTAAAGAAATGTCTTTCCAGCTTGCCAACCAACACTTGTTACTTCCAGCCATGCCCCAGGTAGTGTGTGCTGTTCTCCTGGGACCAGGCACAGAAGTATCCCCTCAGTCCCAGTTCTGTGCTTTATCTGTCTGATAGCACTTCCACAAACAAATCCAGCCAAGGCAGGCCCAGCCTGGTCACAGCATGAAATCCTAGAATGATGAGGAAAGGCAAAGCAAGCCCTTAGGCTGCTGCATTGTCAGACCCAGTGCTTTCCAAAGGTGGGTTTGTCTTGGTGGCCACAGGAATTGTTGCCTTGGGAAGCTGATGTCATCCTTGTTCTAGTGGCTTCACCATGGAAGTGTTGCTGCTCAGAGCAGCCCAGGGACATGCCACATTCCATGGCATTTGGAAGGGGAAAAAAAAAGTGTAGACAGCTGTATCCCAGCTCTTCCCTTGACAGTTCATGAGGTAGATTCAGTTTCATAGCAGAATTACTGCCCCTTTGATAACAGGAAGAGCATTTACAGTACATTTAATTGTTTTAATTTCATGTAGCTTTCTGGGAGGTCAAGTAAGAGTTTATACTGTTAGCTTTTCTAAATATGTGTTAATACAGTAACAGCACTAACTTTTTGTTCTCCTTTCCCTTGAGCAAGGCTGGAAATCAGTGCCGAATAGCTATAAAATGTTCCTAGAATTAAAGAAAATTCTTGTAGAGGAATGGGAATTTGAGTAAAGGTTGTTTTTGGACTTCTGTCAAGTACAGAGATCATATAAGTCTAGAACCCCTTGTAGCTGAAAATATCTTCTATTGCCTTTCTATGTAAGAAGGACCAAAAGTGAATTTCAGTAGGTGAAAAAGTGATCTGATGGCTGACCTCTAAAATAAGAATAGCCTTTGTTTCAGTAAATACATCTGACATTGAAGAGCCAGCAGTTTGTTGCCTTCTCATCCCAAAATTCTTTTGGGCCATTTCAGTCCCTCTAGAAGGAGCTCTGACAGGCTGCCAGTTCATTATGGTGATTACACTCCAAGAAGACTATGGCAGAACATAACATTTAAAATGTGACATGTAGGAGCACATTTAGAAAACTTCCAAATGCTACAAGTAAAGCTGAGGGAAAGAGGGGGAAGCCCTGGTCAGATTGGGTTAAAAAGTGTGTAGGTGGCAATGGGATAAGAAGAGAACATTAAGTAAGGAAAGCCTGAATACACTGACTCAGCATGGATGAACCTGCTCCAGCAACTTTTCTCCATGTTCTACTGCAATTTAGTATCAGAAATGAAAAATAATAATATAAGAAAAGCATAAAGATAGCAAGAAAAGACTGAAAAATTGAAGAAAAAGCTATGGAAAAAACCTGTTGTAAGTATACCAGAAACTGAAACTCTCATGAGGCTTTTGTGGATGTAAAATTGTTTTGTTGGTTGACAGTTGTTGTTTGTCAACAACAAATTCAGGGCAAAATGAGTTCTGGTGATGAGTTTTAACAGGAAAAGTTTGAAGGTAATTTTGAAATGTTTCATTTCCTGTGGTGCAAGATGCTGTATTTAAAAACACTCCTCCCCGTTTTCAGGAATACAGTCATTTATTTCAAGCTAAGCCAAATTTACAAAACCTATTTGCACTGTCTGGCCCTAAGTTTTCAAACAGGGGTGTGAAGCCTGTGCCTGTAGCTCTGCTTTTTAATAGTTGTGTTATCTGCTTGCTGGAGCAATCCTCTGGTAGGACAAGACAGGTGTTGTTTCTTGTTCTCAGATGGAGATATTTCTGCACAGTAGGAGGCAGGGTCCCCACTCAGGCTTTGAGGAGAGGGTCCATGTACCCCTTCTGCTGGGGTGGCAGTCTAAGCTCCTGTGGAGCTGCTGGGGTCCACACAATTATGTGCAAGTTTTTTATATATTGTTTTGGGAAGGCATAAAGACATGTTGAGAATGGTCACACTGAGATAATTTGTCTGGCACGTCAAATTCATTGTGTTAACTTTGCAACTTGAGGGTCTAATCTGCTTGTTCTACTTATTACATGTAGGTTAAAAGTGAGAAATTGAGATTGTTTTGCTTTGTGCTAAAAATGTAATTCTTGAAATAGATAATTTTTTGTTGAATCAGAGGACCACCACAGCCACGAGGTTGGTGGTAACACATTGGCTGTGTAATAGCTGTAGTATTTAATAAATGTTTACATGCCATCAAGTGAACAAACATTTGATTGCTTACATGACAGAGCTTTTCTTTTGCAGTCATTGGTCTCAATTTTTCCATTACATTTTCTCATTTTCTTTTCTAGCTTTACTCACAGACAAACCTCCAAAGCCATTGTTCCCCATGGAGAACCAGCCAACAGTTATAGATGTCCAGCTGGGTAAGTCCCCTTCTGGGAATAACAGATCCTAAACTTCCACTCTGGTAGCAGATGGGATAAATTGAAAGCGGTAAGAAAGGTTTAGTGGTAGTTATTACATGCAAATCAATTTGCAGCTTCTCATTTATAACCCCAGAATTTACTGCTACAGCAATTTAAGGGAATGAACTTGTGCAACATCAGGGGATGGCAGTACTAATTGGTTACAGTGGGTATTAAATATAAAGCACTGATACTCTTTTAAATATTTGATTGGTAGAGTAATAGATGTCTACATTGCTGCTGTATTGGTCTGTTGTTCACCCTAAGACAAATATTCTCATAAAAGAAGGGTTGATTCCTTTAAAAGCTGGTGTAAAGCAGTGTCTTTTCAGGTTGTTCTGAATGTGTACCAGAAGGGGCTTTTGACTAAAATGCTTATATGCTTTTCTCACTCCTGTTATATATTCTTCTGTGAATGTACATCTCTGAATCTCAGCTAGCAGCCTCTATTTTCTGTCATGTTAGAAAATAACGTTAGAGAGTTCTGCTAGCTTTGGGAAGCTGTAGGGCATTGTGATACTGAAAGAACTGCTCAGCATTGAGGTTCCAGAGGTTTTTTTCAATTACTTGAAAATAGATTTCTAATTTTAAGAGGCAGAATTGGACTTGCTGTTGAGGACTGTGGTGCTGTGAGCTTAAATTACAAGAGATGTATTGCATATTATTCACTCAGTCCTGAAACTGTGGTACTTTCCTTCTTGAGCTTGACTCTCCTCCTTCTTTTATAGCAAAGCAGGGTCAGTGTGAAACATTTTAAGAGGGCTGGTGACATTGTGGTAAAACTGTTGGTATTTGTGAAATTCTGCAGGGTTCTACTTGAGATGAGTACAAAGACAAATCCTTGTTCTTAAACCAGGTGCCAAACAATGTCAAAGAAGTACTGCGGATGTATGAAGTTTAAAAAATGGGACTTGAATTCTTGAATGTGAGAATATAAATTATTTGTGACCTTAGTGAATCTTAAAGATTACCTTTCTCTCATACACCTGAATTGACTCAGGAGTGTATAAGGGCTTGCACAGGGAAGACAGCAGTGGATCTGGGAAGCAGCCTGTGCCAGATGAATCATGCAGATAGGTGCAAATCTACATATTTATGTTCCCCTCCACAGGGCTTGAATATCTGTAGCTGAACAGAAATTGCCCCTAAAAGAGGATACAAAATGGATCAGGAGCCATAGTTAAAACCCTGCCTGAGTTAACAGCAGAACACAGTCATTGAAGTTTGGATCAGCCCAAAAAGGCTGAATTCAATCTCCTGGTCTAACTTCTTAGTCAACTTTCTACTGATTTCCTTTGGGAGCACACTGTCCTTGCATACATCTGTGTAATAAAGGCAGTCAGAGTACACATCTTTATTCCTTGCATTTTCATTTCATCTTCATTTTCTCTTCCAAGTTCCCCTGTTCCAGCAGGACTCTGTTGGTTTTGCACTGAATTCTTTGTTGCTTTTTGCATGAAGACACTTTGTTCTGACTGATTAAAAAGGAGGTTTGATTAAAAAAATTTAAAACAAACAAACCCCCTCCTCTCCATGGAAATGTGCCTCAGTAATAGGATTTTGGAATATCTCTAGAGGGAAATACAAATCTTGCATCTTTACATGCTGGAATGTAAGCCATTAGTTGTCCCTTAAGATCAGGGAATTTACATATGGTGCTTTTTTTTTTATATGTTAATGGATTTGGTTATTGCCACTAAACCTTATTCATGGAACCTGAACTTAACTTCTTTTACAGTGAAGTTCACTGATTTCCCTCTTGATTTAACTTGGCAAATAGATAAAGCTGGAAGATTCTCAGGGAGCACCTTCATCTTGTGGAGGCCACCAGCAGCTTGGGGCAGGAAGGCTGTGCTGGCCTCTGAAATGTGCCAGAGCCTTGAAGGTCTGGGAATCATTTGATTCCACAACGTAACGTGGGAGAAAGTTTTGTGTAAGGGCACATGCTGGAATACTTCATTGAAATCTCCTAGAAGTTTTGAGCAGTTGGCATTCTTCGGTATTTTATTAGAAATTAAAGGGACATTTCTGTGTTTTACATGCACTTTAGCCTACGGAGTCAAATCACCCAATATGCCTGATATTTCAGTAGTTATGCAAGTACAAATGTGCCACTAAGCTACAAAAGACATGGAGTTTAATCCATCTGCTTGTTCTGCAGAGATAATTTTCATTTTTATTGGAAAGCTAATCTTTAAAGAAATAGCTGTCTTTTCTCTATAAATAGAGGAGATTAATAATTACTGTCTTTGTCCTTAATGATTAGCACAATGCAATGCAAAATCTCCCTAGGCCTCTAGGCAGTGGCCTAACTATTTAGCAGCCTTACTGCAAACTTCAATATTCACCTTTTAGCTTTCTTGTAAGAAGTTTCAGTGAAAACAGGTATGCACAATTCTTACTGACAGTGGATAAAAGAACTCCTTCAGGCTTCAAACGTGGTCCAGAACCTGCCTTGTTCTTCTTAAGAAGCGGGAATGTATTTTGTGTTTTCTGTTTTTCTTTGGAATGTGACAGAGATCTAAACCCAAACCCGTCAAGGTTAGAGAGAAGCACAAACTGGAATTTGCTTTTTTGTTTTCTGTATTTGATTGTGGTGGACAAACAGAGCCAGAGATGGGGGAGGGTTGACAGGAAGACAGAAAAGCATCCTAGAGGTCTGGAGAAATAGTCCAAATCAGTTTCACTGTCTCATTTGCTTTACCAATTTTATCTCTAGACCGACCTAGAAAATGATGACTGGTTTACTGCTTCCTTTTTGTAAAAACAAAAATAGTTTTTTTGCTTTGAGGTCAGTATAGAAATAGTTCTTGAATGCATGGTATATGATACATTTATTCTTACTGTACCTTAGTGTTAACAAATAATGTTTGTTCTTACTATATAGCATATGCCTTGCAAATATATGGCATTACTCTGATGACGTTCTTCCTTAAAAAAATATTTCTGAGTTGTCTTCATGACATTAAAGCCAAATTTGATAATACAGGCCAAAGTACACACAGCTCTTGTGCCCAGGAAATGGGGTGGTTTTGGCTGAAAGCATTTAAGACCACCTCCCATGTAAAGCTCTGAGTGTGAACTTATTAAAGTGCATGCCATTGTGATTCAAAGCTGAATTGTTCAAAGGCCCCTTTTTTAGAGCAGGGCTTGCTCTTACTTTGACCAACCATATAAACCTAAGTGTGTTTATGAATTGTTCAAGCCAAATCCCTGGGTTTAGAGAATTCCTTATGTGATTTAGAAGATTAAAGATTGAGACCTCAGTTAGGTGTCTTGGGGCTGTGAGCAGTAAGTTTTTAAGATCTGTTATCTATTTTTACATACAGCTGTCTGGCAGCAAGTGGAGCATGCTGTGCTGCAAGCCTTAAGATGACATGTTGGTATGTTGCTTTGCTGATTTCTTAATTAATTTGTTAAATTCTCTCCCAGCTAACTTTGTTCATGCTTAGCACTTTGAGAACATGGAAAGAAGGAAAACCACTCCTTTGTATTTTGATTACACGATTACAGAGTAGGTTTCTCCTCTGAATTTGCACAGTTCTAGTAGCACCAAGAAGCCAAAATCCAACTGATCCCTCGGAGCTGCTGTGCTGCCAGCTCTCAGCTGGTGTAAAAACAGTGTGGCAGAGGTGTTGGTGGGAGAAAGGAAGCACAGTTGGGCTTTGCTGATTTTTGTCTGGACACAGATCTGTAAGGATCTATATCTGGCCAGTCTATGTATAAGCAGCTGCCAGAGTTCTCTAGCTTGCACCATGGCTGCTATTTTTCATTTGTGTGTTCCACGGAGTATCAAAAAAGCTAAAAATACAACCTCAGAATAGATGCTAAATCTGTTAATTCTGTACCACATATTGCAGTGACTGCAGTGTTAAGTTAGTCTTCTTATGAATGAGTGGAATGAATTTTGCATGTTTGGGTCTATATTAATTGAATAAATAATTTACATATAATTTGCTTTTCAGCTATGTCTTGTTTTTATTTTCAGGTGTTTACTTAAAAAATGTAGCAGGGGTCTTACAAAACAAAGCAAGAATTCTCTGCGTTAATTCATTTACTGAACAGGGAGGATGTCAAAGGGTTTAACCTGCTTTTGTCATGGTAGTTTCTCTATTTCTAAAGATGCTGAGGAAAGAAAACACATGGTTTATGAGCATTGTCATTCCTCCTAATAGCTGAACTGTTCAGAAAGATTTTGTTTCTAAAAGATTTAACAGCACAATTCCTTGGGACTCATTATTAGGCAGATCAATAGAGATCAATAGAGCTACTGTAAAACAAGTACAAGGGAATATACAAAGTTACATCTGCTGACAGGTATAGGAATAGACTAAAAATAGTTAGGAATAAAAAAGCCCTTTTGGTTTGCAACACTGGCTGGAAATCATTATTTAAAAAGTGAAAATTCATACATTTACTGACATTTTAAATATACTACTTCACTCTCCACAGTCTTAATTTTCACTGTGGTGCCTCCTCTCCTCTTAAAAATAAATAATAATTGTTAACAAAAAAAGCCTTGCAAGATGTTTGAGACATTCATTTCATATCAAGCCTGTTTATTCAAGACACTCCAGCACTGTCTCTCATTACAGATTTGCTCATTAAATCTTGCATTCTTCATATTTAAAAATACAATTATTTAATAAGCAGTTGAATAGAGTGGTGATATTGGACAGAAAGCAATTCAGAAATATTGTACTATATAATGCCTCAAATAGAGCAGGTGATTTGAAAGTGAACTTGGGAAAAATTTTTATTCAGTGTGCTAGGAGTGTGGAAGCAGCACTGATTCTTGTCTATGGTCAGGCCTCTTGAGTATTGTGGACATGCCTTTTGATTTGTGGTTTATTAAAGGGTCATGTGTGATAACTGCTCAGGAACCTGTGGGTGTGTCTGAACACCAGGGATCCTGGATGTTGCTTATTCCATGCTGCCTTTCTTTCCTCAGCTCCTCCCAGGCATTCTCCAGCCCAGGGCTTAGCAGGGGCTCTCAGAGGGAGATCTGAGTTTCCATAAGCCGGGTCAAACCCAGAGCTTTGCACCCCCTGGCTCATCTGGGATGGCATAGAAGAGGCAAACATGGAGGAATCAGAGGTGACCTGATCTCTGAGTCAGCAGAGAGGCTGACTGAAAGTTTTCCATAGAGACTCATTGTTCTTTCCTTGTGCAAGGCCTGATGGTGGATAAGTGACAGTCTTGCCGCAAATCATGTTCTACTGTCTTATTCTGTCCACGTGGTGTAACCCTTATCCCCTTACAAATTCATGTCTGAGAGATGTGAATGGCAGAGCAGAGTGGGACTAAAGGCAGAGAAGATCTGTGGGTTGTATCCCTCCACCCCAACAGCAGCAAAAATTTGGTTTCCTCCAAGTACTCCCTATGCTGTACCTTCAATTCACAGCCCTGCCTCCCTGTACTGTTGCTGTCTGGAGGAGCGAGCTGGTACCTTCACCAGCTGTTGTCTCCTCCACACCTTCTTCCAGTCATCCATGGCTCTTCACTGCATCCACCTCCTCCCACAGATAAACTGGGAGATCCCTGTTCTTCCTACGGGTGGAGCCTCACACATTGTTCCCTCCCTTCACCAGTTTGCAGACTTGCTGTGTGAATCACCCCAGACTCAGTGCTGGAAAATCATTCTCCTCCCAGCAGTGCAGACTCATGTAGCAAAAGCTCTGTGTTTCTGCACAGAGGATACATGAAGGAGCAATTTTCACTAGGAAATTAAGAGAAACTGAGGGAATGATCTTTAGGACCTGCCTTCCTTTGCAGCACAAAGGATACAGCTCCACAGCTATTTCAGCTGTATGTGCCTGTAGGAAAGGAGGCAGGATTTACATCTCTTGCAATCATTCTGTTCTAATCTGCAGGGAATATTAGAGACAAATTGTCTGACATTTAGGTTTAGAAGTAGTTCCCTAAATACCCAAAGTGTATTACTGCTAATGCTTTGATGCTAATTTGGTATGTTGTTAATATCCCTGCTTCTCTCAGGGATAATGGTGCAATACTGCACTTCAGAGACTTGGGCTGGAATCTGTGGTTCAGCTGGTGTAAATCCACAGTTGTTCTGCCTTTTATATGGTTAATCCAGGTTTTCATCTGTGAAACAGAACAGATCATTGTCACACTTCTTTCTTTTATTTTAATGGACTTGAAAAGACAAGCCAAATTCTGACTGCTGATCCATAGTTTTTACGCCCACTGGGATCCATGAGATTGGCACAGATATGTCGGACATTAAGATTTAGCCCTCTGCAGATTTTTTTTCTGTACTTCCATAAACTATTTATTGCTTATGTTGGATTCAGTGGATGTTAGGTCAGTATATACTCTGAGGGCAAAACTGTCTATATAGAAAAACTTGATTAATTGGTGTCAGATAGACACCCTTGCAGTTAATTTTGAAACAGCAATACTGTAGACCAATTTGTTGTCTTCTTTTTGTTCTGAGAAAGTGGTTAGGAGGAAACACTCCAGTATGTCCTGACTTACAACTGTATGTCCCAAGGCATTCATCCAAGGGCATTAGCTAACTTATGATGATTGAGGAATGCCTCAAATGTGTGGGGGTGTCCAGGACATGGACCTTTAGAATATCACTAGGATTAAACTGCAATTACCATCACTTCAGCTGCAACTGTGCTGAGCTTGGCTAAAGAATCTCTTGTTTGGTTTCTCAGTTTACTTCATTTGACTGCTGTCTGGAGAAATGGGCACAAGATTGTTTCTGCAAAAATGAAGTTCAGCCCATGAGACAGGAAGTAGAAAAGATGGTGTTGGTGGAGAACAGGGGCGTAGGCCTGTTGGTAAGAGCTCTGGGACTTTTTTCTGCTATAACTCTCCTGACCTTGACCAGGGCTCTGTCCTCATTTAAAGTGAGGATACTGCTTCTTTTGCTTTCAGGAATGTTGTGACAATAAAATCACCTGGTATTGGGAAAGTGCTCCAAGAAGGGCAAAGAAGGAGTACAGATAGAAAAAGCTTTGACCTGGATTTTTGCCTCATGGACCTTGCCTTTTTGTGCTCTGAGCCTGACTGCAAACAGAGACATTTAACTTCACAGACCACAGACATATGCTCTTGTGCATTGAAAGTCAGACAATATTAATGTTCCAGAAAAGACAACCACAGGGCAAAGTTTGCGCCATTTTCCATGCTTGTTGGAAACACTGGAAAGAATTCATGTGCTGCCATTTTACATTCCCTCTACAGTGTTTGTCATGTGAATGAGTTATTAAGCTATGAATACCTCATATATTCTGTAAATTACAGAGTAGAAACATTCGGCACTAGTATTTTGACCTTTTCAGCATTCTGTGATTTGCTGGGCATGCCATTCCACATCTTTTGTTTATGGTCTCACTAAAATGTAGGGATGGAGCTGAGTGGGCAAACAGTCAAAAAATACAGGGCTGGGAAAGGTCAGGGTCATGCATCACGGCACTGCTGTTCAGTGGGCAGGGAATTTTAAAATCTAGACTAAGCGTTCTCGTGATTCTTTCCTCCTTCACTGAAAAATAATAGAAAATTTTATTTTGTAATCTGTTCCAAAGGCAGCAATGCAGAAAATTAAGACTGATGGTATAATTTTAATTTCTTAAAGTTTCAATATCGTAGTGTCATGATCTTAGAGGCTGTGAAAATCAAAGCTGTCATAGTCCTTCAAAAGAAGTGAGATGGAATTCTGCTCACCGAATCTTTGCTTCATTTAATCCATGTTTGATGAATGTTGCTCTTACCTTCATCCTCAATACCCTTGTGCTTGTCTCTATCTTACAGAAACAAATAGTTTTTATTAGGTAATTGAACTTCGACCATTAGAATGAGATTGGGTTACAGTTTTCGTGTTAGGTATTGCAATCCAATGAAGACCAAATGAAAGACAGTCAAAGCAAGACTTCTCTTGAAATTAAGAGATATTTTTATTGCCTACTGAAGACACATGTTACGTGACTTTCCAGAAGCCCTAATCAGATGGAAAGTAAAAAATAGAGGTAGTATGCGGGAAGTCAGGCAATTCCTAATCTGAGGAAAAGCAACAGAGACACTCAGATTTCTATCATCCATTTTAGATTAAAACAAACTGCACAGTGAATGATAACTGTAACTTTCTGCTACTTAGTAGGTTTTTATTATCTGCTTACACTGTATGAGAAACTTACTAATTTTAACATGCTTGGCTCTAGTTCCATGAATAAGTGATTATAATTAGTCATGAAAGCATCCATGGAGATCTTATTGATGCACAGTCAGGTGAGCAGTTACTTCAGCTCACAGGAGCCTAAACATTTACTGGAGCAATACTTTATATTACTCAAATACAAATTTCACTGATGGTCTTGCACACTGCATTAATAAAAGGCCTAAGAAAATTTTGGTTTATATGTAGCAGTGCTGTTAAATTTAAGTGAGCTGAATTTACCACTGCTATAATGTCAGTGATGAAGTTTGTAAATGGTCCTATGTGATTTCCTGGCCAAATGTGATGTTACCATTTCCAAAAGTGTTTTTCACATTTCTCTGATCAAGCTCAGGGGTTTGATTTGGGGATTTAAATACTTAGGATGCAATCATTTTAATTTTAACAAGGAAAAGAACTGGTGTGTTAACTGTGCTTTTTCATTACTAATGATATGATTAGGTACTAGCAAATACTCTATTCTCTGAATTTTGTCTCTCTTTATGAAGCAGAAGATTGTCCATGTGGATATTTCCTTGGATACAGCCTCTACATGCTTCTGCACTTGACACAATACTTTGAATAGTTTATTATCAAGTCCTGCATAAGCAGAGTTTGAAAAGTGAAACTGCTATGATTGGGCAGGCTGATCAAATCAGGATTTCTGTCTCCCAGTTCCATTATTGGAAACTCTTTTCATTGATTTCCTCATCTGCATTGATGAATTTGAAATACAATTTATAAGTAATATTCTGCAGCCTGTCATTCAAATTGTTGATATTAATAAACATTGCAGGCAAAAAACTGCTTCACTGTAGCATTCAAGCACTGCCCCAATGAAGTGAATGCATACAGATCAGGCAGAGAATTTAATTTATAAGTGCAGTGAGTACTTGTGGTTTAGTTTTACCTGAATTCACCTGCCTTTCCTGCTTAACTCACTTTGGAAACTGAGTTGTAGAGACTGCACTGTGTGCAATAAGTAATCTGCTTTACTAAGGATCATTGACCAAGTGCTTTTATTTAGGATTGTGGTTTAACTTTCTTAAGTTAGTGAATAGTGAATATCAAATTGTTATTTACCCTGTGGGCACATTGGCTCTGAGAGGGGATCTGTTGCATTTGAGCAGTTATTCAGAGGCAGACAAGCATGCTGCTTCTCTCCATGTCAGGATTTTAAACCCCCACCTCTCACAATTCAGCTCATCCCTTCACAGCCTGACCTCTCTTGTGTGAAATGCCTCCTCAGTCAGAAAACTCTTCAACAAACCTGTGATTCCAAACACCTAAATTTTTTAGCAGCATTTGGGGGTTATCAGTAGTAGATTTGCCTGTAAAAAATCCACAAGTGAATCACAACACTGTAGTGTGTAACAACGGGTGTGGCTGTCTTAGGTTATTAGGCTATCTTTTAAAGGAGAAATCAGTAAATCCTCCCTGGGAATTTGCAAGCATCTTGTTTTCTGTGCTAATTTTGTATCAGGACCTTCGTTCCCACTGGTCTTGTACAATATTCTGTGTAGTGTAGCTGTGTAGTAAGGTGTTCTACCAACATTTCAGCAAAACTGACCATGCAGATTCATTTTTTTCTATGTGATATAAGACTCTTCTGTAACTAACTTATAAATATTGGTGTATATGCATAACTGGTTTATTTTCTCTTCCGAAGTTATTTATCTTGCAGTGTCAAACACTGAAATCCCTGTCAGTTTTCATTAATCTTATTTCTAAGGGCACATTAGTTAAAATTACAAATATCTTCTGATTGAGAGAGCTTTGGCTGCTAATAGTACTTTTGAACTCTGATTCTGTTATCCTACATAACCATCTCAAAAGTACATCATGTTCAGAAACATCACTTTAAGTGTTTAGGGAGGTGTTATCAGAAGTTTGGTGTATGTTGACTTCTAGCACAGCAAAAATTATGTGACAAATGAGAGTACTTGAAGGTCTAAATTATGAACAGAGATGCTAAAACAGTATTGATACATCCAGGCCCAGTCTGGTTCACTGTGTTCTGTTACAGCACAAGCCAAAGGAACTTCTGTCTAGCAAGGGTATGTTCAATCATATGAAGAAGCACCAATCATTAACGTGTTACAAATGTAGAATAATTGTTGTCTTTTGTTGTGTTAAAAATATATGACCTGATATGTTTGACATGGTGTTATATGTTCGTGCCACCACAGCATACCTTTTAAAGAAATGATGCAATGATGTGAATTCCCCAAATGAAGCCTGCTGGCCCACGGCATCCAAGTGATGACACTTCAGACACACCTAGAACTCAAGTATCACTGAGAATGATGTCTCCTGTAGGAAAGGATGTGTGGGCTCATATTGACAATGTAGTGTTACTGCTCTTAATTTCCATCTGAGGAGACGTTGCTCTCCTTGTGTTCCTGTTTCTGATAGTATGAGTAGGACATATTTTGTCTGGTCTTTGGAAGTTTTGGAAATATGTGTGAGGATATGGGTTTTGTTGTTGTTCTTCTAATGGAAACCAGAGAAACATTTTTAAGCAGGTTTTTGGGGGGTTTTTGGACCAGACAATAATGAATGATTATGAGATCAAAAGTGGGCAGCAGAACAGCTGGCATGAGTAAAAACTTGGTTTTGTTTTTGTTTTTTTTTTTTTTTTTTGCTATATCTCTGATTGAAATCACCAGTTTTCAAAGCTGATGCTGACTCTGTTGAATCTCATTTAATTCCTGCATTAACTCAGTTGAAGCATAAGTGTAACTGGGAAGGGAACCAATGTTCTCTAGCAGAATGTCACATCTGCAGTGTCAGACACGTGAGTCCCCACAAACACCTGTTTTAATAAACCGCCAATTTGCTAATGCTCAGTTATGCCCACAAATAGCATCTGTTTCTGGCCAGTTGTCTACCTGAATACAGCATCCTTCTTAATCAGTGAAAACCTCTCTTGCATAACTAGTCTGACTCATTTTCTACCCAGAGATGGGAATTACCCACTCTGCTCTCTGCCCTTAATATCCTTGAGGGAATTGGTGGAAAATAGAAAGTCTACTGGAGCAGTTCCACCCTCCCTTCCAAGCAAATAAAGCTGTCAGGGCTTTGATATGTACATAAAAATAAATACATTTTTAGAGCTGGGTGTTATTAAAATATCACACTGGCTGTATCATAATTAGTGATGGACCAGTGGAGCACCTACGGCATTCCCACAGTGAATGTTGCTTTAATGATAGCTCAAAACAAATTTCCAGAGATTTATAGTGAGGTTGGATGCTGCTGAGAGAGAAATAGAAACACCTTCCTGACACCTGGAATCCAGCACCACGTTGTCGGCTCAAAAGAGCCAAGACAGCTGATCCAAGCAAACCTGGCATCACACACTTCCACTGTGCTAAATGTGTGCCTTGCACTCTTGGCCCATAGAATTTGAAGAGAGCCTGATATAAGGGCACAAGAAAGACTTTAAAAATTTTCCTGAGGAAGAACAGTATCTTGAAATTCTGAATCAAGTAATAAATTCTCTGTGTGTACAGCCTTACAGTGCCAATAAAGGAGTAAATAAAACTATAACACTACATAATCTCTAAATAATATCCTGCCTTCTCTTTTGAAGGAAACAACCTCGTGGGAGAAGTTGTGGTGATAGGGTTAATCCTTTTCTCTTCCTGCCATACCCCATTACTAACTATAGAGATGCAGCCGAAGTGGATCCAGGTATTAAACTGTTTTATTGCTTTTCTTATTTAAACATTCCTAATGGGATTACAACAGAGACCATTAGACCTAGACAGGAATAAAGCAATTTCTAACCTCTGCCCACCATGCATGTAGGAAGTAACATATTGTCTGCTATGCAGTTATTACAAGTAATAAATTGATGATACAAACTATCCGGCAGGAGTGAGGGACTAGAGAGACAAAGCAATGACACAGCAAGATTTGGGCAATTTTAACCTTTCAGGAGTGGCAAAGCAGCTGACCATGTATCCAGTACAACAACCTGAAACAGTGTAATAATATAGCCAAGGAGAAGTGAACCTCTAACCCAGCAAGAGCCATGACTTAAAACGACACAAATTTTTGTAAGCCATCCTGTGCTGCTTGCTAGCAAAAGACTAAATCTTCCGTCCTCCGTGGTAATTCTGCCTAGCAGATTGTATTTGATGGAAAATCAGCTCAGTGGAAGCAAAATCCAAACTGCTTGTGGTTTGAATTATTTTTATAGAAATCAAGCTGCCCAAAGTGCTACGAAAACAATGTGGTTCTGTGGCCCCTGATTAAAAAAAATGTGATGGAGCTGATTATTCACTTATGTTCCATTTTCAGAAAGAAGTATTCATGCAGTACGAACTGTCTGTTTAGTGAGAGATGAAGGAAGCAACCAGTACCTTAAACCTCTTCTGTAACTGAGCAACCAGCAGTGGTAGATGTTTATGTTTTGAGTCCAATAATGCACCCTGACAAGGGAGTTCACTGGATGGAGGTAGGCAGAAATAAAATTAAAATTGAATAAAAACAACTGAAGCCTTGGGACAAAATTGCAACATTCTATTTTTATTTTTGAGACAAATGGGCTCACTGGGATTTTCTGAACATCTCTCACTGAAGTTGCATATTAAGTGCCTTGAAAGCAAACGATGCAACACAGGAGGGAGTTGGATACTTGCTGTGCACTGAGCAGAGATTTCTCATTTCATCCATCATTCACAATGTGCTGCAGTACTTCCAGAACTACTGAACTTATCTAACGCAGGGTGGAATAAGACAAGAGCCCCATTTGCAGTGTGTGCTCTGCTCTGAACTGAATGTAATAAGGTGGTTTGTAATTGCTGAGTTTAGAAGCATGGTTTAGTCCTATAGAATACTGTGTGGCTGTTCATTCTGCTTTTTAGGATACATGGAATTATTGGCTTTCAAAATTCAAGTATTGGTTATTTATAAATCACAAAACAGACACAGCAGACTCAAGGGGCTTTTTGCCTTTTGTTTCCTGTAAATGTAGATTGCACTTTACCTGTAAGTACATCATTAGGACTGCACTTTAAGAGCTGCTATCCAGCTTCTCCATTTCCCACAGTGTATCCCACAGAGCTTATGTTAATGGATTTATGGCTTTCCAGGTCATCCCACATCTGACTATCCACACAACAGAGAGCAAGTTATATAATAATTTACTCAGAGTAGCAGATGCATAAAAAAATGCATTTATGTCTTGCTAGCTTACTAATAGTTGGCCAGCCTTGGGAGCTAGGGATGGATGAGCTGGTCTCTCAGGACCCTTCCTGGTCAGCATCCACTGTGTTACGGTTTAAGAAGCTGGAGATTTTAAAAAGATTGAGACTCTTGGTAAAATCCAAGGATGTTGATGAATTGGGCAGTGTACTTCTTCTCTCTTTCTGTTCACCACTTCATTGCAGTTAATTTAAATTCCATATTCAAATTATTAAAATAGCTTTCATTTGTCAGCTTCTTAAATTCGCTTCTGATCTTTGCTGTTGAAATTAATCAATGTGTGTGGTTGGAAAGGTACAATCATCTATAGTGCCCAAAATTATAGAATTGTAGAATAGTTTAAGTTGGAAGGGACCTTTAAATGCCATCTAGCCATCACCCCTACAAGGAGGAGGGACATCTTCAACTAAATCAGGTGTCTCGGAGCCCTGTCTAAGGTGACTGTGAGTATTTCTAGTGGTGAAGCCAGTCTCAGGTACAGTCTGGCAGCCACAGCAGGTTCTTACACCTGAAGCAATTGGATGAGTCCCTGTAGTTTGCTCTGAGTGTGTGCCCAGTCCCTGGATTGTTCAGATTACTGACAGACAGAACTTTGGTTTCTTTGGTAGTTTAAGAAAGAATCTACAAATTGAGTTTCTTTTGGGGGGAGGGGGTAACGAGATGAGTATGAGGATTACATTCTCTATATCCCCTTTTTGTTGTGTCTTCTTGGAGGAGATTTTGGTGACTGTCACAGACTGGTTTTCACCACTGATGTGAAGCACCTCTAAAAAAATAGGTTTATAGAACTTGCAGCCATTGCAGCAAACGTTGTTTTGTGTTTTAGTGCATGGCTGGCTCCAGCTGTCGCATCAACCTGAGCTTTGAAAATCATTGTTCCATGCAGATTTTGTGCTCCCCTATTTAGTAGGACAGTGTCTGTACAAACCCAAAGCACATGCAGCAAGGTTACTTCAAGATTTATTTTACAGCAAATTCATTTCTTTCGATGCCTCATGAGATTAAAGTCAAACTTAAAAGAATCATTTTCCAAAACAGAAAGCAAACAATAATTTAGCTAGCCCATACCCCATTATTCACCATTCAGGCTTGGTACAATGGCAGCATTATGTCATTGTTTTAAGTGTGAATGTTGCCTCTAAATTTGTATTTTCTAAAGATGGGAAGTGAAGCAGCCTTTCTCTGATAAAGGCTGGTTGTCTTTGATATCATAGATAAATGCTTTGATAGTTACTTTTTAATTGCTTTATTGCCAAAAATTTTCAATGAAGCCATAAAAGAGGAAAAAAAATGATCAGTCTAATTGCCTCAAGATGGATATGTAATGCATAAATCTCTTGTTTAATGGATCTAGTAATACACCACCTGTTTCAGTTGCCTTTTCCCATTCAGAATATGAATGAATGATTCTCTCCGATGTTCACAAAGAGAAAACACAATTGCACCATCAAAAACTCAGTGATTTTTCTTTTTACGTTTTTTTCCTTGGGGTTTGTTCATTCTTGTTCTGTGTATCAGCCAATCTCAGCATATTTAACCTTGGGAAAATAAAACCCTTTGGTGTGATGTGTAAAGCTTCACGTGTTTTTGTTTTCCAGTTGTGTTTCAAATGAGAATAGAGAGCCATGCACATTAATAAAACATTGTCAAATCCCCAGAGAGTCGGGCCTGAGTTGCAAGTATTCCTTCATGATGTGGTCAATCTGAATTCCCCAATAGGGATACCACCCCTCTTGCCCAGTTCTGTGTTTTGGTGCTAGTATTACTTTCCTCTTGTAGGATTCAGTTGTGTTAGAGCTCCACAGCCTGTCTTGTGGTTCAGTATGTTTTTAAAATAATAATTTAAAAAAGCGACAGCACAATTTTGTGGATATGGGCTTTTCATTTTTGTGGGCATGTGGAATTCCTGAGCCTTTCTAAAGATAGTGAATTTTAGTAAGTAATCTTAGATTTCCTCTTGCAGTGAAGGTATTTTCATTGTATTGGGGGGGAGGGCGGAGGGGAAGATGGTTTGGGTGTTTGGGGATTTTTTTTCCCATTGAGGATCGCTTAGAATACATTTCCAAAGTGCTGAAAGTACATATGTTGCCAGTTACCATGTCCCATTCATGTGGACAACTTTCTAAGAAATGTAGCTTGCTTTTTTTTTAAATTAGGAGCAGCACAGTTCTGAGGTAATGTCCTCCTGTTCTAAGTCCTGGCATGATCACTCTGAGCACATCCAGAAAAGCTGCCTCTACGTGGTTCTTCATGTTCCCTGTGGTAACTGTGTTTTCAAGATGTGCATTTTCCTTATGGAAAAATCACTTTTCAAAGCTCAGCCCCACAACAGCTGAAATTTGAGACTCGGAGGGCTTCTCGTATCCAGAGGCTTCATAAGCTCCAGCCACATTAAAATGGCAACAAACAGGGAAGGTGGGATGGGAAGACATGAGCACTCATCTAAAAAAAAAAATCAAGATGTCAAGAAGAAAACTAATCATACCATCTGGGGATATAAAGATTTTCTTTTATTTTTTTTTTATTTTTTTTTTTAACATTTACACAGTCATGAAAGGAACCTGGGTGATAAAGTACAAGAAAGAGAACAGCACATTTATGGGCTTAAATTCAACCTGGTCGATAGAGGAGAAAACTAGTGGGAATGATTTTCCTGATGGAAGCACTAAAATCCATGTTTATCACCTACTTAAGAGCAGATGAGGGAAGGAGGGGCCATCTGTCAGAAGTGGCATGTGCAGCTTCTGAGAACCTGGAAGCAGTTTCTGGTGGATGTGAGTCCATCAGTGCTGTAGTCATGAAAGAGCAGGAAGGGGATTGGATGGTGTCTGCAGACCATGGGTTTGCAATGAGGGAGAAAGGGACCCATTGTGAAGTCTTTCACTATTAGTTGAGGGCTGGGAGAGCTGTTCCATGGTGTTCATCCTCATTGTGACAAGTTGGAAATCAGGCTTTGGCAGCTATAAAATTCTCCCCTGAAGTACTCTATCCTTAGCAGGGGATTTGTGTGTCAGCTTCATCCTGAGGAGCAAAGAGGAAAAGACTGGAGCACTAAAAGCTAGTTTAGTTTAACTAGATGTAGAAGGCCTATGATTTGGCAATCTTGTTTCCACATTTTATATATAAAGCCTAAATGAGGGAAAAAGAGTTAAATCAAAATCATGAACAGTATTGGTTGATATAATTTTTATTTATCACTGATGATATCACAAGACTGTGCCTATGTTTCACCTCTTTGTCACAGTCTTTGCTGCCGTATCCAGCCCTCTCCTGCCACAGCCAAAGAGCCTGATTTATGGTAAGTGTCCACAGTATTTTTGGTCTGATTTTCATGCCACACTGAGATGGTGGCAGCAATCACCATCTCTGTTGCAGTAGCTCCTGCACTACTTCCCCGTGGATGCCAGCTCCACAAAATCATCGGATTTTGTGCTCAGAGCAGCTAGATTGCCAGGCATGGGGGTGCAAGAGAGACAGAAGAGAGATCCCCTGGACCCTGCTCTTTCCAAACTGTACTCAACCAAATGGCAATAGCACTGGGATGCTTTGTTGTATTGAGAAATTTTTTTCTCAATTTTGTTGAAAAGTTTCAGCTGTATTGCCTGTGACAAAATTCAGATCAAAAATTGCAGCTTTATAGGTGCAATTATTCAGTGTTGACAACAGGGCTGTGGTAAATCAGTTTGTAGGACATAAAAATTGCAGCTAAGAACTGGGGCAAGTTAGAAAATGCTTTAGTAAAAGCTCAGAAGCCAAGAGACAGGAAGGCTTTGCTCTGGAGTTACATTGAAATGGGGAAAGTACACAGTGACTTGGAGGTACCAGACAACAGACATTTCAGTACAGCAAAATCAGCATGTCCATGAGACTATAAAAATTATGTAAAAATGATGAGGGAGTCTGCTTGGGAAGTGTTTTGGGAGAGCTACTATGACCAAAAGGAGTAATACAATCCTTAGGGAATGCACTGATGTGGGGTTGGAGAAATGCTATTTCTGCCTCTGGCAACGTGATGGGATCCTTGCAGCAGCCTCCAGGTCTGACTGTTAGCACTTCAGGAAGATCAGTGTGAGGAGGACAGTTTGGGAGGCACACAAGAAAGGATAAAGAGCTGGGAAGAGTTAAAGAATCTCTGCTGTGTTAACACAGTGTCACATGGCTTAATCTGAGTTACCTATAGAGGGAATTGGTGATGGAGAGATCTTGTGTCATTAAGCTGAAGTGTGCAACAAGAAGTGATTACTTTGTATTGATACTGTGAGTGTACCCCAGACTTAGAGCACAGGCTTTTCCCAGGGGAGATAATAAAGAAATGCAGGAGCTCATCAGCCTGTGGCTCTCCATCTTATGTCAGGAACTGGACTTTGCCCAATTCAAAATGTGCTGCAGTCTGACCTCCTCCTGTGGTTTGTGGAATGAGAGCTCAAAGTGGGAGATCAGTGGGCCTTTCTGCCTCCGTCCTCTCCAAAAAGCTGGATGTCCAGTGTTGAACTCTTGAACCTGAAGTTATATAAATTACTTGATTTTAAAACCTTTTCAAAATCAACAGGATCTGAGCCTTGGTACATAGCCAGAGTGAAATTTCTAGTCTGTAATTGTTAATTATATCTGAACACTCTGTACACTCTGTAGAGGACCAGTATATGACAGAAAATAGCCTAATTCAGGCTAAAATGTGCTATTTCTAATAACTGGTCAAGGCAGAATGTGTTCAAGATGTAGACCCCAGAGTCCTGGGGATTGCCTTGCTCCAGAGCAAAACAGGGCTCACATACCATAGGGTGCCCACCCCAAAATCTGTCCTGAACCTCCAATTTTGTTTGCTGCAAGCTAACTTGTAATAGTGGGGATTCTGGGAGATCCACCAGCATGGCAAAGATATGATTTAACAATTTAGGGATTTTAAAATATTGAAATAGTTATGCCACTGCACTCCCTGCATATAGTTATGCTAAGATAAAGGTATCTCATAATTCAAAATATTTCTCATTCTTAGAAGATTTTCTGTGCCTGTATGTGCAGATTCTGAAGTAACATATAGTTTTAATAAACCCGTTTGATAGTCTGAGTTTACACTAAACAAATATCAGATTATGCTTACTTTTTATGCACTAACTCTATTTCTGGCTTTATTTCTCTATAAATAAAGAGCTAAGCTCTAGTTACATATGCCTAAATGCCTGAAAAGAGGGATTTGATTCCAGAAGCTCTTGTTGTAATGCAGTTAGCTCTGATTTTTCTGCTAGCAAATTCTGTTTTGAATCATGTTAACGTAGGAGAATAAAATAGACTGTGAAAATTAGCTGTTTCTGGTGTTCCACAGAACCTGCTTTTTTTCATCCATTCTCTGTTTTATGAAGGAATATGTCTAAACCTGAAGTTTATTTAGCTATTCCCAAGGAAATGGAAGTGCATAGTCTGTTTCTGCCTCTTCCCAGAAAGAAGTAATATATAAAGTTTGTGGTTTGCCTAGGAGCCTGCAAAGCCTTATCCTGTTCAGTAAATCTCAACTTTGGTCTGTATTACCTGAAAGATGAGTTCATAAATAGCTGTACCAGGAATGGATGTGTTCATTGTACCTGATGGTTTTACCATCATCTGCAAATTCAGGTGCTGGGATACCCTGATAAAATGAAAACAGATGCTCATAGGTTTTTTTTATCTGTTCCTTCCATGTTTAGTTCCTTGAATTTTAATTGTTGCATTTTATTCTTTGGCTTTTTTTTTAACGTAGCATAGTGTTATGTGTGTTTCGTGTGTCTGGAGGCAATATGCTTTTCCCCGATTTCTCAGAGGTAAGGAGCCAAATTTTCAAAGGTATTGCAAATTGCCAGGGAAATAATAAATCTGGACATGGTATTCTATCAATGGCTGCTAATGACCCATTTTATTGGCTTCGAGTGAACTTTCCCCAAGGCAAGTTATGCTTTTCCAACCATTCCTCTCGTGCTTCTCAGTGGTCCCATCTATAGCAGAAAGTGATGGAAACTGTAGCAGAGCCATTGCCTTATTCAAACATCTCATCCCTTTGCCTGCAATGTGCTGTCATTGGGTATTTAATTATGACCAAACTATTGTTATTAAGAAAAAATTAGAGCAATTATGCATTTTTTAGACCCAGAACATCCTACATCCATTGCTTTATTCACCATGAATGGTACAATTTAATGGAATTCTATCTCCCCAAAAAAGGAAACACCAGTTAGTGATGAGGAACTAAAGATTAATAATTTTGTACAATCAAATGTTTAACAGTCTTGAATGGGATTTCATATAACTTGCAGCTCCAGCCATAAAGACAATGACTACTCAGCCATAATGTTCTTCATAGCTGTCATCGTGTTCACATCTATTTGCACCATTCTGTTTACCTGGGTTAGTTTCCAGGTGCTACTCAGAGAAGAATTCACACAAAGAATTCATAATTCTTGTGTTAATACATCTAAATGCCTCAAAAAAATTGCAGTGATGTTTTAGAAATAGCGAAAATGAGGTTGAGGGATTTCTCCTTTTCCAGGGACTCTAAGAAGGGTTCTGCACACAGGCTCTCCTATCACTTAACTCTTCTGGGAACAGCCTATGAAAGGTATGGAAATGAGAATGATGGTTACAGCAGCAGGAGAGAATGGGAGAGATGTGAGGAAATACAGTAAAAAGTGGAGCAGAGGTTGAAGGGAAGGAAGGAAAGAAAAGCTGTCTGGGGAAAAAAGAAAAATGTCAGAAAGGCAGAGAAAAACAGAAAGCTACAGAAAGTAATTACGTATCAGCAAGAAAAAAAAAGCACCATGAAAACATTCTGGTGCAGAAGAAAGGATATTTATAAAAAGGAAAAAAGAAAAGAAAGAATGAGAGACTTTAGAAGTGTCGTTACCTAACATCCAGCCTCAGGAGAGCTGTTCTAAAAAACAGGTACATAAATTGGATATATCACTTCTCCTGGCCATTTACTCAGATGTATGTTTTATTAAGCTCTGAATAATTGCCTCACATTCCATTCAAACACTGGCATCTACACTTGCCACTCCCTGAAACCTGGCAGGATTAGCTTGGATATCAACAGCAGATCCTGACTCTACTTCTGTTACATATTTATGGTTAAGTGTGTGTGAGTTTTGGTTAATCTGTACTAGCTGTGTGTGAAGGGATAAGTCTATAAATCCACATGAATCTCCAGGACTACACAACTGTGCCAAAAGCAGGGCAGAGTGTGTGTGAGGTTGGATTATGTAACTCTTCCAAAGGAGCACAGATTCTGTCTCCAGTTCTTCACCCTGAATTATGCAGTATTGGAGTTATCATTGATTATTGCCAGTGAAGTTGAGCATATGGGCTTAAAAGAGTTCTAAATTATTTTTTTCTCTTTTATTGTTACCTATCTGATACATACAACGAGGCAGCATAAGGCACTTGATTTTCTTCACCAATCCCTTGTGAACAATATTGAAAGAATTCAAAACAGTGCATATTTTAGCTGTCCTTTAGAGATGAATTACTGCTGTTTATGCTTCATGCAGACGCTTGGAAACAGATTTCTGCATATATATCATATTTTGCTAGCAACTAAGTGTTTAAAGCCACAGTTACATGAGATTTAAATCTAAATTATTCCGCATTTGTTTAAATCTGAGTTTTTAATTAGCTAACAACAGTAAATCTGAAGTGAATGAGGGAGATACTATGAACTTAGCTTTTTAGCCATTTCAAAATCATCTCTTAACTGGAGAAAAAAATCAAAGATTCAGAGAAATGTACTTCTAAGTGGACGTGCCCACAACCCTGTAAACTATTTGGGTAAGAGTTCAGGTGTTCTTTTCACCCTTCTTTAGACTGAGAATTAAGTATTGAGGATGAAATATTTGCCCTGTAGAAGGGAAAGATAAAGCTGGTGCTAATGGAATATTATTTCACTGTGTATCCATATGGACACCTGAGCAGCAGAATTCTGGTTTTGGGCAGAGAGTAGGTCAGCATACACAGCCTCATCACTGTCTCACATGCATATATTCATCCATATATGCTGTGCCCTGGAAAGTTCTGCATTCATATATTGCAGTTCTACAGTGAGGTTAACAACTGATCTTTCTTCCTGCACACTGCCCCACCCCCCCACCCCCCCACCTTGTTTTCTTAAGTGCAGATAGTGATTAAGGAAACTGTACAGATAAATCACAAAAAATATCTTCTCTCCCTCTGCCTTGATAGGGAAAGTCACTGCAAAGCCTTTTTTTTTTCTTATGTACAGTATTGTGTTATGTGCGTCTTTTCCTTACTGTAATCTCTTTTTGTGTGTCACTTGTTAAAAATTCTGACTTTCAAATAGCTGCATAAATTTCTTTAAACATCTCCTGGCTCAATAAAAAAGCAAGGAAGGAATTAAATTGAACGCTCAAGCTTCATTCCATCGTCTCACAAATGTGTTCAGATAAACTATGAAATAAATCTTTCTGTCCTGTCAGGTCATTTCAATAGCTCTGATATTATTTATGGCCTCATCTGTATAATCCTCACTCAGAAGTAATCGGAAAGTTCTCCTCAGTCAGCTTGCTTGATCTTTAGAAGTAGAAAGTGCAAATCCTTTGGCTTAACTTCAGTTCAGGTAAGGGGCAGGATCACAGTAGTAGGAGTGAATGGTTATTCTCAAACAATATTAATGTTCAATTAAATTTAAAAAATCTGTAGATGCTTCACCCTGTTTTAGTTCTGTGGTAACACAGCTGGAAGTGGGCTGCTGCTGCATGAGCTTTTCTAGAAAAGAATTCTGATTTCCATTGAGATTATGGTGCTGTGGGAAAAGAGGCCTGTTGGGGATGTGTGGCTCCCAGTTTGCTTTGAGCTGTGAGATTTCAAAGGGCTTGGGGAAGGGAGGGTGGATTTGGTGGCATTTGCTGTATGAGCAAGTCTTTTTGAGGGAGAGGCATTATTCTAGAGCAGCTGAGAATCCAGAGGACAGCATATGGGAAAGGAGAAGAGCAGCTTTGGAAACTTGGCTTGTTTATTTTTGACCTTCCCTGTTGGTGCCTCCTAACCCAGACTTGAGTTTACCCAGAGGCCATTGTTTGATTTTCACCCAAAAGGTGACTTCCATCCACACATCCAGGGGAAGCTTGTGCCAAAATCAGCTGCTGATTTCCCCAGCCTCTGAAGGCTTTTCATCGGAGGCAGCACCAGGCCAGGACACAACTCTCAGCTGCAAAAGGGGCTTGAAAAGTAAATGTCTGCCTACAAAGAAACCTTTGGAAAACTATTGGCATGGGATCTGTGCTACAGCACATCAATATACCTAAAAAAGGAGAGGAGTTTACAAATGTAATTGAGTTCTGCTCTGAGTGCTCTCCCTTTACCTTCGAGGAGGCTTTGAACAGCTCCTGGTGGGAGAAAGTGGTATTGGGTTTATTGTTAGTCTTTAAAGGCTTGAGAAACATGGTTTAGAAAATTGGACTATTACTCCTTTGGATTGTCTTAATTTCTCAATACAGGCTTCAGATTTTTTCAATCCCCCATTACATAACTTGGCATCATTGAGTTCAATACTTTAGCAGCATGAGAATAATCATTGTCTTTAAAAATAAGGCTTTGCTACAGGTAATGTTTGGGAAAATAGATATGTTCTTCTTCTGGACTAGTGAATACTCTTACTTACAGCAGACATTCTCCTCTGTACCTAAGAGAATTATTATGGGCTGCTGCATAGAAGACTGATTGTTTTTAAATGTAGATGTCGTTCCTGCAAGTACTTCAAAAATTGAATTTCATCACATATGTTTCGTGCAGTTTAGAACACTTTTAGGCTGCTTTTCAGCAGGTGTTTGCTGATTTTTTGCTTTTGTTTCAGTTGTCCCAGTTTGATTCAATCTGAAAATCTTTTGGTTTTATGTCATCTCATACACTGTGTTGCTGTCATGGTTTTGACTGGCTGAGGTGCCATGGTGCCTAACCCTATTAAGCTCCATAAAGGCAGAAGTTAGAATCCCTCAGCATAATCTTAGCCCCTAACTGTTTTCTAAGCCATTTACAAACAGACATAATATAATTTGTCATGTGTATTACACTCAAGCAGATCATGAAAGTGAGATATCTCTTGTACTGTCATAATTTAAACTGCAGTTCTAAGTTATTTTTCTGGACAATGATAGGAAGGTGGTGTTGAACATATGGAGTGTTTATATGCTTCTGTTTAGTGGGTTTGGTAGGACAGATTTATGAGGGGGGATCTTGGGTGTTAGTTACTTGGTGATACCGAGGTTTGCACCATTCTATTTTTAACAGTGTAGTTCCCTACTTTGCCATGTAGTAAATCAGATCCTGCCACTGTTACTCTGGCAGAATCCCACAGTATTATGCTTAAAAAGATCATGCACATACCAAAAAGCCTACCTAGATTTGGGTTGGATATGTGGAAGAGCCTGCCAGCTGTTAGTGATTTTGACAGCATGCCAGTGCCTTGCCTGCTCAGACATGACATGTTCCTCACTGAGCACCTCTCTACTTTCATGCCATGGCTGAACAGTCCCTTTGACAACAGCGGGGCTCAGGTCAGCCCTCGGGTTATGGCAACATGAGTCAGAATTTTGTCCTATAAATGAAAGGCTCATCCTCTCTTTCAAAACGAAGTGGAAACTTTGAGTATGCCCAGCTGCCATCCCGCATTTAACTTCTTCTCCCATTTACTTCACAGTGACTGTTAATTACATAGCTCCTGTTCTGATCTCTGGCATCTGTTTTCCAGTGTTTCATGTGAAAGTGGTAGATAATACAGTGTATGTGTGTGTGTGTTAATTTGGCACAGCCTGGTTTTTGGTAGCAGGAGAGGGCCACAGAAGTGGCTTCTGTGAGAAGCTGCTGGAAGCTTCCACC
>JAHLSL010000024.1:8074472-8170951 GCA_025920805.1 Petroica traversi | reverse complement strand
ATCCTAAAGCTGTTCCCTCTCTGCTGTTCTTGTCCCACCACCCTTTTGAGGAGTGGTTCAGAATAAGGAATGGAAAGGGTGAGCTGTGCCATCAATATGGAGTTTGCAGACTGATTCTGGCTGTACAGATATTTTTTATGTTGTACACCAATTCCCAGGGCACAATCAATTTTTGTTAGTCTTCTGAGTGCTCGTTAAGTTGGCAACTGTGAGCATCTGTGAATCATTTTGAGATTACATTTCTTTTTGAGTATGAACATAATGTAATATGGGCTGGTAAATTAAGCATTGCAGATTGTAAAGGTAGCTAAGGACCAGATTTAATTCATACATTTAGTGGACAAAAAAAAGTTTCAAATAAGCCAGCTCCTGCTGATCAGGTAATGCTGAGTATAATTAAGCTGAATTCTGTTAAAGGAAACTGTCAGCAAAATAAAATGCCAGGTAAGGTGAAGAATACAAAAAGTGCAATGCACTTCTAAACTGAAAACCTGCCAGCTTACCCGCAGCTTGTTTCTTCCTCAATCATTCTGAAGTTAGATGAGTAAAGGAATTAAGGTTGGAAAGAAATACAAATACATTATTACCATTCATTTTGAGACACTCAGGCTTGTATCTGTTTGCAAAGCTGGAGCTTCAACTCTATGCAGTGTGAAAAGAGATTGTACTATCTAATCCCTGTAAAAGCAGAGAGGAGTCATGTATTAAATTGCATTACAGAAATACTAATAGAGAGTTTTCAGTTTCTTTAGTCATACCATTCAGAGGAAGCTAAGTGCTAAGAATGTGCAAATCAAGTCTATGAATAAACTGGTGTTCTACAGAGTTTCTGATTTGGATGTTGCAGATTCTCCAGTGCTTAACGTGTCTTTTGGATTAAAACAAACAAACAAAAAAGTGCAGGATTGTATTGTCACTAAGATGCTAAAGATTAGAAAAAACTGCAACCGAATGGAATTTTATCTCTTCTATCTAGAGTTTGAAATTATCAGGGGCTTTTCTCTACACTATAAATTTGTTTCTGTTTCATCCCTAGAAATATATTTTGTGGCTTGTGAATAGGAAGCAGTTGGGTTGTGTGGGGAGTTAGGAACATGTTCAGAACCTTTAATTTTTCTTTAACTCTGAGATATTCTCTTAGAATGGTATTTCATTGTCATAAATAAGTTCATGAATGTGGGTAACCCTGCCTTCCAAAAAGGAGACGTGAGATTTTGGAGGATTGACTTTCAGATCCTCCAAGTGTAATTGCTGCCACATTATTACCAAGAAGCCACACCCACCAACCAACAAAACAATTCTCCCCCACGCTCAAACCCTCCCAAACTCTGAAACAGTGTTAGGAGTTTAGGCTGATAATTTGCTTGCAGCTTTCCTGGTAGAGACTGACATAGAAGAATAGCTCACTCTAGAGTTGCGCATTACTCTTAAGTATGTACTCTCCTGTCTGGGTCTTATTTGAAGGAAAGCTGAAGTGTGGCAGAAGGCTATGAAAAGGTATCATGTTTTGGTGTATCTCATGTCTGGCAATGCTCACAAAAAACAGCTGTAAAGGAACAGTTTCATGTGTTTACGTCAGATTCCTATGTTTTGGATGACTGTATTTTTCTTAGTGAGGAATTGCTTTACTGTCACAGATGGAATGCAGGATAAAATACAAAATAGCAAGTGTGGCAGTAGTTTATAAATGTCATGAATATTGGGAGACAAATTCATTCAAGGATGAAAATCCCACTAATTCAGCTCTAGCAAAGTGGGAAAAATACTTGAAGAAGATTTTTCCTTATTTTGTTAATGAGAGAAAGGTGGAGGGACCTGAGGAGAAGGGGGAGAGAGGAGTGAGAGAAGGCAGTAGAACAGAAGAGGGTCAGAAGGAGCTGGCCAGGACTGAGGAGAGGCTGCAGGGATGTGGGTAAGGAACAGGTCTAAGTTTTACACTGAAGGGAACACAGTGGGAAGGGAGAAGAGTTGCTGTTTTAATTCTAAAATAGCTATGGGGAGATGTGGTGACAAGAAGAAGGAAGGGAACTGTGAGGGAAATATCTGCTTCACATGGAGGTGACTTTAAGTTTTACTTGCAAGGCTTTTCCAGAAAGTGCCAAAGCTGGATGCTGTGACACATCCCAGGCCCCAACATCAGTACCTGCTTATACAGTGCGCTGAGCGTCATACAGTTGAATTGCATATTGAATTATATATCATTATGATACTTATTATGCACAGTAATACATGCTTAAGTTTCAGTGTGTGAGAGGTAGCAAATGAATGGATGTGAAGCCGGACAGTGCAGCACCCTGTATTCCATGTATGAATTCCATGGGGAATGTGCCCCAGCCCCACCAGCCCTGCAGATATGGTTCATAGTGTTCCATCACCAACATAAAACTTGTTTGCTGTATAAAACTTGAAAGCTACTTACCCTACTGTGAAGGTGTCTGTCAGTCTGCTTTAAAAATAATGCACTGCAGACTGGAATTTACCAAGCTAATGAAATGCCTTCAGGGAGGTTATGATGAGCCATTAAAAGAAAGGGCACTGTCAGATATTTTAAGCAACTTTGAGAAAAAAATGCTTCAAATATGTTTTTTTTCCCCTTTTTATTCTTTTTAAATGCTGCTAGTTTGTCCTTTTTTGGCATCTGAGGGTGACAGAACACTGATGCCTCTTTTCTGTTCCAGAGCCTTTCCGTGCTGCCAGGGGCTGTGCTGCTGTGGGCAGGTGCATTCTTTGCCCCAACTTGAGATCCTCTGCTGCTTTATTGTGGAGCTTGGGCAGAGGCTGACCTGGGGCTGCAGCTCCTTGTGCTGAGGTTTCTGCAGGCTCCAGCCACCCTCTGCCCTCCATCCCCATGCTTCCCACAGCCCTGTGGCATTTCTTAGCTGTTCTCCCAGCTCTGCTGCTCAGCCCCCTGGAAGATGCTCTCTCCTGCCTGTGTTTAAGTTCGTGATTGATGTCCGTGCAGGCAGTATGGATATAATGTCAGTCTGTCCTTGCCAGGGAGGCTTTGTTTGACTGTGAGTGTGACAAAACACATTCCCCCTCTTCACAGAGAGAATCCTAGTGCAGGAGTTTACCTGAAAAGGTGGTGGTGGAAGGAATTTTTATTGTACCCATTTGGAACACAATCTTGCTGAAAATACACCTGATATTTTGCAATGTTTAGTGCTGGTTTTAACAGAGTTACGTGCGAGTTGAAATAAAAGGCATAGTTTATATGCCCCTATTTAAAGAATATATGTACAAGCTGGCTTCTAGTTTTGGACATATTCCTTTCACCAGCATCGCACCTTATCTAGCAAAGCAGGATTTCTTATATGTGCTAGTTCATAAACAAACCAGTGGGAGATTCCAAGTGAGAACTACAATTTAATAGGAAAATGAAAGGCAGTGGTACAGAAGCACTGGCTCAAACTGACACAGTCAGAATATGACTTGACACCCTGTTGGTCAGGGTGGTGGTAGCAGTCTGATTAAATGGTGGCTGCAGCACCATTGGAGTGATGGATGTGGTTCTGTCAAAGCAGTGATCCTGTAGAAAGATCTGGTCCTTCTCTGGAGGTCCAGTAGTGGTTATGTAGCACTTGGCCTCTGGGAATCCAGTGGTAGTGCTGCTGTGGTGTTCCAAACCTCAGATTAAATACAAGTGGGAATGTTTGGTGCCTCCCCTCAGCGTGGGGCATCTCACAATGGGATGCTGTAATTCTGTGAGTCATTCTGTGACACCTTGGTGGCCTACTGGTGGAGATGGCTCTGTCAGGGTGGGAGCTGCTTCCCCGGAGGGAGTTGGGAGGGCTGAGTAATGGAGAAGATAAAGAACTCTGCCCCACCTGTTTTAATAGCTTGTGTTGATGGTAATAGAATACATACTTTTGGTTACATCTTACATTGTAACCTAAGACAGGACCAGTGGATCAGTGGCAGATTATGAAAACAAATAACCTGAGTTTGGAGACTGCCGTAACCACAGCAGATGCCTGAGTAAGTATATTGCAGCCTGAGTAGGTATTACTGAGTTTTTGTGTTAAAGATAATTAGAAATATTAGTGCACTGCATAAAACTGGCATCATATTTCACTGTATTCCTTGCACCAAAATAGATTCCCTTCAACATTAAAGTACTAATCTCAGAGGTGTTTGTTATTTCCAAAGAATTAATGATCATTTAGTCAGCTAACAGCCCAAGGCAAAGCAGAAGGGTTTAACATTGTGCCAAGTGGTAGCTTCTTGTAGGAACGACTGCTTTCAAAGAATTAGTTATGCAAAATGCTTTCAGGATGTGCCAATCAGCTCAGTGGTTTATGGCACTAATAGTCTGCTTGTTTTTCAAATCATTTACCCATTGTGATTTAGATGCTGCAAGTTACATTTACAAATCTAATCACTGCTTATAGATGAACCAGTAATTATCCAACCAGTAAGTATATAAGTTTACTCTCAATAAAAGAACCCCAGGGGTATGTGTGGTTGATGTTGGAAAACATGCCTGAGGATTGAGTCCTATAGATAAATTGAGCCTCTTGGGAAGGTTTTTTGGAAAGCTGATCTAAATTAGAGTCCACTGAAATCAGCATTTTTGCTTTCACAGAGAGCAGCAGAAGTTACTCTTGTGCATCTTTGTGGGTAGTGTCAGGACTGTTGCAGAACACGTTGATGTGTTTTATTCAAACAGAACTTTGAAAGCTTAAAAGTGTTTAGAAATTTCATTTTGAAACTCCTCTAAGCCACAGAGATGTATTATTTCCATATATTGCAACATCACTGGGAGCACTATAGCTGGAGAATACCTTCAGACCCTGACAGTTTAAGACAAAATCACTGTTCAGAAATACTGCAGCTTCCTGATGTAGAGCCCTATTTCTACTCACAGAACACCAGTTCAGTTCACATTCACATGAGTTTAGAGTTATATCACTTATTATCTGCCTTTATCTAAAAACTGCAAATGGAACATTGCTTGTGCTGTCAAGTAGCTGTTCAAAACATGACTTATCCAACTCAGAAGTATTTCTTTGTGTCTGCTGAAGCCCAGATCTATGTGACTCCTGCAGCCCAGATTCACATTTTGTTAATGGAAATGACAATCTCTTCATAATTTTCCCTCATGTTCTGTGGTTTGGGTTTGTTGGGGTTTTTTTTCTGGTCTCCACAAATGTGGTATGGACAGTTGGTGTAAAATCAATGCCATGTTTGCACTGATAGTGAAGAAGATATATCATATATTCATAGCTTTCTGAGTTGAAGTCCACATTTGGCATTTGCAGACCAGGACAAATTCATTACTTTAAATTTGTGAAACTTGTTTATGACCTGTGAGGGCAAGAGAACCATTTTTACATAGCATGGCTCATTTCCTCAGCTCTCAGCCTTGGGAGCAAAAGTATATCCTGGCTCATTTGACAGGACAAGGACTGTCTAGCATGACCTGTCAGTGATAAATAGGTTCCCATTCTCCCACAACAGGACTGGAATGAGTCCTGGACTTTCTTTTCCATATGTGACTGAACATGAAATCTTACGTTTTTGTTACTGGATCTTTCCAGCTGTAGCATATTTGTATTAGGCTTTATTGGTCTTCACTTTAACCAAATGGTGCTCAACTGTGATAGTACCCTTTCTATTTTATAAGCAGAGCTCATAGTGATGTTTTATTAAGGTGGTTGTATATCTTCCACTATAAAACTTTAGTTTTATTTGAATTTGGGTAAAATACAACCTTTGAACTCAATTTTCCCATCCTAGGGGAATATGCCTTCAACAGTTAATTTAAATTCAATCAACTCACGTGTATCTGAGACCAACACAAAACCAAATATTCTGTCTAACTAGGGCTTTGTAAACAAAAACTTGAGAGTTTGGAGAGGAAGGTTAATACGGATTTCAGGAATGTGTTATTTGGATTTGCCGAGAATATCTGTATAATTTGACCACATGACAAATCTTCATGGTGCAGGTGTACATCCAGCCTCTCTCAGGTTGTTTGGTGTCATTATTTGGGGCTTTCCTCCATGGGCACACACTTGCATCCAGCTGGCCAGGCAGAGATAGGCACAGACAGCTCTGTTTCTTCCAGGTGAAGTGGGCACTGGACAGAAAACAGGTTTATACCTTTGCTTTTTTGCTGTCTATAGAAAATCTTTCATCCCATCATCTCACCTATGGAGAGGATAGAATAGAGATCCCTTCTTTAAAGACTTGGTGGTCCCAGAAAAGGGCAAACTTGGGGATGTTGGCATCTTTGCCAGGGTGAATTTGCCAAATCCCACAAGTGTCTGGGATGGTTCTGGATGCTAAGAAAGTATGTGGAGCATTCCTGCTGGCCATGTAAAGAAAATTTTTGTGATGAGGATATGGGCTTGTCTTCATTAAAGGGAAGATAAATCAGCTTAAAAATAGCCTTGAGGTGGAAAAGGTCCAAAAGCCAGTAAGTGTTTAGAAGTTGTATTGAGGGCACACAGCCTTGTATTTATATAGTTGAACAAATTCCACAGCTACCCAGTCGTTGTTAATCCTGAGCTGGATTATCTGTTTTTTCAAAAGCACTCCTTCTGTGGCTGCTGCTCACATCTGAGTCCTTCCCCTGGCTCTGCTCCAGTATGGGCATCACTTCTCCTGCTCCACAAACACCTCCTGGGCAGGAAGGAGCCCAGGCAGCAGCACGGGACAGACTGCTCCATCCTCCCTTCCTAGTAAATGCTGATCATTACCTTGGGTCAGTGCCATCTGTAAACTTCAGTTTGGTATTTGCTCTGCAGTTATACTTCCTCCAGCTTTTAAAACTGAAATAGGTTTCAAAACAGTTAAATATCAATTCAGTGGTTTGTGTTTCAAAACTTTTTTCCATTGCTGTGGCAAAAGCTGATGTCTTCATCATATTATTAATCTTAGATATTTCCTGTGTGCATCATTTAATTTAAATGTCTAAGGCTTCATTTAGAAGCAGTAAAATTTTTACCTTTTTTTTTTCCTTTGCCTTTTTACCTTTCAAATATTAGTTGAATCCCATGCGAGCAATTTTTTTTCTCTCATCTTCTTTTTATTTCAAGTCAGGTAATAATCACTTTTGGGTTTTGTCTTTTCTTAAGTGGGTGCTTTTCATTTGAATGCAGCTGGGATGTGTAGAAAGGACTGTTTATTATTGCACCATACCTATTGTGCATTGTTACAGAGAGTCCTGCCTCCATTGTTCAAGAGAATAACAATAACAGCATGAAGCAGCTCAGCAAAATGAGAAGTGGAATTAAAAGAGAAAATAGCTGTAGACATCAGGAGCTGATTCATCTGGTGTATCAGAAGTCAGCACTACTGTACTGCTCGGCAGGAACTGGCTTTAGCTAATGGGAGTAAAAGGAAACAGAGGACCTTTGAAGTGGGAAAAATAATTACACACTGTTATGGGAGAAACAGACTGAGAGGAATGAGATTTTCAATGCAAATACAGTTGTTGTAGGAGTATGTAGGAGTATCCCTGATTTTTCAGTGAAAACCAGAGAGTCTCTAGCTTTGCATAGGTGCTTTTTCAAAATCCTCTTAGAAGGCATTTGCATGGAACACAGTAGCATCTTCCCTGCAAATTATTTTTTATCACAATTTGGTAATATAAGAAAATGTTGTAAAGCAGAGCAACTCGACAAGGTATGAGAGGTCAGGTCTCCCATCTCCTCAGCCAGCCAAAATGAAGCTCTGGGACTGCAGGTCCCCAAGAAAGCCCCTTATGTTTTAGTTCACCGTGCAGAAGTGAGCCCAACACTGTAACTGTGTCATCAGACGGAGCTGCCTGAGCTCTGATAGTTCTGAGCAGTCTGGCAGATTCATTGAATTTAGGAAGGAGCATCAGCTGGAATGGCAGTGCACGTGGTGTGTGCAGTGCTCATACACCTCGGGGCACTGAGGGAGATCCCCCCTCCTTGCACCCTAAAAGGTTCCAAGTCAAGGCCTTTTTGAATGTTTTTGCTACAGATAATCCCTATGGTAGAGAGCTGCAGTTTAATTCTGCTATTAAATTGATTTGGCTTGTGTTGAAATGTTGAAAAATATTTGGAGCAAGACTTCATTTTTACTCCTTTCTAGGCAACTTTTAGTGAGACCTAAGTAATCTCCTAATTATGGTATTTGTGCATGTGTATGTAGATTTGTACAGTGGTGACATCTGCCATTGCCTAATCAGCTTCTAAAGAATAACAAAAATAATCACAGGAAATGGATTTAGGAAATCTGTACTTTAATTAAATCTGCTAAGTGTCAAGTTTTGTTACAGAACTTCTACTTGCTGGCTGTAGGTTTTGTCTTGTTCTTACAAAAAAGTTAATTGTAACCTGAGGCAGAATTATACCTTACATTTGTTTTACTCTGCTCAGACCTATTGACTGAGGAAGTACTTTCATTCTGCTCAAAAATCAGACGTACTTTTTACTGAAATTTGTAAGCCTTTATCTTGGAGTCGGCGTGGTGCTCTTCACCCACTTTCTCAGCCACATTGTAAAACTCAGGGGGAAACCTAATGTAAAGTTGCTGGATATTATGTTTTCCTTCTAAGGGAGAAATATATTAGTCCTTTTTTTTTTTTTTTTTTTTTTTTAAGTGGGCATTCCTGTGTTAAACCCATATTCTCAATATTTAACAGTCCCACAGTGAGCTGGGATCTGTGAGCACTGCCATGGTGCAAAATAACTGTTCCAGTGCTTGCAGTGTCTTGAAAATCTCTCATAGGACTGGGTTGCCACAAGCAGGGGACAGCACACACAGAGGGACACAAGCACAGGAACTGCCGCCCTCTCCACTTTCTAGGAGAGACACAGAATTTTTTTATACAAGGCATAACTGAGCTCTACATCTGTTCTTCCTGAGCTCCTCTGCTTTGGAACAAGGCCTCCCCAGTTCTTGGTATTACTGTGTGTGATGCTGCCTCTCCTACCCTGGAGGAAGTTGAGTTTAAAAGCCTTGTTTTTAAAAATATTTTCTGGATGGGCCTGACACTGGTGTCACCTAGCTCGTTTGTCCCAAGGCGTTAAATCTGTGCAGCAGGAAAAAAAAAATCACAGTCTTTCTGATCTATAAATGTAACCAGCAAATAGATAAGAGTTCAGTGTCCTATAATAGGAAGTCTTTTCGCTGACTAGCAGAAAGGGAGTGACTCAGCCTGGCTGTGTACACACACTGAAATAGACTTTTTCAAGTTTGGAGACAAAGGCCTTTACATGCATTTATAAAATTGCCTTTAAAATGCTTGTGAATGAGTTAATCACACAGCCATCTGATTAGACATGAACAGCCTCCCTATTTTTTACACGATTAGGTCATCCCAAGAGAATCACAAAACAAAATAGACACAGATGTGTCATCCAAGGGTGACTAATAAAATGTAGTTGAAAACAGTGCAATTAGGAAAATAGTGCAAGTAGGAAATTTTCGAGCCAGTTTCACAATTCTGTGTCCTTCATCTTCCCTGCCAGAGCCTGCTCTTCAGGAAGTTGATGGGAAAAGTTCCTCTTGGCTTGCACAGGTCAAGACAGGTCTCTGCTCTCTCCTTGCTCCTTTTCTTTCCCTCCGTGGGGCTGTCTCCAGCTCTGCAGTAGCGTTTTGAGCATTTGAGCCTCATAGAGTCTCTTCACTTTCACGTGAAGATTGTACTTTCCCATGAGCTAGTTGAAGTGGGAACTGCTGCAGTGGAGATTTGGGAGAGATTGGATGGCACTTAAAATCTAGGAAAGAAGAGAAATGGCACAAGTGGTACAGTCATAAATGTGTGTCTCAGTAGCATCAGCAAGTGCAGAGCTGTACCCTTTCCATACCCTTGCAGAGGGAACATTTTGTGAAGTACAATAGAGAAGGATCCTTCTCACTTCCAGGCTTTCATCTTACCCTGAACTCCAGCGATGTGAAGTTTTTGATAAGCTGAGATCGTTGTCTAGGTACTTGTAACCTACTAAAAGGGCTTTCAATTACAAGCTCAGAGTGAGAGAGAGAGAGAGAGGTGTCAAAAGAAACACGATCTTTATAGTTTTCCTGCAGTTTTAATTGTGAGTGGCACCTAATCTCTAACAGGCGGCTGTGAGATGCAGTCCTGGGAAAGGAAAGAGCCCCTAGACAGCTGAGAATTAAAAAGAAACACGCTACTCACTTGATTACTGGTGTAATCTTTGAGGTGTCTTTGCAGTCCTAAGAACCTCGTTTTACACTGGCAGCTTTAAAGAATGAATGTCATCTCTCCTGAGCCTCTTTTTCTAGTGGTGGCAGTTGTCTAGGGAGATAAAAACTACACAGACTGACACAGTTGCTGATATGAAGAAAATTTCGATAGCTCTCTCACCACTGCTGTAATAAAATTAAGAAATACTGAGTCCAGGATATCTTGTAGCAGATTTCTAGTGAGTAAAAAAGCTGCCCAGAGTAAGTCAGGCAAGTTTTTAGAGTTTAAAAGGTGATGGTGGAGGAAGAGGTTGGTTGCTACATTGAGATATGTTTTTGTACTAGTGGAAGCCCTGAACCAGGTCTGCTCATTCTGAAAATGTGATGAATACTGTTATGGAAAAGCTAACTGGTTCTAATGTGAAAATACTGGGTACTTCCACTACTGAGCACTTTTATGTGTTCATTTTAACGTATCCAGAGGGACTCCCTGACGGGAAAGTACTTCCCTGCTCAGCAAAGGTTGTTAGTATTTATTTAGCTTCTCTCCTCAAAGTGATTTAAAAGTGGGCTTGAATTGAAAGGACTAACTGGTATTTTAGTCAGTGCTGGGGTGTGTCAGCCACATGGTGTTTGCAATAAACATTACAGATTTAGATATCTGTGTGAAAAATCAATGGAACACCAAGTAATAATTCACTCAGGTACTTTAACAAATGTACCCTGGGGTTGTTCAGTATGCTCTGGTTTGCTTTGATGATCTTAAAATAAGACTGGCCCAAACCTTATAAGTGTTATTAATAGCACCGCATTAATACTGTGTGCATAATCACGGGTTGCTTAATTTTAAGTCATCTTAGAATAAGCTAAATTAATTCTTACCATGCTGGCTAATGGCAGCATAATTCCAATTTGTCCACATAGTGTGTCACTGTTTTGAAAATCAGGGATTCTGGGATACTGGGTTTTGATGCTGCCAAAATTTACCTCAAAAACATTGAGATTCACTGTAGTGAAATGAATAAGGAGAGAAGCATCCTTCCTGGCTTGTTCTTATTTTTTTAACATATTTTCTACTTTTTGGAAGTCGGATTTAATTCTTGCTTTTCAAAAGGTGACTATGAATTCTTATACTTGCCAGGAATGTAAAAGTAATGGGTTCAGGTCTTAAACATTTGTTCTCCTGTCAAAAACAGCTCCTTTAATATCATTTTCCCTAGAGAAAAATATGAATAATCTTAAAGAAGAAATCTGTAGGCGGAAGAGAGCTGCTAAATAAGTAGTCCTAAGAAAGAGAAACGGTGAGCTGCAGCCTTCAACAGCTAGAAAAAGTATATCTTATATAGACACAAACTGTGGTTTGCTATTCAAAGAGCTGGAGGGAGAAGATAGCTAAGGCTACAGAAAAATTATTTCCTCAGAGAGAGAATCTGCAGGATATAGTGTGTTGCTGGAGTTTAAGAGAAAACTGAAAAATCCCATGTTTGATTCAGAAGTTGCTGATAAGAGGGGTAAAAAAAGCTTTGGGTGTAGGGTCTTTTCAAGAACTCATTTGTTAACACCCTGCTGTTCTTGGGAATAAGGCATTGACCCCTTCCTGACAGACTGTGGTGGGCTTGATCTGATCCTAAAGGCATTGAAATAAACCCTTTCCTAGGTTTTACCCAGAGCAGGACCACATCTCCAAGTCTGAGCAGTCAGTCATTCTGCATTTGCTTCCCTTGGCTGAAGAACTCAAATCCAATTTAACCCAATTATTCTCTTGGGCCAGGCTGTGCTGTTCCAATGCCTCCATGTGTGTTCCAGAGCAGAGCATGTCAGAGTGCTGAGCTTATGTCAACAGGGCTGGGGAGGTGAAGTCAGTGGCTGGCCTGGGCTTCAGCAAGAACAGGAATTCAGGTGCAGTTTGGGATTTTCTGCACCTGGTGCCTTAGCAGAGGACAGACCCCTGGTCACACTAGTATATAATTAGAGAAGTGGCTCAGAAGTGCCTCAGTACACTAATGACAAATCCTGTAATTGCTGAATTCATCCTCCTGGCTGACCAGTCAGGCTCACTACAAGTACTACAACCAGGCTACTAGTAAGAGAAAAACATATTGCAAATGCCACAGACAATAAACCCCTTATTTCAAAAGCAAAAAGAGGTTGGGAGTTGATGTGTTCACTTGGCAACCAAACCAGTGAGGATTTACATGTTCAAATAAAAATAAATTAAAAATAGCAGAACATTTAAAAGAAGCTTATTTCTATAATAATGCAAAATATTAAGCACAGATTTACAAGCATAAATAAGAACTCAAGTCACAAAATGGGTAGAGACATTATACCAGCTACATTAAATAGATGAAATAGCAGCAGTCAATCTAATAAATTGTTTTCCTTTGCTACCTACCTCTGAAGCCGAAGAAATCCTACTGCTTTAGGGACATGTTCAAAAATAAATCACAGAAATATCAGCTCTGCCTTCCTGCCACAGCCAAAAAGCACCATCTGAGGTCACAGCACCAAACCACTTTTCACTGTTGCCCTGGCCATTGCACACATGGCAAAATTAAGCTTTTAAAGGGCAGCAGAAATGATGAGGAAAACGTAATGGCAGCAACCAGAGAATTCATCCTGCTGAAATCAATGGCTGTTTGAATTATAGTTGCTAAATTTATCTGCCTACTCCAGGAATTTCTGAAACTTACTTTCTTTAGTCCAAGTTCTTTTTAACCATCTGAGTGCTGGTTTGCCATGATATTTCCTCCACAGGAACAGTAACATCTCATCATTGCTCAGGGTGGTGGAAGCAGTGATCATTTTGTAGCTCTGTGGGGACATCTGTTGTTACATCACTCAGTCTGTGAGTTAGTGTCAGCAAAAGCTCAGGTCAAATCCTCTTGTTCTGTTCTGGTAAAAACCAGCTTGGAATGCTAGTTCTGATTATCAACTATTATCAAACCAAATCTTTTATTTTTTTTCTTCACTCTCAAGCTGCCTGGAAATGACATCTTTGTGTGAGTTTAGAGGGAGCACAGATAAGAGCTAAGGAGAAATGAGTAGCAGAGTGCTGGTGGTGTGTGTGACACGTTGGGCAGTCTGTGAATGCTTTGCTGTAATGACAGAGTTATTTGAAATTTTAATGCTTAGTTTGCCAAAAGTTGTGCTGAAGCCCATTGCTGAATACTTGAGCATATGCTTATATCCCCTGGTAGGCAGCAAATCTGAGCCTTCTTCTAATCTGAGTTTTGTGCTTTTGCAAATGGGCTGGAGACCTCCTTTTTGGGCTCAAAAAAACCCCACCTCCCTCTTTAGCCAAGGCTTTGAAATATCATTTTATGGTGCAATTCATTAAATGAACTTCTGGCAAACCTCTTCTTTGTATATCCATTTGTATGAAAATAAACAAACTTGGATATTTTTATTATAATTGTACAATTTCATTAGAAACCTGTGTTTTGAAATAGACTCCTGCTTTCCAAAAACTCATATGCGAAGGGTTTTTTTGATAGAGAGAATCTGCAGGTGCCTGCAGTACCTTGTATTGAGGGAGAACCTCTCCATTTCAAGGGTTTGGTCATGTTTTATGTAGAATGCTCTTCATTTTATTTAAGTAAATGATAGCTTTGGCTTCTGTAACAAAAGGCTAATTCTGCTCTGCTTAAGAGAGAGAGGAAGACATCTTAAATCAGTGCAAAGCACCATCAATCTGTCTCTTGTCATCTGATTCAATTGTCCCAGAAGTCAACAAGGACCAGGATCACAGGATTTCATGAATCAGGAGCAGCCTGGAATAAAGGAATTCTTCACTGTCACTCTCAGGTGCTACAATGATAAGTGTGTTGTGAGAGACCAAGGCCTGTCAGGTCCTGGGGTGGTGTCCTCAGTGGCACCCCTCCTGTGCACATAAGGTGTGAGGGATTTCCATCTAGCACCTGCTGTTGTTCTGCCAGAGCCTGTGCCTCACTGCAGTCCAGTTTGGGGGCTTGGCATAAGACCTGGTAAGCTTTGTTCAGGCTCTTCAACCAGAAGAATGAAAGCTCTCATCAATTTCATGGCAGAACAAAGACTGCAGAAATCCTGGGATGGGGAAGTGTCCCATACCCTGTTACTGCAAGGACTCTGCTTGCCAGCTGCTGATATGGGCACAGTGGACAGAGAAAAGTTTAAGGCATGTTTGAGCAGCTTTTATACATAATAATATGGCAAAATGAGTAAGCAATTTTTTTCAACTTATTTTACAGATCTCTTGTTCCAACTTGCTACAGTTCTGGTTGGGGGTTTTTTCTGTTTGGTTTCGTTTTTTGGTGGGGTGGGGTTTTGTTTGTTTATTCATTTGTTTGGGTTTTTTTCACATTGAGTTAATTCAAGTGAAATGAGCTAACACCTTTGGAGACATGACCAGAGCTGGAACATTAGAACATGTTTTATGTTGCAAATACGATGCTGTTTCATTTAAATTCTTTTCTCCTTTTGCAGTGCCTCATTTAAAAGGAGTGGATGTTTTCTGTTTCAAAGCCTATTCCAAATTCTTCTGATTTTTCTCTCATGTAAAATCACCTCTAAGTCCATAAGGGTTTCATTGGAGAAATTAAAATGGTTCAAGAGAGGTAATTTAAGGACATCCTTACCAAATGGGTATGAGTTTAAAGGGTTCCCAATGCAGGGAGGTGCTACATAATATATATACAGACACAAGTTTTGCTTTTGGATATTTTATCATGTTTGCCGCAGGCAGGCTATTCAGGTATCCTGAAGAGCTGAAGCAGGTTTTCCCAACACAATTTGTTGAGCTTTTAGGCTTGGGATTTCCTTCTTTTCTGCAGTGATGTGCTGTGGGTTTTGCCCTCACTTGGCAGTAACATGTCTGTTGCTGATTGACAATGGAGCCAATCTAAAGTAATATTGCAACTCATCTGGCAAGCTAAAAGTGAACTGAGCAGCTTTGGGAAGCCCCTATAGTGCTCCTAAGAGGAACTAGATCCACTCCAGAGAAGAGTGAAATTTCCAGTGAGAAATCATGGGAAATATCACCAGGGAGGAACTAACCCTACTAAATGAGCTAACCTTCACAGCATGGTATTAAAAGTTTACTAGTATAACCTGTCCCCTCAGCAGCATTGATGGCAGACATTTTCATATCTGGGTATTGTAAATGGTGTCACTGCCTGTTAATAACATATTTGTCACTAGAAATAATGGGCCCCCTTTGCTGCACTGCAGTGTTTGATAATTAAAGGAAACTATTACATCTGTTTGACCCTTGTGAAAGGTCCATGTATGTGGATAAATTTATTTACTTTAGGGTAAAAAGAAGAAGGAAGATCATTGCAGATTAAATCTTATCCTAGCTCTCTCAGACAGAGCCTGAGAACTTGTGTGTGTGCAGTACTTGCTCTCCAAAGGCATCGCCCAAAAGAAAAGTAAGGAAATGCAGAACTCAGTGTTCTGCTTGGCTCAGCATTCAAAAGCAGTGCCTTGTTTCCCAAATGAATTTGTCTGGCTTCTGTTCCCAGCCATCAGTTCTTCTTGTGTGATTTCTCTCTCTCTGCTGGACAAGAGAGACTCTAAGTACCCAGTGTTTGTTTTCTCCATGGGAAGGTGCTTACACTGTATAAACCAGTCACTTGTCAATCTTCTTTTTTATAAACTAAATGTCTCGAGATTGCTGTAGTCTCACTATTCAGAATTTTTCATATTGTCCAGGTAGTCAAGATTTTGGGACTGCTTTCTATATTTTCTCCACTTTTTTTTTTTCTAAGACTAGACATGAACAAGTTGTGTACTAACCAAGGTCTCACAAGTACTGTCTGCAATTCCCTGCTTCTTGTTGCCCTCTGGTATTTAAATTTAAGGAATAAGTTTCCATTTTCATACAACTGGGATAATACTGGGAGCTGGTGGGTATGCAATGTAATGCAGATCCTATCTTGTATCACAGAGGCATTCCCCCTCCTGCAAGTAGATTTGAATTTCTTATTTCTAAAGTCCTTGCACTTGGTTAATTAAAATTTAATTTAACTGGGCATAGCTTCCCAATGATCCCCCATTATTTTAACAAGCTTGTCCTCCTCATGATGTGTCATTTGGCCACAGCTTGTCACCCGCAAATGTGTCAGTACAAGATCATGTCTTTGCTTGCATGTCATTGATGAGAACAATAGCTCAAGTATTGCTTTTTGCATCCCTCCTATGGAGCACCCACACCTCAGGCTCAGTCCTGGCTGACAGCATTCATGCCCATAGCTGACATCCTCTTCCCTGTGGTTTGTACAGCTCTGTCTACATGTTGTAAGCCATTAAAGAGTTCTTTCATAGTCAAGTTTTTCTCTTGGCTTTTGCATTTTACTGAAAGAGAGGAAATGGTGGAAGTCCAGATCTTCAGAGCCTCATGTATTTTGGGGCAGAGGTTCTTCCCAGTGACTTGAGTAGGCAGACCTGTCTTGTGGTTTTTGAAGATCTCTTATATTCCTGTTGGGGGAGAATGAGTGGGTGACAGATAAGACAAAGCAGCTCACCAAACTTGCCATAACATAACTGCTTGCCTAGCAAAAGTTACAGAATTTAGGAGTTTTGTTTCACAGCTGGACTGTTAATCTCATTATTATATTCACTTGTCAGAGCATGTTAATATAACCAAATGAATAATGCTCCTAGACACATCCTATTGAATATTTAAAATGAAGAATTAAATGTGACTTTCAAGGCATCTAAAATAAGTGATGCTAAATCATAGTAATCTGTAAGGAAGGGTTGGTTACCCTGTATGTGTTCTGAGAGTCCACCAAAGTATAAATCACAGAAAATTCAGTTAGAAGTCAATTGAGTAATGAAAAAATATTATTATCTTCTTTTAAATATCCTTTTTTTTGTTGTTCATATCCTTTTTGTTAGGGGTATTCCTTAAGGATTGAAGTGGAATGGTAATCTGCACATAAAAAATATAAGCTGAAAATTTGGTCAAGAGAGCTATGCAGATAGGAAGAAATTCAGATATTAAAATTTTGGTGATAAAACTGTGCTGTGCTTCTGTGCTGTGTCCCTGCAGATTTGAAGTTAACAGGACAAAGTTAGTAGGAACTTTTTAGCTATGTTCTTAAGTGCTCAGACTTAGCACACTAAGGCCCCACTCATCCATATGGTCATTTATTTTTCTTCATAAATACTCTCTTTTAAATCTTTTTAGACAGCAAGACCCAGGTGTTTAACAGCTTCTAAAGCCATCAGTAAAGCAAAATACCCAAATGTACAAAGGCTCACTGGAGACTAATTTGTTGTATGAGCAAGTTCAGTCCTTGAAGATTACATTCTCTTTACTCCCAGCTGAGGAACAACAGGCCAGGTCTTGTTTGCCTTATGGCTTTCAGGGAAGCCACTGATATGGATAAGCCAGAAGGCTGTGGCAGAGCACATTTAGATGTAGTGTACTGTACTTGCGTTCTGAGGCACTAAAAAAAAGTTCCTTCCTCCAATGGAGTAATTCAAACCTTAGCATCTTCTCTCTGGTGGCAGGAGGAGGTAAATAATGACACATTCAGTGCCGTTTGCCTGTGTGGCAGGGGAGCTGAGCCTTTCCCTGGGCAGGGTTCCTGCTTGTGAGCAGCACAGAGCTGAGGCATCTGCTGAGCCAGCCTGAGGCACTGGGAGACTGCAGGCCCTGAGTGAGGAGCCTGGGCGAGTCCAGGGTGGACACAGTGAGTGCTCCTACTGGAAGAAATGCAGATTTTGGAAAGGTTCATACAGAATTAGAGCTAATCAGCCCATCTGGCTGTGAATGTTCTGTTCCACAACTATCCAGGCTTCAGAAGAGCTCCCATCACTCTGTCTTGCTTTTATCCATTAGGCCATGAGATGCATTGATCATGTTTCTGTGCTTTACTTGTGTCCTTTCTCCAGTGGAAAACTGGAATTGCCAATATTAGAGCATTGTGACTTTTTCAGATAAAACATACAGATGCACATATATTTAGATATTTGTATTATTTATTGCTACCTCTCACAGGCAGAGCCAGGCAGATTTGAGAAAAATACTTTACCACTAATTAATCCTCAATTCTACGTTGGTGGTCCTTTCAGTAATTGGTTGTAACTCTCATGGTTGAGTTTCCCTTCCTTCCCCTGCCCCTTGAGTATCAGTGTGTACCCACGTAATCAGTTGTACCTCTGTTTATAGAGGTACCTCAGCACAATGTAGTATCTGTACAAAAAAAAGTTAGGAATTAGAAGAAGCATCAACCCTTTACGGCAGTTGCATTTTCCAGGAAAGTAAATGCAGTGAAATAAATGGCTAATGAGGAATTTCTTCTAATTGGCAAGATGGTCCTGGAAATATTCATTATGATTTCATTGAAAGTTGCATGTCCAACTTCTGTTTTGGAGTACCTGGGTCCTACTTTCATACCATTTAATGTTTTTGGTAATCAGCCATTAATTAAAATGTCACAGCTTCCCAGCAATAACACAGCAGTGGTTTGGTCCAGCCCCACTCTTGCAGGAAATGTGCAAGATGGATCAGCCAAGTGTTTGGTTCAGGTCAGGGCTGGCCTGTGCTCGCCCCATCCCAGCGTGTCAGGGTGGCTGGGAGCAGCAGGAATAATTCAGGGCACCACAGGACTGTGACGGGAGCTTTTCCGGACGGTGCCTGGACAGATGGAGAGCAGGGATCATGCGAGAGATCCGTGCCAAGGCTGGGTCTTGGTTGCCAAATCTCATGCAAAGTAGGACTGTGCAGCTGAGATAGAGACATGAATTATAGTTTTTTAATGTTCATTAAAACTTTTGGTGCTTATGGTCCTGCTGAGATGAAAAATTCCAGAGCAAATAGAAATCCAGAGCAAATAGAAATAGGAGTTCACCATGTTTTCTACAAAGGTTGCCTTCAATCTCTGATTTTTACGTTTGCCTTCATTCTCAAAAATGTTTAATTTTCACATGTGAGATGGCTTCAGGCTTCTGAGCGTTAGGAAATTGAGACTGAGTCTTTAAGTGTAAACAAACCCCTCATGTCAGGAACAAACCTAGAATTATTTCTACTCATTCCACTTCATAGTGCTACAGCAGTTTAGTAGATAAAGGGTAGTGTGACAGATTGTGATAAAAGCAGCGATGAATATATTACTATTTATACTGTAAAACTGACTAGATAAAAAACCTAGAGCATTGTCATAATCTGACTTCCAGTATAGAAATCCTCTGTCCTTTAAGCCTCTTTTTGCAGGATTCTGGCTGGGAACAGAGCTCTGCTTTTAATTGCAAAACATAAGGCCCTCCCCAGGCAGGGGTGGGGGACAGTGAGTAGTGCAGGAGGACATTTGTGAACTGGTGGTTGGCAGAAGGGGCAAAGCTCTCAAGAAGCTGGTGCTCAATGGAAAAACCTCCAATATGTTGAAAGAAATGTTTCCCTATCTGTTTTTTACCTTTGGGCTATTGGTTGCACAACCTAAAACATGCACTGTTATGCCCAAGGTGGGATTCCAGCACTCAGCAGTCTGGGGTGAAATCCTGACTTCATTCGTTTAATCTGAGTTCCTCAATTTTAAGATACTTACAAAAAAAGGCAGGTTGGCCTTGGAGAACATTCAGACCCCAGCAGTGGTGGTCTGATCTAATGCAGGTAGTTCCAGAAGCAGAATAAGTGATAGGGCTTGTGGATTTTGTGCAACTTCAGTTCTGTGGCCTTGTGGTAGGTTTGTGGTGCAGAGGGAAAGTATGATTTTCATTTTCTTGATGTTGCTTCAGGTTAATCAACTTCTTTTGGTAGGTAGTGATCGGAAAAGTTACCCAGACAGCAAATTCTTTAAAAGAAAGTTTTGCAAGTAAATCGCTGAATTTCTTTAAGAAGTGTGATGCATAACCAGGAGGAACAATAATTTCCCAGTTTGATTTGGGAACTCGGGTGCACTGGAGGTCATCATCAATGGCTTACAAAGCTAGGTAGCTTGGCCACTGATATGTGCTGCATTAGAAGAATGTTTTGTTTTATACACAAAACCACTTTGGAAATGTGTAGTATGTGTGGTGTTCAGGGATGACTTCAATCTCTTACTGTTTCTTTATTTGTTGTAAATGTTATACAGCAGCAAGGGTAATTTGAAATTGGCTCTGCCTTTTCATCTTAAATGAATGAGGTTTTCTTGGCTGTTAATGCTGCCATAGTTGTACTTCTTTGCAACTTGCTCTAAGCACATTTCTACGAAGTCTTTCCTAAGAGGTAATGTGAGCTTTGAGTTTGTTTTTGAAATCCATACACTGGTTTTCTATTGTGCTTCTGAGTCTTCTTTTTTCTATCATTCAGGACTCAATTCAACTGGAATGCTTCCCACCAAAGTAACAGAAATGAACAATTATCTAGCTACTGTGAGAAATATTTTACAGAGGCTTGTGTGCTCAAAACGAACATTTCAGTCCTTATGGAAATCTACCCAGTAGAGTTCTATTTTCTGAAAATATTACCATTTTTAAATAAAATAAGCTATTCTTTTGTATTGCTGCTCTGCAGAGTTCCTTGGCATGATTCAGTGTTCAGTAGGGATACTACAAATTGAAGCTTCAGGCCAGATTTTGAAGCACTTTGTGTTCACATTTCTTAGAGGAAATGCATTGACTTCGGGTTTTGACAATATATTGGAAGACCCTCAGATATAGGAGATTGCAGTGAAATTTCCTCAAAATGAAAGTTGCACTTTGTTGCTTCAGATTGTATTACATTCAGTAGTGCAAATACACATAATAAGTGTCTTTGACACTAATTCTGCTGGAATTCACCACTGAAACATTACAAATTGCTCTTAAAAATGCATTTTCAACTGCCTCTCTGCCCATACTAGCCAGCAGGAGAAACCATTGCCCATAGCTAGGTCTACTAGGGGAAAACCCTGGTGTTTTGGGGACCAAATTTTCTGTAGTCTATATCAGTCTCTCCTACTTCTGCCAACAGGATCTGCCAATGGATCGTGACTTCCTTGGCTCATGAGTGAGAATTAGAGCTCTGTAAGTCACAGGGAGAGGTTTGGTGTTGGTGCTGGGCCATTGAGGCTCTCCAGTGCTGGAGGTAAAGCCAAGGTGGGGCAGAAGAGCCCATGCAGTTCACAGCCTTTATCGTCAAAGGCTGGTGTCAAGTGGAAGTTTTATCCCAGGCTGGAAAAAAGGATGGAGAATCACAGACTTGGCACTTCCTCTGCCATCCCTCTAACCAGGGTAGCATCAGCTGCCTGATGGCCAGGCAAACATTTAGGGAATGTACGTCCCTGCCAGGGAGTTGAGGATTTTAGAAGGATAGTTATGATTCTGGCCACAGCAAGTTTTTAAATATGTTTCTGCAGGGATAACTTTGTGCCCTTCTGCAATCAATAGCTGATTTCCTGTGGGATTCAATGTGACAAACAAACTTTCAGGAGCATTTAAATATATACAAATATTTGCCTATGTGCAAACTGTAAATTGTTTGTTCCAAAGAAATTCCATTTGTTGTTACCTTAGGCTAAACCAAATTGCAGAGGAGAGTAATTTATGACAAACGTGATGTTTTGTGGCAGTTAAACCCATTTACTAGCAAATATGGAAGGCAAAATTCTGTAATTGCAAATGTCTTGGCATGGAAAATATTAAGAGGAAAACTAGTAAGGTACTAAGTAGTACTTGTTGTGGATGAATATGTATGACCAAATAACAAGTGAAGTTAAATTAGTGGGACCTCTCTAATTTAATCTCATCTTCCAGTAAAAAAAAAATTCCTAACTATAGCTTCAGCTACCAGAACCGACTACTTTATACTGAGAAAAGACACTTAACACTCATTTAATCTTGTTCAGATGAAAAAATACTTGACTTACTATTTTTAATTCCTCCATAAATTTGGAATTATATTGCTTTCTTGGCCTTGTTATAATTAGCAGTAGCTATTTCTTGTTAATGAGCTATTACCTGAAAATCTGTGTAATTCATCTGACAACCTGACAGCCTGAGTCATTCACAAGGTTTGACCAGTATCTGAAGCCCTCTGCAAAAGATTTGCTCCCATGAAACTACAAAATATTCTCTGAGGTACCATATATAAATATATCAAACATTGTCAGTGGCTTCTGCAAAGAGGTTACAAAATCACTGTGCTGAGAAGTTTGTCTGTAACATTCATCTAGAACAGAGATTGTTACCTAGAAATCATATTTTGCACCACATTTATCTTGTGATTAAAACTGTGCTGACACCATGGATATTTACAAATGCATGGCAATCTATAACATTATCCCTGGAAATCTATAACATTATTTCTACATGGTTTGCAAAAATATTTTAAAACAGAGAACAAACACCAGGCTGCCCAGCATGTAGAAGCCTCTGGATCTCTCCACTAGTGGAAACTTTTGAAAAAAAGTTTGCCTGTTTTCAACAAAAGCTGTACTATCAGCTTTTAGGGCCTGATTAGTCAGTCCCCCAGAGAGTCATCGTTTCTTGCACCTCAGTGAAATTTGGATCTGGCCCTGGCCCTTCTTGGCTGCACATTGTTACCTAATGTCTCTCTTTTGATTTTTCTGCATCCATGTAATTAACTGGAATTAGTTTCTCTATTTCTAGAAAGAATTTTTAAATGGCATTAAGACAGGTTCTGTAATGTTTAGAAACACACCCTGTAAAGTTCTGGCTGCTCTGTGTGGATTTATTGATACATATGGCACTTTACTGTGGCAAAGGCAAAGCCACTGCCCGAGGCAGTTTTCAATCCAGCATCATGTGATCTTCTGCATAACATGTGGTAATTTTGTGAGGTCCAGATTCAGCATGCACACTTTGCTTCTCAGACCTGCCGTGAAAATGAGACCTTTTTATTGTTTTTCAAGCCTTTAGAAACTAGAGAGATTAACCCAATAGAAAAGAAGAGGAAATCACAAATTCTGTCATCAGTGTAGTATTCAAGTGATGTGAAGTAAATAAAGCCTGGGACCACACAATGAAAAAGGGGTGAAAACAAAACACTGAATAGCTTTTTCTTATATGGACAGCACTCTGCCCTTGCAATGTATGAGGGAGTGGTTCTCAGGAGCAAACATGCTGTGTGCATGCCTCTGGGCTGAGGGGCACAAGGAGGCTGTAGTAAGGTTGCAGGTAATTCCAGTTCTCAAGCACTTGGCATCAGACCTCTTTTTTTTTTTTTTTTAATGTTGCTTTCTGTGACTGTGTAGGATGTGTTGAGGGAACCACCTCAAAACTTGTCCATAATGAAACAAGATCCAGTCACAAGGGGTGTTGTCGAAATACATAAGATGCTGACCAACACAAGAATTGACCAAATAATTTGTGTTTTTTTCAAGGTTAGTAGTCAAAGCAAAATATAAAGGGAGCTAATTTCATCTCACAATCAGTGACTGCATTGTTTTGGGTTTTTTGGAGGTTCATGGAGAAAGGGAAAGGAAATGACTGGAAAGCTTTGTTTCACAAAGCCTAAATTACAGGTCTTATTTTTGTCACTAAGATATTGGTACCCAGGGAAGTTAGTAAACAAGACTGTCACAGAAGTGGCATTGGGAGGGTGTGAGGGTGCAGGCACGGCTTCGTTGGTGAAGCAGCCAGAATGGAGGAGTGCAGCTTCAGGACCATGTGTCCCTAAGGGCAACAGAGGCCTCTGAGAGAATCCATGACTCACTCCCACACTGATTTACAGGGTGAATGGTGTTCTTACTCAGGTGCATTCTTTGCTTTTTTGTTAAAAAACACTTTCTTTTCTTCTACAGAATTCCAATAAAAATGAAGTTTGTTTTATTTAGATTTCAAGTGATGACTAACAGGTACATTCAGGTGGATTTTATGAGTAGTTTCAGATTTATTTTTCCTTTGGGGAAAATTCATCCATCTTTACCTGCAGTTCAAGGAAAGATTTTCATTCTGGCTATAAGGGAGAAGCTTTCAATTTTCTTACCCTGGTTTTTCTCGTTCTCTCTGCTGTTTTGCTTTATATCTGTCTGTTGTCCTGTCGTGATGCAAAGGAAAACTGTAAAATTCCCTGTTGATGTAATTTCTCATTTTTTATTTCTGGACGAGAGGCATTTTGACAGACTTGATCATGGCACATTCCTTCCCAGTTAAAGCAGTGACAGGCACTTTTAGCTGCTCAGTTTACTTTCTCCAGTGAGGAGCTTTCTCACCACAAAAAGAAATAATGATACTGCTGTGGCTGTGGCTGTGCTTTTGGGAGTGTCCATTCAAGCACCCTCAAGAGCTGATGTTGTATTTTACCTCAGTTCAGATAGCTGCAGTGTTGTAGCCCATGTCCTGTAATAATGTGGCCACAGGTCCTTACAGCAGTGCAGGTATTCCTGTACTTGTCACCCAGCCTCAATGTAGAGAGAGACCTGTTTTTGCAGTGAGATGTGGCCCAAGGCCTCTGCTTAGCAGGACTATTAAGCATGCAAGTACTTCACTGATGCTGACACTTAAATTTACACACTTTTAAGCACTCTGGTGAGTAGGGACTTGAGGAGAAGCTGTTCTAGTATGGAACAGAAATCACATGAAACCCTGAAAAGAATGTATAAGCTAAAACATCTGCAACTTTCAAAGTATTTCTTTTGGGTTTTTTTTTGGTTTTAGCCCTAGGAATTTGGCACTGCAGAAGAATGTTTGAGCTTTTAGATTGAATAGCACTCTGACCTTGTTCAAGCTGGGTGCCATCATTGCTGTCTGATGGTGGGAAGCCTTTGTTTTGGGACATTGCATCCCTTAAGAATTTTACTCCTTAGCGTAGTTATAATAAATTACTTGCATTTCAGGGAAAAAAATGAGGAGCAGCACATGGGACAGCACAGGCTCTGCACAGGTGTCACTTCAGTGCAGCAGTGTGTCCTGTGTCAGGACTGTGGAGCTGAACACACAGCAGCTGTCAGCCTGCAGAGAGCAGCGGGCACGTGTTTCACTGTGGGAGCCACTCTGTGCTCACTGCTCTGCTCTGGCTGCTGCAAACGACGTGCAGATTAACTCCAACACAAGCAACACAAGCAGTGCTGCTGATGGAGGAGACAGGCAGCAAACCTGTCTTTCACTGGTGATTTCCAATAGGTGGAGTGTACTCTTAAAGCGCCACCAGGTTATCAGAATATATAGCGGAACAGATGAACTTCCCCGTAGGACAGGTGACAGTGACACTGCCTTCCCTCTCACTGACAGCTACCAGGACACTTCTTGGATAAATATGCCATTTATCTTCTCTCAAAACACATCCCTGTTCTAGGATATCAGCTATGTCAGTGTGAGGAATACTACCAAAATGCAGACAGTAAAATCTCTGAGAGACAGGCGGGCTTTGGTACTGCACCTGCCTACTTGTGAGTTATTGTTACTGTATTTGTAAGTAACTCTGCGCAGACAATTTTTATCTTAACAAATGCAGCATATTTGCTTTGTGCAGCTTTAGCACTCTGATTGCATATAATGTGTTCAGGCCATAGGGAGGAAGCTCCTCTTCCCCCATCACTCCCACATGCCCCTCCTGCCTCTTGCCCTCCTCAGAGCAGGAAGCAGGAGGGAGGTGAGGGTAAGGAGCTCTTGATCTCCTTGTCCAGGGCTTCTCAGGTTCTTCCCCAGTGCAAGGACACTCTCTGGGCAGGTACTGTGTGTGACAAAGCTCCCACCTTGGGACACTGTGTCAATCCCAACTATTCCTTCAGAGAGATGGGTTTTTCTGTAGCACTGCTGTCTGCTCAGGCAGGTCACAACCCTTGGCTCTAAAGCCACATTTAGGGAGGATGAACCCTGAGCAGTTTTTACCCAGCCCCTGGGCTCACACAGAGCCAGAGCTCAGGCAGCTCCAGCTCAGCACTGCAGGAATTCAGCAACCCCATCAGGGTAACAGTGCCACTGGTTTATCACCATTTACTGAGCCCAGGAGAGATTAACTGTGTAACAGCACACAACTCTAGGAGTGCCTGTCCTGCAGAAGGCTTCAGGTATCCACTTTACAAAATACAGGAAAAATATGAAGCAAAACATAGTATCCTTTCAGGCAGCAAAACAAGTATCAAAGATACCTGGATTTAAGCTCTGGAGAAAGTATGGCTCTTAGTCTCTGTCCAAAGAATTACAGTCTAATGAATTTTAGCACAATTAAATAGATGATAACAAGGGAAATTAGTATGTAAATAAACTTTAAACCACAAGGAGAAGTTTATTTCTGTCTTGTGAAAAGCTGACTTTTGTGTGTGATAAGACCAGAAATATTTAGGTAATTATTATGCATCTATTATATAAATAGGGGGAATGGTCGTCACCAAAGCTGGTTTCATTTGTGTGCTAGCATATTGGCATTTCTGTGCAATTGATGAATTTTATTATCTGAGACTGTGACTACTCTTCCTCTAGGCACTATTACCGAGAGGCTCAGTGTGTCAGAGGGCTTGGGGCCGAGGCTGACTACCAGCAGCTTGTGAAATGTGACTCAACCTGCAGCTCAGGAAGTCCTTACAATGCTGATTGCTGAAAAGATGAAGTGTGTTTCAGGGGAAGGGTGGTTGTTTTCCTTTGGCATTCATCCCAGCCACTGTCAGAGAAAAGATAGGAGGATAGATGAACTTCTGGCCTGATCGAGTACAGCTGTTTTTATGTTGCAAGGATATTGTTTAATTATTCAAGAGCCAAGAAGAAAGTCTTTAGAATAGTATGGCATCAGTGAAAAATTATATTGGACTCAGACAACTGCACGGGTTTTCACTGAGGTGTTGTTGATTTAATAAGCAGTTGAGACCTGATGGAGCTCACTGTCACTCCAAATGCATTTTCAAAGTGTAGCTTTAATTTTTGGAGTAAGATCTCTCCCAGCTGGGAGCTGTGCACCACATCATTTGTTAGCAAAGTGTCAGGTGTACTAGTAAGTACATCTGTGAGGAAGTTGATGTGCAAATGAAAGATGGCAAAGACTTTAAAAGCATTAATGAGTTGGAAACAGGTCAGCAATAAAGTCCTGGCTTTTTAAAGATGTCCTCTTGGTTCAGAATAATTGCCAGAGTAAGCTGGGCTGACATTCTCAGTGCCACAGAGTGAGATGAACTGCAGAATCAGAAATTAATCACAAAGTGTCCACTACCTTCTGCTGCTAGGAGGATGGGAAAATGTCCATTTTTAGCATTACTGGCTAAAATGATGCTTTAATGCTTTCACAGCCCTTTGAAATGTAACCCTCCCCTTTAAGAATTGTTCAATCATTTGGAAATTGTATTGGGCTAGACCCTCAGAGAGTGTAATTCCCAGAGAATTGTCTATATCCAGCGAATGAGAATCTGTCCCGTTAATCTTATTGCTCTGCTAAGAAAGCAGTCATATCATCTAGACCTTCCTTCAGGCCAAAGCTGCCAGGAGAACTCAGAAAAAAGGGCAATTTACGGATAAGGAGGTTTTCAGTCAAGCCTGGGGACCATTTTTCTATTTGTTTGTTTCTCTTCTTAACCTAAAACTAATTTAAGGAATTTCATGTTTTGTATTTTGAATAACTTTGCTTCTGCAGATAAATTGCTAAAATGACCTTTCTCTAAATTCTGTTAGGTGACCCCCTACATTTAAGGGTAATGTGTTTTGTTTCTATCGCTAAAGCAGGAAAAAAAAGATCAAGCAATGTGTGCAGAGTCGTGAGAAAGAAGATTTCATTAGATGTGGGAAATTCTAAAGACGATGAAAAATGTGCCGAGATTAGATATGGACAACTGTGCTTCGGTAGTCAAGTCTGCAGAAAACAAAACAAAGCTGAGCAACTAAGAAAACTCCACAAAATTTTTCTAAAACTCTTCAAAAGTCCCCTCAGTTTTACTGTTTCCCTCTAAATTAGGATATAGGTCATCTTGCTTTATTGCGATGGAGTATGTCAAATAGATGGTATCTGTTGGGAGAAATGTTCAGTATTCATGCAAGCTCTCATTTATTTGGGAATTTTTCATGTAAGTAATTCCTTCAACATTAGTCTGTAGACTCTCAGAGCTTCAAGAGAGTTTGTTAGTTCACCTGATTTCATCTTGTGTGCATCATGGGCAGTGAAATTTTCAGTCACCACCTGTGCTGAGCCCAGGACAGTGTGTTTTTAAGATATTATATTGTTCAGGGAGACAACTTGCCTTGATTTCAAGGTGTGTAGAACTGGAGAATTCACTGTTCCTCAGAGTCATCTCTTCCAACTGTTGTTTAAATTCACTGTTTCAAACCGGTATTTTGCTTACAGTTAAAACTTTCATGGATACCCTTTCAGCTCTTTAAATGCCTCTCCTGCTGTGTTTGCTTTTCTGTCTTGCTCTTCTTCCCAGTGAAATCCTTGTACACTGTGTTGTAGGCACCGTCCAATTCTCTTGCTGACAAAATGATTCAAGTCCTTGATTTCTTCCTCTGGCCTCTTCCTGGCCTTCCTAAGGTGTTCTGCCTTTCTGCATTTCTCTGCTGGTGTCCAGCCCAACATCTCAAGACTCAGTGACTGTAACATAATTAGCAGCATAATTAGGAAAGTTTTCACAGAATCATGACCAAAGCTGGTAAATCTTGGATTTGGCTAAGTAGGTATAATGTCATTGGCTGAGAGTCCCTGTCGGATACGATGGGAGCTGGACTGTGTCTCTGAATGGGTGTAGCATTAGGAGAAGTGTAGTTCAGCACTGGATGCTGCCAAGTAGTTTAGTTAAAATTGCTGCAGTCAGCCAGTCCACATTTGGCATGCAAAGAAACTGCATACAACTTGCTAAAATGTAATCACTGAGTCACATCATTGAGTGCTTAATCTCTAGGAAAGTTAACTTTTTCGGCACAGGGTAGATCACATCAGCAGGATTCTTTCTTATTTATTCCCAGGTGCTGCTAATGCCTTCTGCTCCTCTTGCAAGAGAAATTGTGGGCAGTGCTGTGGGAGCTGCTTTGATGTCATTTCATGTCGCTTTTACACACACATCAAAAATGCAAAAGCACAGCTTGTTTACTATAGCTTGACAAAGGGACAAGTACACTTAAATCAAAGAACTTGCCAATACCAACATCTGAGAGTGTAGGCTTCATTATTAGACAGATCTTTGGGGGCTTTAAAACATGGTGTCATGTAACAAATGAGGCTATTCCCCTTACTATACTTGGCAGGAATCTGTTAAATGAGAAGTTTTTCCTTTGGCAGCTGTGCCAGAACGAATAAAATGAAATGAAAAGGGTGTGCCAGTATTTACTGAGTGCACAGCTGCACTCACGGGCAGAGTTACAAAGTCATTTCTTGACATGCCTCCTGTGTCACTCAGGCTCCTGCTCAGCTTTCTAATTTCCTTGATGCCCTCTTCCCGATGTGTGATGTTCCTTTGAAACCTCACTATTTATTCAGTTGGCAGTTGCAATGTCAGTGACAAGGAAAGATAATAATTAATTGTTTGTTGCTTTACAAAAATAAGTTGGAAGTAAAAAAGTCAAAGTCCTTGTTGAGTTTTGAATTGTCATGTCTTTGTTCTACTCTAAGAAAATTTTCTCCATCTGAAGACCCCCAGAAGGACTTTGCATATTCAGGTCATGTACATTAGATCATCTTCTGTTCTTCAACATTAATGCTATTCTGACAAATCAGTAAGGAAATGGGAAGACTCTATAGCCTGTAAGGCAACAGTGGTATTTTTGCTTCAGTCACTTGATTTGACATTTCCTTTTCAGAGACTCTGTCCGAAAAAAGCACCCCCTTTCCTCCCCTTAGCCTCTTTTGACTCCAAGCTGAGCTTCTCACCTGTATTTCTGCTTGCTTTCTTTGATATTTCTAAAGCATCATCCTGGAAGTGAGAATGGGCTTAATGGAGGAGTTTCTTGTCTTTGATTCTGCTTTGGATCTGAAAAGCAATAAAGAAGATTTTCTAAATCCCCTCTTACCGCTATCACTTCAAGCCACTCTCAAATAAGCAATGCAGAGCACTTGCAATTAAACCCCAGGCAGAACTTCTGAGACCTTCAATGTCCACAGGCATTCACTATCCTGCAAGCCTCCTCCAGACTGTTCAGACTAAAACTGAAGTACTTACACGGAGGGGGGAGAGGAAATGAGGTGACTGAGCAAGTGTGACACAACTGTAATTAATCATAGGAGACCTTTCATCTTTTTCTTAACTCTTGGGACCTGTGGAGTTTTAACAACCAAAATGAAAGCAGGGGGCTCCAAACACAGTTGAGAGTTTTGTGTACCAGGTTTCTGTTCACCTGCAACTAGACAGTCATTATCTGCTTTCAAAACCCTGGCAGCTAGCTCATGAATCTCTTTTTTGAGAAGAAGAAAAGGAAATCAAGCCACATTTTCTGCATTCTTTAATCCTTCTTTTCAAAGAAGTGGCAGTTTCAACACAGGAAAGTAGTTACTATATAGCAGGTAGCCGGAAAAATACGGATAATTTCATGGACAGCTTTGTGCTTACTCAGACCCTTTCTACCAGGGAAGTAACAGAGATTTAAAATGATATTTGTAAATATGTGACAAAACATCAATTTTCTTTCCTGTGGATGGTGATACAATTCTGATTAAAAAGCTCAGTTCTGAAGGCACAAGCACAGTTGAATGAGAAATACTGTGCTTTCCTAGACATCTGTATACTTCAGAAGAATTAGTTCAGGACACCAACACAAACATATTTGATATTATTTTGTGTTTTGGAAAAACAACAGTCCAGGGTTCTCTTTTTCTTTTGTCCCCTAGTGACTGAGTAGCTCAGTGTTTTTAATAAATTGTCTCTGGAGCACTTGGTAAGAAAGGCACATGCTAAGTGCTGCTGGTACATCCCTGTGTATCCCAAGAAGAACATGTATGAGATTATGATGGCAATAGATAATAGTAGTAATGATGGGTCGAAATCACAGAAGGGATGGGAGCAGCTGTGCAAGTCAGTGAGAGCACAGAGCATCTGGTGAGGGTACAGACAGCCCATAGGTGTCAGGTATGTAAATACAGTATGTGTTTCTGTGACTACATAAATCCCCAAAGAACTGTCTGTAAGACTATCAGTGCCTTACTAATAGCCTGCTAATTGTTTGCTGGTTTCTATTGATCTTTAAATTTCATAAAGTCAAGTTCAATTTCCTAAGTAATGCCTCTGACATCTGTAAGTAGTACCCAATATAATAATTGATCTTGGGTCATCTTGTCTGGGACTGACAACATTGTAAATGTACATTGATCAATATATTCCCAAATAGTGCTTTAGAGATACTTCTTGGAAGGAGATCTATGTCTCATAGAAGCAACATACACTGCCAGAGCTGTTTTGAAAGCTCAGGAAGAAGGGCCAGTTTTCCTTCCCTGACCCTCACATGCCCATCTGGTCCCTGTGAAGTTGTGGTTTTTCCCTGGGTCTGTAAGAAATACTACACCTGTATTGAAGAACTAGAGTCTTTTTGGAAAAACAAGAGTCTTGGTGGGCATTCTAATTAAGTATGTCCAGAAATTCCAGTTTTGATTAGATAAAAAATTCCATCACACTTCAGTGGAGGTGGTTTGCCCTAATTTTTCCAACCAGTACCCCCTGTGCATGAGTCCTTGTAGGACTTCTCAGCCACCCAGTCCAGCAAGGAAGAGAGAAGGATCAATCAGGATCCCTTCCTTAGATTCATTGCCCTACATCAAGCTGAGAGCACCTGATCTGATTCCCTGCCAATTTTACTTCCTTGAAGGGAACTGAAGCATGTTATTCTTTTCTATCACTGACAACCCAAAGAGTTAAAATAAAACAGAAGTCAGGCACCAAAAATGCATGAGAGAGTTTTAATATGTATCTAAATGCCAGAACAGTCTTCAGGCATTGTTGGACACTTCATCATACTTGAATTAAACCATTGAACTTCAGTTTTCTCTATTACCAACAGGACAAAGCCAAGAAATCTGCTCTAGATCCATACCATAAGGAGGCCAAGCATTAGAGCACCAGTCTATGCAAAACATAGAGTGGGGTCCCAAAATGCAATCCCGAGAACGGGCACTGGCACTTTTCCATCTTCTGAAGCTTCAGCATCATCAGCTTCTCAACAGAGAATACTATTTAAATCAAAATTGTTTTTTGCCTTTCAGCTTGAGCCTGTTCCCCACGCTGGCTGGGGTGCTAAAGTGGGTGAAGGATAAAGGTGCATGTCTGAGGTACCCAAGAGCATCAAGGGAGGATCTAGGCATGGTGGTGTCCCAATCTGCCTCTTCCCCATGTTCCCTGCTTTGGACACAGTGGTTTGTTTTTCAACTTGAGAAGTTCCATAAGATTTGCAAATGGAAAAAATTACCCCAATCTGTTCCTTGTGCTCTGTAAACTTCTTTATAAACCCATTCAGATGCTGCCATTGTGGCACAAAGTTGTTCTGGTTTGAGAGGGAAGCTTTAGAGTGCACTGAGGGCAGGATCATGGCTCTTGGTCTCCACTTGAGCTTTTTAGTCCCCTTTGGAATTCTACTGCCTTGTGGTTTTTCTTGCAGTAAACATCAAAAGCCAGTGTGGTTCTGGCTGATATTATTAAGATAAGGAATAGGCAGTTGTGTGCTGAGCAGCTCCTGCTCCCTGAGGTCTCAACACAACCTTAGCAGCAGCCTGCACTACCACTGCCTGCCTGCCTGCTGCTATACCTTTAATCCCTTCTGTTATTTGGATACCATTGCTGAAGTCAACAGACTTAATCACATCAAGTTTACCTCAGTGTAGCATTTTCACTTGTCCTCTTGGGACAAGCATTGTGGACATTTGTGTCCAAAATGAATCCCAGAATATGGTTGTCATTTTAATCTCTATATGCAAATTACCCTGTCCCCCCGCTCCCCACCAGGTGGAGGTTCCCATTGTTCAAAGTCTCTGTGAAAGTTTTGTACCAGCTAGGAAGACAGTGGCAGCAATGTTCTGGCTCTCTGCTTAGCTGTCTGAATAGCTGAAATAACAATCCTTTGCTCATGTTAGGAAGGTAAGACTAAAGTGCAATAGCTTGTTTTCCTCAGTCTCATGCAAAGATGAGCATCTCTCAAAGCAGTGGTAGTTGGCACATAGGCAATGCTCTCTCTAAATAAGAATATTTTTTCTGCTTGCCTTTTTAAGTTTTAGATAAGCCTTTGTTAGGTTTCTACACATCAGCCCCCAGATACCAAATTGGAGCCTGGTCTTCTGACTCCTCATTATGATAGAAGCATTGCTGCCATACCTAGCAAAAGGTATGGATGCATCAAGAAAGAAAAAGCTGTTTCCTTGAGGACCTACCTCTGTGAGAGGCTTGAGTGACAGAAATTAGACATACTGCAAAAGAAGCAAGATCCTTTTCTTCCTTCTTTAAAACAAGTTTTCAGGAAACAAGGATCATTATAACTGGTCACTGGCTGTTGATTTGACTGAACAGGCATAACTGCTTGGATTGTTACCTTGGGCTCTGACAAACAGGGATAGGTAAGTGCAGGGAGAATTCCCCCAACAAGAAGTTAATGGATACTAACGATAACTACGAGAAGCACTATGTCATCTGGGGACACTCTCTGTGCAGGGTTAGTTTCTCATTACTACAAACCGAGTCATGTAGAACTTGTAGTTTGCCCTTTACCATAATTTATACCCACTGGGACTCTAAGCAGATTCATAAAAAATGGCAGCCAATCCATATCTATCATATTTTATGTTTGGGCAAAGAATATGGATATTACTTTTTTTTAAGTTCCATGAAATATCTGCTCTTATATTCATAGTGATAGATGACTCTGCCAAAGTTTTATTTTAAGGTGGGTTAGGGGCAGCATAGAGAAGGGAGGATGCTAAAGGAGAGAAGGATGTTGAGTGCAATTTTTATTTTACTGAGGACAAAGAAGTCTTAAACCCTTCTTGCCTTGGGGGAACTGTATGCAAAAGACTCTCTGGCATAGCTAGAGCTATCTATAACAGGATAATATTTTCTGCAAGGCTTCTTAAATACATTTTGCCAAAGTAAATTGATCTGACAGAAATCTTCCTGTCACCATGATGTTCTCTCTTGATCACAGACTTCCAGCTATGCTGAGATTTGCCAGATTTACAGATCTCTCCTGGGATATGGACAGGGATATTAGATATCTGTATATGTAGCTGTACCCATCTTCCAAAATACATTTACTATTAAATATAGGGACTGCAAATAGCTTATACCTTCCTAACTGCTACTTTAAAAATACTTTGTCACATAAGTATTTTCTCCAGGAACAGATAAAATGAGGTAGAATGTTTCTATTTGCTTACTTTATTAATCTGGTGCTCTCTTTCCTTCTTTAAAAAATTCAGTGTACAAATAACCAGCACTAAAAAGTCAACAAGCCCTGGGGAGGATGGTACAGATGTGTTACTTGCAAGCTTCTGAAAATGAGGTGCTTGTCTCTGCTGTGGTGCCAAGGGGTGCACAAGGCTACCAGCCCACAGAAGAGGCGGGTAGATGGCTGCAGAGGGAATACTCTGCTCTGTGTCTTCGGTGTTGCACCAGAGCTTTTCTGAGCAGTGCATCAGAGACACCCAGAACATTTCCTATTCCCAGACTTCCAGACACTCGGCCTCTTTCCAAGTGCAGTCTCACCAAAGCACTGGTTAATGGTCACAGGGTAAGGGTCAGTGAGAACACCTTTATGAGCAGGGGGAGGGAGAGATGGTCTTGATGACCTGTTCTAGCCTTAAAAATCTCTGATGCCTGCAGAGAGCCCAGTGCAGCTATCAGAGGAGCAAACCAGCATTAGATAAGTGAACTGCTTGTTGTTAGTAAAAGCACACAGAATTAAATAGCATGAGAGAAATTCAGTTTTCAGCCTGAATCACATTGGCTTAGAGAGGCAGCATGCTATGTAGTAGAGTCCTGCAGATTTCTAAGACCTCTTTTCTTGGATCAACCTGAGCATTATCATGATCAATCCCTGTTCTCTATCCATTGTGCAGTTTCACAGACTGTAGCTGCCATTCATGTTTTACACCTCAGAGCGGTACATTTGGGTCAGTGTCCCACAAAACACAGCAGTAATAGGGTTGCTCTGTCTGCAGTTGTTTAAGGAAATAAGTAAGGCAATATGCAACACCAGTGAGTGTTCTTCCACCAGTGAGTGACATGGGGAATCTGCAGAATATCCCAGTGTTGACACAAATAAAGGTTAAATTATTGTTTTCTTGCAAAATACAAGGTGAATAAATTTAGAAATTGTTAGGAGTTTTTTTCAAAAATGTGGAGCAGTATCATGCCTAGCACCCAAGTCTGGGAAATACATGTCTTGGAAGGTGATCTTCAAATCTTTTGAAGCATGTAGCATCTACTTTGTGAGTATTAGCAGGAGTGAGACTTCTCTCATATAATTTTATCCTTTCCTTTTAAAGAAAATAAAATTCTGCAAGGCATCATTTAAAGGATTGAGGAATTTTGTAGCTAAATCTATTAACTGTGTACCGCTCTAGGATAAAAGCAGGAGTTTACTTGGGACAAGAAGTAAGGAACAGTGCATTGTTCTGCAAGACTAGGATAAAAGGATAAGACCAGGTCCTCTTAGGCTGCACATCTTGCTCTAAGGAAAAATTGCAGTTTGCAGAGTAGGTGGATGCTCCTTAGGAAAGACAGTTGCAAAACGTCCCACAATGCAGCTAATGCTTTTCCTCACTGCCTCTTAAAGCAGATGCTAGGAGCAGTCTGGGGTACAATGGAACCAGTGAATTTCTTCTCCCTTTGAAGCAAAGCCCATAGCTTCCCCCTTCTGTGTCCTCTGCATGGATGAGTGGTAAAGAGCAGCCTTCTGGCTGTAAAAACACCAGGTAAAATAGAGATTCTGTCCCAAAAGAAAACCTGCCTCCTTTTGTCTTCCTTCTCTGTCCCATAGCCAAATGGCTGTAGGCATGAACCAGGCGTTGTGTGCTTTGGTGCTCTCAGAAGTGCCCTCAAACACAGGCTATGTCTGAAGACTGTCATCCTGAGATGCCATTTTTAACACACTAAAATTTTAAATACTAGCAATCAGAATAAAGTGGAGATTTGGCTACCAACGCTCAATCCAAAGAGACAGCGGCCTGATTTGGTCTGCCTGAGTCAGGACTGAGATTCCAAATCCCAGCACTAGTGACTACCTTTTAAAATTTAAGCATCACTTGTACTGACAAATTGCTTTCTAAAGTGAAAACTCGATATGAGAACAGCTTGCTGGAGTTCCAGCAGGAACAGAGGACAGAGGTACATTTTGTGTGCCTGTAACAGAGGACTGAGGGGATGATTCATGTCTCCTAATCATTGCTTATTGTAAAACATATCTTGGGCTCCTGGCAGGGTGTGGAGAAGTGCCTGTAGGTGAGCCTGAGGAAGATCTTGGGAGCAGAACCACACTTTTGTGCTGTTCAGGAGGGTGAGGGGATGGAGCTTCAGCTGGCAGCTGTCACAGTGCTTTTCTTCTCTTTGGGAACAGATTGTTCAGTGTAGCAAACTCTGGAGGAAATTAAGGATAGCAGCAGCAGGTGAGTCTGTGCTTCTGTAAAGCAGCAGATTCAGGTGTTGAACCTAAAGAACCTGGCCAGCCCTGGGAGAGTGGTTTCTATGGTTAATTTTCTCTTTCTTGTGCTACAGATTTTTCCTTTCATTGTGTTTGCCATTGGGAACACTTTGTTCGACATTGGTAGCCAATGGCAATAAGCTGTAGAGATGAGACTTTGCAGAGATATAGGGCGGGGGGAAAAGAGGTGTAAGAAATTGAAATGACAAGGTTGTATTGGTGAGTAGTGATGTGGAGGAAGGAAATTTTTACCTGGTGTGCTTTGATGAGTAGTTAGAAGAGGAGTCTGTAGTAGGCAGGAAAATCTTTAGAGGCCAAGTTTGCCTGTCTGGAGCACATCTGGTGTAAAACAAAAGAAAATTGAATAACTTCTGTTTTAAATGAATCTCTCTGGGAGATTTTTATTATCCTCTTTTTCAAGTTGGAGACATCTGAGCCAGTTTTCGTTTGAGAGGGACCCAATATCAACTGTCAACTACATCTCTGTGTCTGTGCATGGGAAGTAAGCTACCAATAGGACTCACAGTGGTTCTATCTGTCACCTGTGATCACAGTAGGTCTCACTACTCAGGTTTTTGTGATGTTGAATTCACTGAAAGATCATGTTTTTGAGATCTTACCATTCAAAGCCTATTTGCAACCAAAAGCTTTATTGTGTGAACTGCCCTCAGGAGGCTTCTCTTCCTTTCTGTTTAACTGTGGTCCCACTGTGCAAATAGTGTATTTTTCTGCTTGGGAGTAAAGGTATATTTTCATTGTATTAAGATAGTACCGTGTCAAACTAGACTTTTCTAGGAATCTAGCATATTAAAGATGAAAATATTGTGGGGCTGTGGGGAAGTTAAGATACTTCTGATTGAGCTAAAATGGGTCACATCATGCTTTGGAATGATTTATAGTATCCTTGTACTTCTGATGTTTCAGTTACCCCAGCTCATTCTTCATAGGTTGAGGGATGTATTGGGACAACTGTGCAAAAAAGTCACCTTCCCTTTATAAGGGTTAGATGAGGAGAGAGACAGAGGGAGGATGAATGGATGAATGGAGGGATGGAGGGATGGACACACCACCAGGTGTCTGCAGTCCCTGATGCAGCCCACCAAGCCCTGGCAAAGCTGCTGGCCCTGCTTACACCCTGCCAGACACTCAGGTTTCCCTGCCCTGTGAACTGTGCTGGCTCACACTGAAGGTAAGTGACCACCAAGGTGATGACTTGTTACCACTTGTTGAAGTGCCTCAGTGTGGCCAGGAATGGGGAAGTAAAAGCCATCAAAATCAGGGCAGGCTACAGCATTCTGTTGGACAATTCACACATCTTTGATTGCTTTTGAGCTTGAGGTTACATAAATCTTGTCTTGATGTTGTCCAAAGTGAAATTTCTTTCCGTGAAACAGACTTTCCCCAGGCACTGGTGAGGCTCAGGGGCTCAGATTTGGTGGAAATGCTACTCATGCTCTGTGTTTGCTTCTCTGCACAGTCGTGCCTGTCAGCCTGGCTTTCACTTCATTTCCATGTGAGCAAGCAAAGAGCACCATCACAGAGGCTCTAAGCAGCTTGCAGATGACTTGACATGACAAAAGCAAAGTGCAGGGTGCCAGCAATCAGTATCTCTCATAAACTGCCTGTCACGTCTCCTCTCTTTTGCATCTAAAGCCAACCACAAAAGTAGGGCAGGCAGTGTCAGGGGGAGAGGCTACTTAGGATCCCTTCTCCTGGTGGGTCAGGCCCACTTTAGCAGTGGTTGTGCACAGAAAGGCTGAAGTTTCTTTAACTCATTAAGAAAAGATGTGTTAGCCTGAGTGCCTGCCCAGCCTGGTGGCAGCACAGGTGGCCCAGGGTCCAGGGGCTTTGAAGAGGTGAGGCAGGAGGTGATGGACCCCCAAGGACCATCCACTACCCCGTGCTCTGCTCCAAGCCTTTGGGCAGCAGGGACAAGCAGGCTGCTGCCCTGGCATGGCCAATCCTGCCAGGCAGCAATGATGGGGTTCCCCTGGCTGTGTCTTCCCTTGCAATCCCATCTCAGAGCAAATTCAGTGCCAGTCATGGGGTTGCTGTTCCCCTGGCATGTGGGACAGATTTTCATTCCTTATCAAAGGTGACAGCAGCTGAAGAGCAACCATCCTGCCAGCCTCTCTAGAGGAGTGTGACCTTCATTAGTACTATCCCTTGCACTGTTGAAACTGAGCTTCAGACTATTTTGGTGAAGCACAGGCAAGGACCTCCACTGTGGCAGCCTTGGGAATGGCAATGCTGCTTCCAGGCGGGGCAGCCATAGTGCCAAGGTGACTGTGCAAGGAGCCCTCCTGAGATTTAGGGAGGCCAAAATGTGTCCCTTTCATTCTCACAGTTGGGTGTTTCACTAATCCCTGCTCAGGGCTATGAAAGCAGCTAAGCTCTATCTTTCTGTGGGAGGCAGCAAGAGCTCTCTGAGAAGGTCAACAGTTTGAGTAGAAAATTTGTAGGGATCAGTAAATCTAATAAGGCTGAAAAACTAGTGCTACAGGAGTCAATATAACAAATAATTAATGTATTTTCTGTCTGTTTGGAAAACAAGAAATAATCAGCAGCTCACTGGAAAAAAAGGAAAACCTCATCTTGCTTGCAAAAAGAGCTTTGTTTCTGTGTGGAGCTGACTTTTAAAGAGGGGAACTCTTCATAAGGGGAACTGAAGCAGAGTGGGAGTGCCTGTGTAGGTAATTTGTTTGGCAGTTGGGAAGAGTGAGGGTTATTGGGTCTGTTTGGCTGATAGCTACCCAAGGGATCCTGGTTTCCAAAGTACTGTGTTCTGCAGGGGTCTGTGATCATTCTCTGGGCCAGTCTGTGAGCTTCTCCTTAGTGGGAAATGGGAAGTGACACAGGTATAGATAGCACAGAGCACAAATCTGTCCTAACCTTCCCAAAGGAGTGCTGCTTTCAGGCTCTTGTCCAATATCTGCACAACTCAGCAGAGAGAATGGTTGCTGAGAAATACTGCACTGAAATGGAGCAGCTGTAGCATATAAGGCAAAATATTAAGAGGCCTTCAGTGAAATGCTGAAGTACACAAACCATACCCAAGAAAAGAAGCTTTCAGATGTAGTATTGGAGCTTCAGGCTGTAGGAGAGCTGACTGGAGTTAAGGCCTGAGGGGAGGAGTATTCAGTCAAGATTATTCCTGATAAATGTAAGTTATTGTCTTTTTCTGAGCCCTAGCCCAAAGAAGAATGAATCAGCTAAGGAAGGTTTTGACAGAGAAATAAAAGAAATTAGCTCAGACATATCAGTTCTCAACAAGGCAGTGCAGAAGATAATTATCCAAACAGGGAGAAAATTCTACCCAACCTTTTCTGTCTCTGATACTCAGCAGAGTCAGCAGAAGACCTAGACAAAAACCTGTCTGACTTCAAAGAGCAACAGCCCCCTCAGGGCAGCTATCAACTCTTCACAGGTATCACCCTGTTCTGGGAGCCCTCTGCCAGAATTCCTCTGGGTGCTGGAGTGGGAAATAAGAGCAAAGCACTGCCATGTTCATGTCACCCTGTGCTGGAGAAATAGTGTCTTTCATGAGTTTAAAAATACATTCTGGACTACAGCAGGTTTTTTCTGTTGTATTTGTCTCTATTTTGTATTGCTACATGAGCTTTGGAGAATTACGCAGCCATCCCTTTAAAAATCCTCCAAAGAAACATTGTCAGGATGGTGGGGACAAGGTTTGCCTCAGACTGTTGCCCGCTGCAGGCACAGCTTTATTCGGTGCTCTGGGCGGGTAGCAGATGCACATCTCTGAAGGCCAGTCCTTTGCTCTCCCTCCTGCCCATCTGTGTGCAATTACACCATCACACTTCCAGACAATCACAATTACCTGGGTCTCTGCTTCATTTTGAGTGGTAGCAGGAGCTTTCCCAGGGGAGAGAAGAGTAAGCCTGTAACCTTCTCTAGTTAATGTAGAGGTGAAGGCCACATAAAGGTTTCTGGCACAAGAATGAAAGCTCAAATAACAATCTTGACACAGAAGTGGCCAAGGTTTCACATTAGACCTTTCAGGGAGCAGCTTAATTTCCTTCTTCACCTAGCACAGCTAAGAAAAGAGATAAGCAATAAAGAAGAGCAAAGCTTTTCTCTCATGGCGGTTTTTTTAAGATCTTGCTCTGAGCTCCTGAGATAGTGCTTTATATCCAAACACCACTGTAGGCAATATGGGGGGAGGGGCGTTCTGAGGCTCTAGGACTCTAAAATCAAAACTGCTTTCTGTGGGATCCAGCTTTGAGTGCCAAGTGCTCTGGCACAGCTGCTTCCAGATCCTGGAGTAAAGGACAGGCTTAAATTTTTACCTGGGTCGGACAGGAGGACACTCGGGCTTTGCTGCTGTGCATAACAGGGGTGATAGCACTGTCCATGTGGTATGCAAAGGGCCCCTACTTCTTGATTCCCCTTTGAGTTTCAAGAGAGATTAATTTTTCAGATCAACCATGTAAGTTTTACACTAAATTCTCAAGAGATTGCACTGAATAAACATATGCTCGTAACAAGGGTTTCACAGATGGAAATTCACACGGAGCTCCCCACAGCAGGGTATATAGCTTCCTTCTACATACATAGTCTTCTCAGTAGATTTCAGACAAATTCATAACCTCTTCCTGCAAGTGTAGAGAAGACATGACAGCTCTCCCCAAGAGCTGGTAGGGGGATGAAGGGTAGAAATGAAGGACGTTTATTTCTTTAATGGATTTTGGGGGTTTTATTCTTTAAAAAAAGGTTTCTTAAATATGCATGTGCTTTGCATATCAGACTGAGGTCTGAGGATCTCTTGCTCTGAGCCCACTTTGATCTCACAGCATGACCTGTTAGTGCCATTTGCCATAGCCTTGGGGAATCCACAGCCAAGTGATTGTGGCCCCTTGGGAAATTGCACAGCAATAGGACCACCTTAGGGTGAATTTGTGATCCCTCTTTCCCAGTGTAGTTCCACAAGCACATGAGATGTGGACTTCGTTTTATCCTGTGCTGGTGATGAGTAGGACAAGCTGGTGCCATCCAGACAGGTCTGGATCTGTAGCTTGCTCTGGTTTCAGTTACCCCCTCTCAAAGCAGAGCTGGCCCTGCTCCTCTGCTGCAGTGAGCCAAAGGCACTGTTATCCTCCTTCTGCTGTGATCAGAAGGCCAATGTTAGTCCTTGCAGACATCTTTCCCTCTTTGTTTATCCAGCAGAATTTTGGAGTTGTTGAGTGTTTTCCTTGCTAAGTCTTGGGATTCCCCCTTTTTTCTGTGAGCAGGTGGTATCTCATCACCATGAATTTAAAGAGAGCTACCCTTTGAAGAAGTTTCAGCCTGGGCCAGGGAAGTGGAGAGTTGTTGTTTGTTTGTTTGTTTTTAATTTTTGGAGTGTTCTGAATCAGCAATGTTGAGAATGGATGTAAGTTAGCTAGATATGGGGAAGTGAAACCATGGGCTTTGCCTTCACTGTGTGCAAAGACCCAGGAGGAAAACAGTAATGGGGCAGAATGTAGGAGTTCTGAGTTACAGACTTTATAGTTTAGCAGTCCCCTAGGGAAAAATGAGACTATTAGATTCCTGTGCAAGTAAAATTTCATTTAATATGTGGTTAATGTGAATACCATCAACTGAATTCAAGGCAGGAGGCTTAGGGTAAATCTGAGTCCTCACTGCTAATAGATTTAGGGCAATTAGTGCATTGACTTCTGTAAATCACATCTGTCACAGAAAAAAATAACAAGGTCCTTTTCAATGTGGCACATGACTGATGTGATAGACTGTCTCAAATTACTGAGCACAAGGAGATGTCACTATTATCTCTTTAAAAAGAGGTAGTTGTAACTCTGAGAAACTGTCTGAATTTATGAGATTTCTAACAACTGGTAAGTCCCTGTTGTAGGTCTTGTGTCTTGGTTAAAAAAGTTTTAATCTAAGGTTTTGGGGAAAAAAGCTCCAAACACCAAAACCCAAGTAACCAACCAGGAAACATATTGTATAAAACTGTGAGTTTTCTGTGTGATTGACATTTTTTTAAATACTGTCCATCCTAATGTTATTAGTTCAGGTTTTTATCATGACCTTTTTTTAACAATAAGTACTAAGAAAAATGAGCCCTTTATTTTTTACAAATTTTAAGAGATTGAACTTCCCTGTTAGTTCTTTATTGGACAACTGATGAACAGTATTGATTCACTCAATAGGCAAAATACAAGTTGTATTTATTGAACTGTTTTACTTTCCTACTCTCCATGAATGTTATTTCTAAATTTAAATACATGGTAAATGGGAATTATTTACTGGGGTTCACTTGGAGAAAACATTGCTCTGTGGCTGCTATTTTTCTTTTTTAATCTTTTTTGTAAATATAGTATTTCTTTAGAACTCACTGTTGCCCTTACTCAGCATGGCACTTAAATGTGTGCTTAAATTAAATCAACAGGGAGCCCTCTCCCTATTCAGCAAAATGTTTGGGCATTTTTAGCACATCAGCCAGTTGCAGATTCTCGTTTGGGTACAAGCTGATCTCAGTGGCTGTGTCTCTGTTGGTGCCATTGTGCAGGGAACTGGGAACTTGCGTCATCTTATCACGAGCCACGGCAAGTCCTGTCCCCTGTGGCTGAGAGGCCACCTGCACAGCTGAGGCAAAGTGAGGTGACAGCTGTGGTTAATTCATGATCAGAGGTGATTGGCATCTGTCTCTTCATCCCCCTGACCAGGACCCAGCACTGCATTTGATTTATGTTAGGAAGGCTAGAAAAGCTGGAGAAATAAGAAGTTTGCAGCAGTTGCTGCCTCGTGTGTCTGCACCCTTTTCTTACCCCTCCCATCCCTTTCTTCTGCACTGTCAGGACCATGGCACAGAGAGAGGAAAGGACTTGGCTAATATCAGAGTACCTACATCAAAGTGATATTATGTTAACCACACTAACTTTTCTGGCCCTACATGCCTGCTGCAGGGCACTACAGAGATATTTGTCAGTTATTCAGGGAGAACTAGTTTTTTATCAATATATTTATACAAAAGTGGTGTCATAGTATTTAGAGAGCAACATACTTTATGATTTGAACTTTATTTCATGGGCTAATTAAGAATTACAATAAACAAACATTACGAAAGGGCTCAATCCCCTTTTTGCCCAGACAAGTTTATTATGTAAATCCACTTACACAGAACTTATTATCCATAATTTTCAATGTCATGCATTGACCATGCCTGACACTGAGAGGTCTCATCCTTCCTCCACTGCCAGGTTGTGGGTGTCCCCTGTATACTCCTTGTAGGAACTGTGTAAATTGCAGCAGTCTAGCTGCTCTTGGATCTTCAAAAGCTCTTTGGGCAAACTGATGTTTTATACCCTTCAGCTTGAAATTTTGGCTTACACCATTTCCATAAGTTAGATTCTGAGGGAATTTCCAGACAAAGGATAGTGGCAAAACAGAGACAGCAATTTGAGGTGATGATAATACATGAGGTGATAGTAATACATGGTAGCCTCTGGCCACCTCTCCTGCTGTCTTTGACCCCATGGTGCTGCTCTCACCATATATCAGGCCTCCACATGAGCTGTGGTTGCCAAAACCTGAGCAGAAGTTGAATGAACAGTCACAAACTGAGTATGAAAATACCCCAGATGACTCTTTAGATCCATGCATACAAAAGAGTCACTTTTTATCAGGGCAGGGCATCCATAGCATGAAGCAAATGCTTGCATTTGCTTTGTTGTTTCTTAGTGAAGAATTATCCATTCTATAGTCGATGTCTTGGGGGTGTTTATCATTTTTTTAAAAGTCAACACAGAAACTGGAAGAGGTTTCGTGTGATTTCTTCAGTCTGCTGCTGCCTGCAGCTGGTTTCCTTGGCAACTGTGCTTGTACCCTCTGCCTCCTAAGAGGGGACTCACCCTCATGTGTGGCTGGGTCCCCAGTACATACTCATGTGAGTTCAGATTTTGGCCGCTTTGGTGGCAATAGTACTCGGTCAGGATGGCCCCTCCATGTACTTTCTTCACTTTGAAGCCAGGTTAATCTCTAGAAAGAGATGCTGGATTTCATCCTCTTTCTCCCCAGGAAGATCAAGGTGTACTTGCTCAGGAAATGGAAATGTAACACAAGAATGTCCATAGAAAATTCAGGGGCAAGCTGGAGGGCTGGAAACTCCTGAAGCTGGCAAGAAGCAGCAATGTGAGGGATAGGATCCTCCTGCCCCTCTAGCCAGCAGATTGATGTGAGGAGACAGGAGCATCTCTTTGTGGTCCATCTCTTTGTAACTCAAACAAAAGAGTTGGCTGTTCCTCCCTATCACTGTGGGACAGTAATCTAAGGAAGCAAATGTTCCCTGGATAATTCCTGCTCTTCTCTAGAGCAGTGGGAGAAATGATGGCTGTGACGTCATGAGGCCATGCCTGGGCCAGAGAGAGATTTTTTTGTTCCATTGCACTCTCTGCTTAGTTCACCTCGTTCTGGATGTCACTGCTGTGCTGCCACTGGACTGCCCCAGCCCTTTGAACTCCACCACAAAAGGGACATTTTCCAAGTACCTGCAGAGCATTTCTCTTAAATGCTGTTTCTGCGCCTCAAAATGCACAGAAAAGAGATTTTCAGAAGGACCTCAGCATTGAGCACAAGGCAGCTGTCAAGCTGTTTCTGAAAATCCCACTAAGCATCTGTCTTCATTGTAGGTGCAGAACTGAAAAACTAAAATCCTTGACTTTCAGTTACACCTGAGCTCTCAATGACTAAGGTTTTAAATTCTGACCCCAAGGCAGTTTTTGGGGATAAATAGGATAAAGGATTTTACAGGATTTAGGTGAGGCTAACTTTTTTTGAGAGATGAGGAGGAGAGGAAGCTCTAGGTGATTTTGCTTTGATTGATTCATTTTTGGAACATCTGATAAATTTTTATCAGCAGCATTTCAGCCTTGTGTGTGTGTTTTAGTTTTGTTTTTCTCTCTTTGTGGGAGCTACAGTCAATAGCCAAGCCTACAAGCAGCCCTTGCAGTGGGTAATGATTGTGTGATTTAAATTAGCAACAGTTGGGGCCGTATGGAATGACAGCAAATGCATCGACTTCTGTTCTTGGCAACAAACTTTCTAGAGGCTTTGTTGCTTTGTTTCATGTTTGGTGTTCTGCTGCTTGCTGTTAGTGTTATTTTTATCCTACTTTTTATATATGCTATTTGCTCACTTGAGTGAGACAGAAAAGCACAAATATCTCATGGCTGTGTGTTTTGTGATGTCTCAGGGCATAAGAAATAAGAGCAGAGCAAGAAAGAAAGTTAAAATTAAGATCGTAAACTACAGAGGACAAAAGAAATACCTAAAGATCTTTTGCATTTTTCTTGTCAAGTTTTTGCCAGTCTCTCTTTTTTTGTTGCCAAAGACTAGCCTTTGTCAAAAATTTCTTATATGAGCGAAGAGCCTTCTTACTCTAAGTTATGTACTATTGCCATTTATTTTTCCTACACATCATTACAGCTGCCAGAATATTACTATAGTGGCTGCATGTGCAGCTCATAGTGCAGGGCCTTGCTTAGGGGAAGAGCACCTCCTTTAGTCTTCTTTTAGGCTTCTTTCAGAAACCTTCCTCTAGGCTTCTTTTAGAAACCTGGAGACTAAATCTAACAAAATATATTAATTACATGGGTGTGCTTTCAAATGCTCTTAAATTGTTATGAAATGAATGTCTGGAGGCTAGTTAGGTTTGATTTCACTATAAATTTCTCTTACTAAGACAATTATTATCACTATCCAAAGCAAGATTCTTAATTTTCTTTAAAATGTTTTCAGTTCATTAATTCCTGACTAAGTTTTAATTATGCAAATGTTTGGAAGGCTCATATCCAGCCATGAATCAAGTGGCTGCTGGAATAGAATATTGAAATATTATAGGATTTTCTGTAATTATGTGGTTTTTTATGAGGGAAAATAATTTGGTTTGAGTATGTTTTATTTTCACTGGATCCAGTAATTCTCAAACTAGTCACTGAACTTCATGAGACTTTTACCTAAATGGGATAGATAATATGGTTTAGCACACAGCTAGGTCTGTATTCTGTAGAATATCCAAGTAAAAGAGGAGGGAAGGGAAGCCCAGGGTACTGTAATTAGCATTGCCTTTATTAATCTTATTGAACGAAACAAAACATGGAACTTCTGATCAAGTGATGCTGGGATATGGCCAGGGGAAAATAAGGGATAATGAATCTGTGAGGGTTAGCCTAAATTCAGTAGTGGGTAAATTTGTGAAGAATTTCAGTGCCACCTAAGCAGATGAGAGGACGAGAGGCTGAAGCCCCTGATGTGTGAGTGGCACTGCAGGTCTGGGAAACAGGTGATCATCTGTGCTGGGTGACACAAGCAAAGCCCAAGCACAGCCTCAGCTGCCCCTGCCAAATACTCCTGGCTGCTCTAGGACAGTGGTGAGCCCTGGGCAGAGGTTTGGTGCTTAGCAGCTCAGCCACAGAGCTGGGCTCTGATTGCAGGAGTGGCCTTGTGTGGGCACATTTGCTGCCGTGGCCACTCTCACATCCCCAGCAGCAGCTCAGCCTGGTGTCCAGCACTGCCAGCCGAGCCAGGCCATGCTTTGGGCTGGGCTGCACCCCCTCCATGTGCTGCTGGCTCTGCTGTCACTGCCAGCACAGGAGAGCAGCTCAGGGATGTCATTGCAAGGCACTTGGAGACAATTGGCCTTCTCTGCTAACTGCATAGAAGCTGCCACACAAAGAGATTGTTTTTGTGAGTCAAGGTCTGTGTTGCCCCTGGCATTTGTTTTGTGGATAAATTGCAGGTGTAAGCTCTGTGTCCCATATCTTCTTATCCAGGATGTCCTTCTGAAAGAAAAGGAAGTGTGTTCTTTACTTCAGGGTTGTATACAACCCAGCCTGCCTTGCCAGGGGAATTTAAATCACTGTGCTGCTCTTTGGCCTCTTTCTAACACTTGTAAAGCACATTAGAACAATAATGTTCTTGTCAGTGACATGGTGATTTGCCTTGTAAACCTCAAAGCCTGGAAAGTCAGCTTCCATTCTACAGACAGCGGCAGAATACACTTACTGAGAAGTGATAAGTAACCTGCCTTTCTTGTCCTCTGTCTCAGCAAATGAAAGAAACAAAGCCCATGAAGTGCCTGCAAAACATCTGCATGCGTCAAGTGGGAATCTGCTCCTTTGGCAGCACTCAGAGTTCTCTCCCAGTCTTACAGGGAAAGAGACACAAGCACCATTATCAGAGAGGAGTTCCAAGATGCAAATTCATCGATAAGAGGGACTTGGAGTGATGAGATGACCTTTTGGTGGCAGTACTGCACACTCAGCTTCCCTTCCATGAGTGCAGCACCCAGCCTTGCAGCAGATGAAAGCAGTGATAATCCCCTCCCGTTGGGGTGCAGGATGTAAATCCAGCTAGCAATGTGTGCAGGAATGACTTTGGTGTTGCCTAGTACAAAAGGGGCACTTTCAGTCAGTTCTGCCACTAGTTGGGAGGGTTCATCTGCTTCAGTTCAGGCTTGTTGAGAGCAGTATTTTATCTGGCACAAAAACACAAGAGAAAAGGAAAATCCATTAATATTTCAATCCATAGGAAAAAACATAGCACCCAGGGATTCACAGATGACTTTGGGGTTGCTCTGAGACAATATGCTCCATGAGTGAAGGTCTGATTTACTGGAAGCATATCCTCTGATGTGGGCTTCAGAGCCACAAAATACATCTGCTTGTGCAAAAGAAGTGCAAAAGAACAAACTATCAATCTGCATTAAAAAACAAAACAGAAAAGAAACAACAACAACAACAAAAAAAAGCACCAACCAAGCAACCAAACAGAAAAATGCCTTGGCATAAGCCAAATGTGGCAAGCCTTTGTCATGCTGGTCAGTCCTCCAGCCTTGGCATTTAAGTTTTTAAAAGACAGAACAACTTTTAGGTATTTTAAGCTTCATTTATTTTATGCTTGGAGCATGTCTCATTCAAGAGAAACTGCTGCAGAATTTGTGATTCTGTGTCATAGCATGCTGACTCTGCATTAAGCACATTATGTCCTATTCCTGGCTAAATTCTTTTGCAGACCCTTTTTCCGTCATTAGCCAATACTCCTACAACCACCAGGCAGCTCTTTTGCTTGAATAATTGCATTTCTGTAGAATTCTTTTTGCCAGAAAAAAAGATGCTTGAATGTACGGTAGAGTTCACAGAGTTTTATTGTGAAAATGGACAGGTGAAAATTGTTCAGTAAGATTTAGCAATAAAATCTTTTACTGCCAGTGGTTGTAAAAAAATCAGCTGGGAGTTTGCAATAAGCCTGCTTGATGGACAGGTAGGGAGAAAAGCTAAAGCTGAGACTTCTGCTGAACCTGTCCTTTACTGTACCAAGGTGACCCCAGCAAAGCAGAAGACTCAGTGTTGTCTGCAAATAAGCTTTTCTACTTTCTTTCCTTGTTTCTTCACTCTCTTAACTGTTGATTCATTACAAATTCACAAAAAAATTCTCTGTTCCTCAGCAAATTATTTTATTAAGTAAAAAGGCATCTGAAACGTCTGTCTGATCTAAACAGAATCCATCTGTAAATGGAAAACTTTTAGGATAGTATTCATTCTAGGAATTTTGATGTTGTTAATTAAATTATGTAAGGGGAATATTTCTTAATAAGACCAATTAGTAGTCGAACTACTGATGGTCATGCAGAATAGCAGTAATGATCTGTGAAAGTTTGGGCCTTACACGAGGAGTTGTTGGAGTTACAAATTGCCTGCTAGTTCCGTCTGCCTGGAACCGTGGCTCAGTGTAATACTGCATGGCTTGAAGCCAGTCCTAAAACCAGGACCAGCAAAGGGCACTTTCCATGCTCAGTGCCTGATCTCCACATATTCTTGGATACATTTTGGGACCACAGAATTCAGCCTCATTTTTAGTATTGTGGTATTTGGGGGAGAATGTAGAGAAACGTGCCATGTTCCTTTCTGGATGGGAATTGGTTGGAGTTCCCTGAAAACCAGTAGTAACAAGTTGCTGCTGTAGCTGTGTGGTAATACAGCAGGGGAGGAGAAATCTCCCTTACTTTCCACACAGAGGCTTATTTTAGGAGGTGAAGTGGTCCTGCAAGGAAGTCAGTATTATCTTTCTAATGGTGTCCCACTTCCAGAGTCAACAGGAGTTGAGATGAGATTTATAAACCAAAAGCTGTTTCAGACAGCTCTAGAAGAGTGAGATGTCCTTACCAGCTTGAGGAGTATCAGAAGTGCAAGTGAGAGTTTGAGTTTGGATGGGACCTCGAAGTACCATCAAGCCCCAAATTCTTTCCCCACCAGGACAGGTCAGGTAAACCCAGACCTGCATCATTCTGCTACTGAGATAACAATTAGTTGTTCCATGAGGAAAAGTTGCTTATGCCACCCTCTGATCAGTGATGGGTTTGCAGATCTGGGGTTTTTCACAAGTTGCCAGTACCAAGTTTTGAGATGAGAATACAAACTCACTCCAGATTTTCCTGTTCATGGTATTAGTTTATTTTGCTTGTTTCCCTGGTGGCAAAGCTAGGAAATAGATCTGCCCAGGCACATTCAGAGCATGCAGGTTGTCATGGTAAAGGCTCCTGATGCTTTATATTGGGTTTGTTTATTACAGAAGCTGTCTACCAACAGCTGGGGTTTTTAAGTTTTCCTATCTGTGTAGAAAACTTCGTATTTCTCCAAACCAGACATTATTACCTGAGGGTATTTACTCTGCATGTATAGAAATTTTAGTCTCACCTTGGAATATTTTCATTTCTCAGGGCTTGTTTTTTAAGTAACAATCTGCTGGTTTGAGGAAAAGCACATTCTGTAAGATATTTTGCCTGTAACACTTAACACCCTGGTGTGCCAGGAAAAGGGCAAATACTGTCAATGCTGATAGGCCTTGTCTATCCCTTTTCTTTTTCACATTGCTGCAATGTCTTTTTCCATTAATATCAAGCATGGACTGAGCAGCCACACGCTAGGAATCACCAAGTGGTATTTTAAAAAAATGTGTATCATGACTCCAAGGCAAGCAGCACAAAAGACCTCACACCATGCAGGCATTCAGCATGTTAAGAAAAGGTAAGGTGGATACAGCTCAAGGCTCCAGTTCTCCCCTCTTCCTATGGAGAACACGCAGCACCTTGCAGGGCTGGGTGAGCTTGTAGTGGAATTAAATGTCTGCCTAGAAGTGCTTGTGACTCTTCATTAGTTAGTGAAGTTTGGAATTTTCTCCGATGGTTGTCAGTGTTGTGGGATGCAGAAAACTGAATATCAGCCCCTTCTTCTCTCTTGTATGTCTGCCCTGGTTGTGTAATCTGCCAGCGTAGACACGTGCTCAGGGGCCAGCTGTGGTGGCAGAGTTCATCGTGAATATGGAGATAATGAAAGAGTCTGGAAAACATTTTCAGGATAAACATTTTCCATTTTTGTCTTTTGCTATTTGAGAAACAGAGACTCAAGTGCAGCCTTTAAATCTTTTCTTGCTGTATCCTAATGTTTCAAAAGGACTTGTAATTTTGGATCTTGACTTGGAAACCATTTAAAGGCTGATTTTCCGTGACTGGGAGTGCTGTGCTTCCTGACTAATCAGACTCTTTAGACATGTCTTAAAATGAGCACTGAAATAATAGATAGACAAGTGCAAGTAGTTGACTCAGCTCTATGGGGGTTTAGGCAAAGGCACTTTAACACACAGCTCTGATATGCTCTGAGTGTGCACACAGCAAGTTCTCACTCCTGGGCAGACAAGAGGTGAATGATTAAGGCACAGTAAGTCAATCATGGGAAACCATTAGACCATGCTCCACTAAGTGGTTTGCCCTAAATGATTAGCCCCTCCTTAAAAAGTGTAGGCCTGTTCTATTTCAGCCAAGGGAGTCTCCTGCTGACACAGAGAATGCCTGACATAATAAAACATTTCTTTTGAATACAGTAAAATTCATTATTTAGGCTTTCCATGCTTGATCCAAGCTCTGAAAGCTTCAGCAGGAGTCTCCAGTGACATTAAATGAGGTCTGTTCTCCCATCTAATTTGCTGATTCCACACCTGCTCCATAACCCAGAACACCTATGTGAAGTAAAATAGGCAAGGAAAAGAGGGTGCAGCAGCTGTGTGTGCATACCGAGGGAATGGGCATGGTTCTTCTGAATTTCCTGACTTGATGGAGGTTTTTCTGTTTTTTTTTTTTCCCTTGAGCAGGCAGCAAACCATCAGTCCTGGTGGTGTAAGCACAGTCCTGGCCTACCCAGAACAGTTAAAACTGTAGCCAAATTAAAACCCAGCTGAATTCTTGAAGAGAAAATAAATTTTACTCACTTACAAGTTTTGTTTTCTTTCTTTTGGAATTATCTTTGCAGAGGTGAAAGGAAGAATTATTTACTCTATTGCTTGAATAATGCTTTGAAGTTTGGTCCTTCACCAAAAGTCTGTTGACAGTAACATCAGTGTTGGTGCTGACTGGCATCATGTATTTCCTGGGAATCTAAAAGCTCTCTGAGCAGCTCACCAAGACTTGATTAACATTTGATTTCTATCTAAGTGAGGAAGAAATTAATCTTCTGTCTTTTTGTATGGGTGGATAAGGAACAGTCATTCAGTGATTTACCTGCCTTTTAGGGACAAATCTCCAGTCCTGGTAGAGATCCCAGGAGCCTGACAGGGAAGCCACCTCTTTCTTTTCAACAGCCAGTCTGGTGTCACCTTATGTTGCCACCATTTCCATACCTTCTCATTGTTCATGTACTATTTTTCTCAGAAAAATTACATTATTAATAATCTCAGAGTTTCATTTTACAGCTATTTCCTCTAGAAGCAAATCAACATCACTCTTTTTCCCATGTTTTACAATTATTCCCTCCTTTTTTTCCCTTTCCAGTTTTTCGTAAGGAAGTTTATCTGAGGTGTTGATATTTCTTATAATAATTTTCTCACTAGTAACTATGACAAAGTCTCTAATCTTCTCTCTTCCTTTTGTCCTCAGGAAATCCACTGACTGTGGCCTGCAAAGCTTTCTTTGGATTCAGTGGAGAATCAGGCCCCATGATCTACTGGATGAAAGGGGAAAAATTCATAGAAGAATTAGAAGGTCACATTAGAGAAGGCGAAGTCAGGTACTTTTTGGATTATTTACTATTAAAAATACTGTGTGTTCCACAAGCCTGTTTGGTTGACAAGTTTTTAATTGAAAGTGGAAATCGTTTTCTGTCCAAAGAATGATGGATGACTTGGAGCCAGGGCTGTGTGAGTTGCTCCCTCTCCTTTGTAGTGAGTACACTCTAAAGACAGAGCAGCAGAGTATGTGCCTGAAAATCTGTTATCAAATTCCCCTGGTCGTTGGTAGCTGAAGCATCTCCTGAGTGTTCTGGGGCTTGATTTCAGCCCTGAGTGGGAATGGTGCTGCCCACTGCAGCCACCCTGAGGGACCTGCCTTGGCAGGGTGACATCCATTCCAGCACCACTCTTAATCCTGAAGACAAACGATCTCCTGTCAAAGTCGCCACACTTTTTCTCTTCTCCTGGATGTGTTGTGATACAGCTCTTGGTGTGCCTTGACCAGAGCCTTCAAGAAGCAGCATTTGTTCCTCCAGGCTTAACATAACATAACAACATAACATAACATAAACATTAACATAACATAACAGAGAGAAAGGAGTGGCTGTGTCCAATATCCAACCTGTGCCTGGCTTTTTCCCAGCTGCTGGTTATCACTTGATGGAAGTTGTAAAGAAAATACACTTGTATTCCCATGAACTTCCATGGAATTGGCACCTAACAGCACCTTATTCTCTTCAATAATAATTACCTGATTATTGTTCTTTGAGCAAAGACTAATTTATGATTACCCTACAGGCAAGGTGGCCCCAGCTTCTGTAAATACAAAGAATATAGATTATGCTACAATGAATATGGATTATAAAGAAAATCAAGGTATTTTCACTTTCCAGTGCACATTTTTTTAATCTCGTGTCTGAGTTTTTTCTTTCTTGTAAAGGTGATTTTGGAGCGCAGGCAGAGAGAGGTTCCTTTGCCTTATTGCTTGATCAATAATTTGAAGTTCAGCCATTTAGCCACTAGTTATTAAGATGCACTTAATTGCACATGGATTAGATTTATCTTATATTGCCATTTTGTCCTCTTTTGTGCTTCTGACCACAGAAAGCAATTATTGGAAACTTCTGCCATTGTAAGTAATCAGCACTTAATGACATTGTGTCCTCTCTGGTGTGTATATATATGAACAGAGTGATCTTGCTGATGTTCTTCCTCTGCATCAGGACAATTTGGGATTCATATTTAAAGAGTGCTCCAGCTTTAGCACAGTTGAAAACTTTTCACATTTATTGCTGAAACTGAGTTTGAAAAGACTGTTACTTGCCCTTTGTTGTGCCATCTCATTACACATTCAGGTTTCAAATTAATTTGTGACAACTAGCTTTTCTCATTCCACTAAAGTGCTTTGACTCAGATTACAGACCCTTCACAATTCAGTGAATCTTCTCTTCAGCAAAGCTACTCATCACATACCTAATCTCCTGTGATCACTGCCAGCATTTAAAACAGTGTTTTCCAAAACATACTGCATCATTACCAGCAGTGGCCCAGTCCATCCCTTTTTTACTTAGAAGTAGCTGTGGCAACTGAAGTGGTAACTTTTTGCAAATGATTTTATGCCCATAACAGCTCTTGGTTTTGTGTCCCATTACAGGTTTGCTGCTTCAGGGGAACTAAGCAGCACTAATTGTTCTGTCAGTGCCCTGAGGCAACCCACATCTTCCACTCAGTTGTATTCATTGATGTATTTAAAAATTGTCATGTGTGTTTCAAATTTGATGGGCCATGGTAAACTTGCTGGTTAGATGCCTTTTTCATCAGTTTGCTTCTCTATAGTGTTACCAGGACATTTTATTTTGAGAAGTTAAGAGTAGCAGAGAATTGTTAGACCAGACCAAGATACTCCATGGGCTGTTCCTTTGGTATGTTTTAATTCTGCATCCCCTATCTTGAATTAGTTCACAAATTTAGTAGCCTTCTGAATTTATGGTGCTGTCCTTACCATGGACTATACCCATCATTGTGCTGCTGGATTTTCTGTGTGTGATGAGAGTTCAGGTGTGCAAATTAATGCCGTGTGGGAGCACAAAGCACCCATCCCAGTGTGCATGGTTAGCACTCACTGTGCTGGCATGAAAGCATTGAAATGAAGATGCCTGTAACGTGAGCATTCCTATTCAAATCAAATCCATGGAACTGGGTTTTGGTAAGCACACTTCACCGACAGTAATATTTGTGTAGCTCTGGGCTTCTCAGAATTTATTACACCTTTTAACAAAGCCTCATAGTAAAAAGGAACTATCAGCATTGCAGGACTTGGAGGCAATGATGCCCTGTCTGAGCTGCCCCTTGCCTTCCCTTGAATTAAGATCCCCAGGTGTTAGACATGCGTGGGGGGAAAGGAGAAAGAGACTTTGCTTGCCAGGTGGGTTTTTCATAGCAGTAATAAAACTGTCATGTAAATGAAACCAGAGTTATTAAGGAAGGAATCAGAGTCTTCAAGCCTGTCTGCAGAGTTGTCAGTTGTACCTAATTATCAAAGGAGCCCACAGCAAATTTCAACACCAGCTCTCTGCCATGGCAAAATATTTTCAGACATAAATATTGCTGTCTCAGCCACCTATGAGTGGCTTCTTTTTCTTCTTCGGGCAACACTGCAGAATTGTCGTAATGCTCATCTTGTAAAATATGTTTGTCCTTGTTTTGTCTCTCTTGTCCGTTTTTAAAGTAGAAATAGTTTAAATCATCCTAGAGGCATGAAAGGAGGTGAATGGAGACATTTTGAATGGCATCCTTATTTCTTCTTTAATTTATCACCCATAGAAGTCAAAGGATGGTTATGAAATGCTCAGACAAGATGAGGATGTTGTTTTCTATTAGGAGGGGATGCTGGGGACAGGAGGCAGAACTCCCATAGCTGCCTGGCTGATGTGCTGGTACTTTGCAGAGAAGTATGGAAGAAACAGCCCTCTCCTGTAAAGCTTACACTACTCAAGTGGACAAATTCAGGGCATAAACAAGAAACACAAAGTAGGAAAGCAAGACAGGAGGTCACTGTCATGCTGCCGGTTGAACGACTTTGTTTTGGAGAGGTACTTGTGTACACCCAGATCTGTCCTTTCATCTACAGCCTGTTGGTAAGGAGTAGAAGGAAGGGAGTAGACTTTATAACTCTGTTTACAGTCCAGATCCTTGGCTTTATAAAGAACGAAAGTTTCCTTTTTGTTGAGTCCCAACTCTAATGCCGATTACTAAAAGTTTGCCTTGGTCTTGCAGAGAGACCCAGGTGAAGATTTCTTATGGCCTTGTTATCTGTAATCATACAAAGACTGAAAATTTTAGGAAAATATGGTCTCAAAGTAATGTTTTAAATTAAGGTTCAACTGAGTGCATACCAGGCGCTGGGAAAACATGACCAAGGATTTGAAAAATCCAAACCACAGAAAGAAAACATTTCTATTCTGTAATGACACTTCCTTTTTAAAATTCATATTCTTACCTGAAAATTATTCACTAGACAAAATGTTTTGTTTCAGATCAAATAAAATGCTTCAGCCTGAAGTAAAAGAAGGCACTGAGTGTTGTTTTTACATCACCCACCTTTTATTTCTCTCTTTCCATCCTGTTTGTTATGAGTTGTCAAGCACCATTGATTTAGCTATGCATTAAATGTTGTAATTACTCTTACAGTTTGTTCAGCAACCCAGAAAGAGTGAGTTATTATTTTCTCGACTTGTGGGAGCTGGCATGTATTGACAGTGATCCTGGTGAAGTTTCTCCCACCTCAGATACAGAGCTTTATTTTCTGGTGTGCAGAAAATGCTGTTGCACCTTTAAGGTCTTGCTTGTTGATATTGTATTCCTTTTCTAACCCAAAAAATATTGTGCTCCATGTTCTCTGAACCAACCACTACAGTTAATTAATTAATGCAATTAATGAAGGGCTGCATATGTGCTAAAAAAATGCAGGTGACCAACTGTGAATTTCTGTGGCAATAATGTAGGGGTAAAGTAATGGTTAAAAGAAAAAAGAAGAAAAATGAAAAAGCAGGAGTTAAAGGTTTAGCACCACTAAGAGCTTTCTATGCTTTGCTGCCAGAATAGTTCTTAAATGGTTGTCAGCATTTTCATGATAGATCCTACTCTAAAGAGTTCGCTTGCTAAAATTTGCAATTAGAAGATATGTAGAAACAAATTCTCAATCCAAATATATTGGATATTCTTTCTTTAACTGATCATGTATTATTTAAATTTAGGTTAAGGGTCAGTTATTTTATTTTATGTATGTATAATTTAGATATGGATAAAAATAACAGTTTCTTTTATCTTAATTGTAGCCTGTCTTCCTTTTTTTTCTGTGTAAAATATCCTATTTTACACAGAAATAAGAAACTGTAAACAAGAAAATATGAACATTCACAGAATGCTCCAGATTAGTTTCCCAGATATCTTCTCTGTTAATGATTGTATTGTTCCTTGCAGCATGATTTGTAGACCAAAAGTTGTTGGGCATACTGTTTACCAGCAGAGAAGAGTGACTTTCCTGAGTCTTTATATAGATATAGCAGATTAATAGATAAATGAGAATTGATTTACCTCACTCCCAGTGATTTAGGCTGAGTATGCAAATGGATCAGGCTTTCTGAGGAGTTTTTTTTCTGGCCAGAAACGTTGCAAATTCAACCTTTCTTCCATTATTTCACCACTTGGACTCGGGAACAGAATAAGAAAGGGGAAAAAATTGGAAAAAGAAACATAATCAATGAGAGTGAATTTGAAAAAAAAAAAACGCAGTTCAAGTTTCCAAATGCAACACACACACACCCCTGTTTTTAAATTAATGTTTTTCCACTTGCTTTTTTACAAGTTCACTGCCACAGTAAAGGGGCTGAATTGTTGTGGATGCTCTGGTGCCTCTTCTGAGTTACTGCAGAGTTGTGTTTTGTAGCAGTTAGGCTTGCATCTTTGATTGTTTAGTGCCCACATACTTCTCTTACAATTTGTTTGGAGTTCCATGAATGTCATGTGCAATCATGTACATAAGGAAATGAAATCATGTACATAAGGAAATGCGCGTACACAAAATGCCTTTGGTTTATAATAGAGAAGCTTGGGTTTTGTCATTACTGACAAGCGTGAAGGTCTCCAGCAGCAGTTTCCATCCAGAGCAGGCAGCACTCTGGTCCTTCACTTCCTGCCCAGTTTCCTCCCATCAGTCTCTGGAGAAAATTCTTCTTTCTTGGTAAACCTGGGTTTTATTTATACCTTTATCTCACAGTGCTGTACACAGTCTTTTCAGAGAACAAACTCACTGAAGTACAATGTGAGTTTGTGGGTGACTGTGAGGGCTGCCCACATTTTCTGTTCACCCTCTTGTCCAGAATTACACAAATAGGGTCAAATTAACCTGGTGGATTTTACTTGATGTTACATTTCCCTGTTCAAAGGAGCAGCAACTGTTTCTTGAGCAAGTGATAAGCCTTTTGAGAGAATAGTGTATTATGTTTTTACACTTAATGTCAGCAGCAGAAAACTTGCATTTACTTTGCATTCTTTTTAATGTTCACATGAGAACAATGACATGAAAAGGCTGTACCTCTGGCCTGAAAGTCTGCTAGAACTTTTATTCCATTGTGGAGATTTTGTATGTCCCCTCTGTCCTCTCAAAGGAGCAGAGAGCTCTTGTTGTTGACACTGTTCCCCTTAAAAGCCAGGATCTAGCCCCAGAAAACAGAGGAAAATTCCAGAGAGTAGCACAGTTCCTCTTGTTGATTTTCCAGACTGAATTAAAATGTATCATAATACTCAGCCTTTAAATTACCTGTTCACTGATGGCTTAGTAGCCCATCCTAATCCTGGAAAATGGATATTTGTCACTTATTTTAAAAGAAACATTGTTTTTAGCATTTAATTCTCATGGAGCCAATGTATAAAGCCTCACATAACCATTGCACTCATGGCCACTCTTTCTGCACTTGGTTCAGCTCCTCACTAGACATGGGAGGAAAAAAGCCTTTTGGTGATCGTGAAAAATGCCTCTGTGAAGACTCTTTCAGGCAAAGCGAGTCTCCTTTCAAATCCTTCTCCTGGAGCAAATGAGGCCAAGGAACACTGTCTTGAGCTGAGAAATCATAGTGCTTTTGGGAATCTGCCATCCATATTAATTCAGAAGATTGTCTCCTTCCTTTCAGGCTCCTCAGAGAACATCTTGGAGAAAAAGAAGTTGAGTTGAAATTGATCTTTGATGCTGTAGAGGAGGCAGACCTGGCTAACTACACATGTCACGTGGAGAACAGAAATGGACGGAAACATGCCAGTGTTCTTCTGCGCAAAAAAGGTAATTCTCCCTTTTTATTATCTGTGCTCACTTCTGCCTTGACAGCAACGCGTCAGTCAGACGGCCTGATGCCCTCTCTGAGCCAGACTGGACTCCTGTGTGCCTGCTTGGAGATGAAGTGTGCTTGTGTACAGCTTCAGCTTACCATTTGTGGGGAAAAAAAAAATCCTGGATTGTTCTTTGGTGTCTAGCGAATCAGCCTTGCAGGTGATGCACTTGTCTGGAATACAGTCACCCATAAGGCACCAATATAATCAGAGGAAGTATTTTGGACTAAAAAACCTGTGAATTTGACCCAGCGTGGACTGACTAGGCCAGTTAAAATGTACGTTTCTTAGGATACGCACCCTGGCAGTGAGGTCAGATGTTCTCATGTTTCTCCACTTCCTGGATTTGTGTTTTAAATTGAAAACTTTAAGCTGTGTCCATGCATTTTGATTTCTAACTGCATTGGGAATGAAAACATGCAATGGGAGTTGCAAATCCATGGAGAATTACCCCATCATGGTTGCCTTGTTTGATACTGTTCCTGAGCAGGGAACACCACTACTGACAAATTATCTGTAGCAGAAAGGAAACCATTTGGATTTGAATGTGCCAAATTAAAAGTGCTACTGTGCTCTGTGTTCGAAATAGTCATTATGGAAGGAGTGTAACAGTATCTCATGGTAGTTCTTACATTGTTTGTACAATCAGCTCTCCTATTCATAAGTAGGCTGACATTTAAATTAGATGCTGGTCTCTCTGAGATACAGTGTATAAGGAAATACAAAAGCTGTAAGATAGTAATTGTTGGGAAGGCAAAGGAAGGTTCCGCCCTTGGGACAAAGCTGTTATGTGAAATCACAGAACATCAGCACAGGAGATTGACGAAAGGGTTGATATATTGCCCAGATCTCTGCCATAATTCTGGGATATAAATTATTTTGCCAATTGTTTTCATGAGGCAAACCTGAAAAGGCAGTTCCAGTCCTTTGTGTGCTTTCACTGTGGTAAAGTTGGAATAAAGGAGATCTAGCAGATCATTCTACTGTCTACTACCGACTTATATACAGGAGTGTAGGAAGGCTCTGCAGAGGATCTGGACTGGCTGGATCCATAGGCTGAGGCCAGTTGTATGAGGTTCCGCAAGGCCTCGTGCTTGGTCCTGCACTTGGGTCACAACAACTCCCTGCAGCTGCAGGCTGGCAAGGAGGGGCTGGAAAGGTGGCAAAGGATCCGGGGATGCTGGAGTCACCATCCCTGAAGGGCTTTGAAAGCCATGTAGATGTGACCCTTGGGGACATGGTTTAGTGGTGGACCTGGCAGTGCTAGTTAACGGTCGGACTCAATCATCTGGGAGGTATTTTCCAACCAAAACAATTCTACAATTCTATGATCTAAACTGACAGGTTGTCACAACTTTAATTAAGGATTCTGGTCATCATGATGAAGGATTAGTCTCTCTAGTGCAAAAAGTGTTCTACCTTTCCTTCTACTGACCTCATAAATATACAACTGATAGTAAGTATATCTCTGTTGGCACTGGTAAATGTTCTGGTGTGTATATATAGTAGAATAACAAGCTCGTTTATTTATAACAACAAAATGCAGATATTTCAGTGCTTTACTGAAATTATGGAGGAAGCACTGCTGAATACAGAATTTGGAAGTGGAAAGGATCACTTTGCAGCTAATATTTCATTTCTCTCTGCTCTGTGGCTGTAGAAAACTTATATTCCCCTCAGGCATTCTCAGTAGTTGATTTTCAAGCTATTAAAGTGTCATTTAAAATAACTGCTGTATTTTACTGTGTCCTTTGACTGCCTGTCCCATTGTCCTGTTTGTTATTTATTAAGTTCTCACAAATACTTGACCAAACTTTCCTTTCCTGCAACTTGATTTAATTGCTTCTTATACTAACTTTCTGCAGCTTGGATTTTGCTGTGGATATTCATGAGCCAGGAAATACTACTGCATTTACTGAACCAGGACAAGATTTAGGGCAGGACTTGCAGAAAGCTGTTGACCAGCATCCTTTGTTTGTGTCAAAGAAGGGATTTCTGTTTCAATGTGCTGCAGCTCAGATCTCTCAGTCAGAGAAATCCTTCTCCTTCCAAACTCTTATCTGTTAAGAGCTGCATTATCCATGTTTGACAAGAGGCACTTGTAGTTCTGTTTTGTCTCCAGACCTGCCCTCTATGCTGGTTTTTTTCTGGCTTATATGAAAAACAGGAATAACCCAAAATCTAAGTTGTAGATGTTGTATAGGAATTTCTAGAGCTCTTGTTTTGACATCAGGTGGTTATTTTTAGCACATACTTTTCTTTGAAAAAAAATTAGCTGTTCAAATATTTCAGGGAAAATACATTAAAGTCTTTTTCTGCATTAGTGGTCCAGTCCCCACAAACCTTTAGGAGAATACAGGAGTGCTGTCTGCACCGTTCCAGTGTGGCAATTGCCCCAGAGCATGCGCCATCATTTAGGATTATTTTTATTGTTTGAGGCTTTTTCCTGAAAAAGAACCAAATCCAGTTTCAAACTCAAAGCTGCCAATGCAAAGGCAGAATCAGACATGCTCATAAGACCTGAACACAACTGTCTGCTGTCACATTCTACTTTACTGACTTAATTCAAGACTGCATTGTTACTTGCTTTCAAGCAGTTCAGAAATAAATTCTGGCCAATCCTGGGTTTGGTTTGCTTTTATTTTTTTTTTCTTCTCTGTGCTATCCTAGTATATTTGGTGCTCAGATGACAAGGAAATGCAATATACACCCACTTGTCCCTTAGTTGTGGGAATAGTTCAGGGTTCCCTTCAAAAGATTTTGAAAATAGTCCAGTATTTTAGTGACTGAAGTCTATATAGTCTATAATATAACTGTTCTGAAAGATAGATAACTTGTCAGAAACCGCAGAAAAAAGTCAGACTGTGCTTTTAGTGGCAAGTAATGAATTGAGATAAAAGAAAATATTTTGATGACTTTTCCTCATGATTTTTTTCAAGGAGACTGCCTTTAATCAAGACATGCAAGGAACTAATTTTAGGAGGGGTGGGTTTGATACTGATACATCACTAAATTATGAGGAACTTCTAAAATGTGTTTGTCTCTGATTTATTGGGTATTTATGAGACTTCTGCTATTTAAAAAACCATGATCCTCTGTAATGTGTGTAATATGTTGTGGCGAGGCCTTCTACGTTATTTTACATTAGAAACTATCAATTATTTGCTATTCAGTTGCTCTTACAGCACAGAGATCAGATTCAACTTCTTTGCTGGTGTTGGATTTGCTGCTTCCATATTTATCTCAGTAAGGGCCACTTGAGGAGGAAGGAATTAATCAGATGGCAAGACTAAATAGAGTAGGCTAGAAAATTGAACATCCTGGGCTTTTCTCATTGCCTCCACTTTGGAATGGAAATGAGGAGAGCTCAAAAGCCTTGGCTTTCTGTCTCCTTATGTCTGTACTCTAAGAGAGTTCATGGGGCAGAAGGACAAATACAGGACATGCAGAAACTGATCAATTTTGCCTTTTGATCTGGATTTTGTGAGTTTGCTTAATTCCTTGTCATTCCCCCCACCAAAAGTGGACACAATTCTGGGCTTCTGTGTGGGCTGCAAGGCTCAGCATTTTCTTTGCTTCCAAGCTGGCAGCTTTGCCATCATCTCCTAGCAAAAAAGATTCAGTACAATTAAAAAAAAAATCCCCTCAAAATAATTTTGACCAACTCTGTTCTCCGTTTGCCTAGATTTATCCCCCGGAGCTCATGCAGGCTTTATCATGCAGTGTAGAAGTCCCATGAATTCCCTGTGTTCTCAGGGAGATTAAATAGCTATTATAATAGACTTTTTTCATCTATTAGTCCATGAATTCTTGCCAGACAGACATCAGAGATACTGTAAACTGGGAATAGGTTGACATCTGATGTTAATTATTGAAATACAAGGCATGGTGAGGCAAGAATAACCCCCAAAGATAGGCAACTAATTTGCTTTTTATCTTGAAAGTGACACAAATGACATACGAGTAATTTTTTCTGACCTAAGTTTTAGAAGCGTAAAGATCACAAAAACTTCATCTCGCCTGTATTGGTTTGGCAACTTCTCACTGTGTTTGTCACAGCAGCAAATATCTTCATGACGTCTTATCTGAACTAATTCAGGCTGGGAGAGTCAAATTGTCATCCTCTGTCTTTTATGGCTAAGTAATATGCCAGGTGGTGTTAGGAGCAATATGACTTCCAGAGGACATTTCAGGATAAATAGCAATGCTGTTGCAGTTAGTCTCTTGCATCAGATGGAGCTCTGGACTGGTATCCAAGGGGTTTTATCCCATTTTGTCATTGGTTTGCTGAATGACCTTGAACATGCTGCTGCTCTTTTCTAAGCCTCTGTTTCCCCAGCTGTAAAAGACAGATCACTGTGTCTGGATTGTTTGTGAAGTTCTTTGAGTTCTTGTGATGTTTCCTAACAAAAGCATCTGAGTAGGAAATTTGAGTTAACACTAGGTCCCATTAAAGTGTAATGTGAACTATACAAATATGTGAGAACTCTTGTTAGCAGCCATCACAACTCAAAGTGGCTCATTGCAGCCTGATGTGTGCTCCTGGTTTGGTTTCTTGTGTTATCTTGGGCTTCCTGCAAGCTCAACTCAATTTCCTGTGATACATCTGAAGTCCTGGCCTGGCAGCTCACATCAGCTTGTCCACAGGCTTCACAGATATTAAACCAAATTTTTTTGGGGATGGACTAGATCCTGCCCAATCTGTTCTCACATGCTACATACAGCATTTGATGCACTCTGCCAATGCAGAAGTTTCAAACTCCCCCAGCTCATTACAAGTTGGTTACTCCTCTGTGTAAAATCACTAGATAGTTCCCATGTAGGAGATTTACATGTGTAGCCTCAAATTCTGGATTTCAGATGGCTATTTCAGATGGGCAGTAGATGGAGTAAATGAGTAAATTTAAGTAATAGGTAATGGACAAAAGGCATTCTTAATGTTACGCTGGTTATAATTGGAAGCTGCACAATTTTATGTGGAATTGTATGGTGGATTAGAGAAAATAAAGCTTGGAAAGATCATAACCTTTTTGCCTTTCCTTGCTAATTTTAGATTTGATCTACAAAATAGAACTTGCTGGAGGACTGGGAGCCATCCTTCTTCTGCTTATTTTGCTCGTGACCATCTATAAGTGCTACAACATAGAGTTAATGCTGTTCTACAGACAGAACTTTGGAGGAGATGAAGCAGCTGATGGTAAGCAGTTGCACAGGAAAGTCAATATATGCAATGGAAATATTTCAGAGACCCAAAGTGGCGAGATTGAAATGAATCCCAAAAGATACCTGCTGCTAGTTTAAACTACTAAGCACCCAACAGTGTAAAACCCTAAGACTTTCTCCCAAAGCCCCCTGAGATCAATGAATCTTTCCACAGAAATGTCACTGGGTTGTGCCATGAGCAAAAGGGAGCCAGAGGAGTTGTTCATGAGTCTGCTACAAGGCTCACATGTCATTTGTGAACTCACTCCTCAGGGGAGCTCTGCACGTTCCTGTGTCCAGTGCCACATGTGCCCAGGGTCCCTTCTCCTGAGATCCATACTGGATCTGAGCAGTCTTTCACCAGGTGTTCTTCATGAAACATTTTCACTGAATTGCCACCAGGCTTCCAGTGACTTCCTCTGACTCGTGAGAGATGATTGTTAGGAGGCTAATTAGTTACCTCAGTTAATTGGGAGTCTGTAAACAACTTGGTGGGAATGTGCAGCTTGCCTGGAGAGTATGTTTAGTAATAAGCTAGGCTGTTTTCCATTTTGCTTCCTCTACCTTCCCTCTCACTAGCATATATTCTGTTTGATGCCTAAAGCTAAACTTGTATTTTTTAATTGAAGCTTTAGTTCTTCTGAATACTGGAGTAAGCCCTGAAACTAAATCCCAGTGCTTTAAATCCTATTACTATGTTCTTAACACTTATTTAGGAATGAATATGCTATTAATATGTATCTAAGTAGTATCTGCTAAAGAGAGAAAGTGCAGCATTCAAGAACAGGTGCTTGCCATAGCCCAGTGCAACACAGCAGTCACACAGGCTCTGGAATGGCACATCTAGAAACTCTAATGTATTTGAAAAGAGAACAGGGAACACATTTTCCATAGTGCCAAAACAATGTGCAGTTGCCCAGACATGTTGCTTTCTGCAATTGGCATTTCTGTTATTACAGTAATAAATGTTTCTGTTTCACTCTGGGCAAATATGGTGTAAAAAGGTTCCACTACAATGAAATCTGTAGGAGTTTTGGAGAATGGATGGAATGAAATCTCGGGGATTTTAAAAAGAGGAAGGATGATCCTTGTGGGTCCCTTCCAGCTCAGAATACTCTGTGACTCTGTGATGAATAGCAAGAATAGAGATCAGGAAATTTGCTCTTTCTCATTCCTCATGTATGACTGGGAAAAAACCAAAATCATGCTCTTTTCCATACTCTATAATACTGCACGATATTTATACTGGTACCTAGGACAAAGGGAAGGGTGAGATTATGTGGTTTGGGAAGTCCTCTACCTCAAACACCTTGGGATTATATCAGCATAGTATCCCTGGTTCACACCAACCAAAAGTGGTAACTTCCTTCAGCCTGCTTCAATTTGTTTGTATTGTGTTTTCAGTGTGATGCTGCTGCATTTTTACTCATGTAACTTCCTTGGTTCAATCACTTTTAAATTTATGAAACAATATTATTTTTCGGTTGTTTAGAGGAAGCCCCGTGAGTACCTAGGGGATTTTGTGTACCTATAAATTTTGAAAACAACCTTTTATTTTTCCAGTGCATAATTGTAGGCCTTTCACAGCTTTGTGTCTTGTTCTGATCCTGCAGGATGAAAGATGGAGGCAGAATGTTACAGAAGTCAAAGAATATAAGGGGGTGTTTGTTTCTTCTCATGTAGGCTGCTAAGGGAGCATACAGAGCTCCCATGAGTACTCACCTGTATAGATGCAATCACAGGGTTATTTTCCACTTCTCTGTGTATTTCTTTAAAAAAGATTTGGAGCTCAACAGATCTGCTTTATTCCTATTTCTAAAAATATCCTATATAAGCAATGTTGGACACAGTCCCTTCCTGTGTTGTGTGTAGCATTGCTTTTAGAGAAAATGACACTGAGGATTAAGGGATGCATTTAGGAAATGGCTCCAAACAGTGCTGCTTCCAGAGCCCCCTGAGCCAGAGTGGGTGAGTGTGGGCAGCTCCCTCTGCTCTGTCCTGGTACGGGAAGCTTGTGAGGAATGAGCTGAGGTCGTGGAGCTGTAACACCACTGCCCAGGCTCCAGGAGCCCGAGGGGACATCCTGTTCATTCTGTCAGGGGGCATCCTGTCAGCATCCTGCTCACTGGCACTGTGAGCTGAGGTGGTGACTGGGGGGGCAGCTGTGTTCCCACAGCCTCAGGGCAGGAGGCTCAGGGGCTGCACTCTCACTGCTCCCCAGCCAGGGAAGTCAGGGCTCTGCTGCCCTCACGCAGCTCTCAGACCTTGGCAGGGATGTTGCCTCCAGGATCACTGGCATCTCCTAAAAGGTTTTGGCAGGCTTGCTTATGGACAGGGCTGCAGGTTTTGGGTAGGCCTCTAAAGCTGGCTGGCCTGTTGACTTCAGAGGAATGTCAGCAAGCCAGGTGGACATCTTCTACCCTCCCCTACAGCCCTGGTGACACTTGGCAAATTGCCTTTTACAAATATATAATTATTCACATGCATTGACTACAGCTCTGACCCTCATAGGTCTGGCTTTGTGTCAGGAGTTGTAAGTAACCATCAGTTCAAGGTCATCAAGAGATATATTTTATTATGATTAGGTATTTGTTTTTATCAGAATATATTGATGAATTTAACTTCTTTAATTATCTTTCATGTGTGCTATTCTTTATGGATAATTAGTACTCAGAAACCCTCTATTCATGCAGTTTTGTTCTCACAACATTAACTATTTGATTTTTGCATTTTCTGTAAATAATGGTAGCTATGCTCTTCCCTGCAGACTGAATTGCTGAAGGTTGATTTTTCAATATACTATTTTCCATTACTGCAGAGGAATACAAAGAGAAATGTCACTAAGACAGTCTGATCCCAGCATGGATCTCCAGCTCTATGGTGACGCCACTTCTGTTCCTGGCACATTCATGAGCTTTTAGCTCCATGTTTCGGAAGCAGAGCTGGAGACAAGCCCTAGTGCTGGGCAGGAGGAGCAGGAAGAGAAGGAGTGTTACCCTTTATGGGAGCTCTTTGTCCCTCTTATAATGTGATCCCCAAGTATTTCAAATCTCCTGGATCAAGTGGATTATGATCTAAAATTATAATAGTGATTTTTTAAACTATGGGATTTTCTGAAAAAATGCTTTGAACTGTTTTTATTTGGCATTGCTTTATGAATAGTCAGTATTCATTTGAATTAAGTCATGTCTCTTCTCACCATTAGTTGTGGAAGGAAATTTTCCTTGCCCAAAACTTTCCAGGCCCAGAACTTTTCCAAGCTCAAAATTTTAACGTAATGCTAGCACTCTCGAGGAATGTAAGTTGAAAGAATTGCATTACAAATATGTAAAGGCTTAAAATAAAAGTTTCCAGTTTAGTATTTGAATGAAAATTTTGCCCATCTTTTCAGCTGTGCCACTTGTCTGACCACATGGAGCAGAGTTACTGCCCAACATGCAGAAGAAAACTGAAAGGATCCATGTGATTTCTGTCACAGATTATGTGCTCCTGTGAGCAGTCCCCATTTTGTTGGGAAATACTTGGTGGTTTCAAGGAATAATACAGTTTCCCAGTACTCCCCTTGTGTTCCTTATGGTGTTCATGCAAACAGCAGGCTGAACATGATTTGTTTTCTTACAGACAACAAGGAATACGATGCTTATCTTTCATACACCAAAGTGGATCCTGATGCATTAGATCGTGACAACAATGAGGAGGAGCAGTTTGCACTTGAAATTCTGCCAGATGTTCTAGAAAAGCACTATGGATACAAGCTCTTCATTCCAGATAGGGACCTGATCCCTAGTGGAAGTAAGTATTTCTGACCTTTCAGTTTTATTTCTGTCTGATGTGTTACAAATGCCATGACTGTGTGATAAATGGTAGATATGGAAAACCTTGGGAAGTGGTTGCAAAGATTGGAAAAGTTTCCTCAGCACTGCAAGTTTGAGTTCTCTGTTAGAGCTTGTTCCTGCACTGCTGAAAATCAGAGGGAGCTGCCATTGATTTCAGTGGAGGCAGGCAGTGGACCTTCCTTCAGGGAAGGCTGCAGCACTGCAAGCAATACCAAGTACAAAATGTCTACATCAAACACAGGTAACTAAGCAGGAAACTTTCTAAAAGGATTTTATCATCTCTGTTTTATGATTGAAAATGGAGGGGTTTTTTCAGTGATTAGTTGTTTGTCTACAGCTGCTTTACAAGTAAAAGTCATCTTTTCCATTGTCTTTTGGGTTTTTTCCTTAACTTGGAAATCTCATGAGGTTCAGCAGCACCTTTGGATATCTCTACCAACTGTCAGTGCTTTCCTAGTGATAGTTATGGCATTTCTTCTACCAGACTCATTTTTGAGCAAGTCAAAAAAACCACGAATCCTATCCATTGTGTTGATGAATTTTGAATGCACAGTATATTTGCTGTAATACCACATTTATTTGATGTGCTACCCTTGTGAAAAATCAGGGGATTTTTGTTGTTTTTTTGGTTTTTTTAAATTCCATCTCCAAATCACTTTCATAAAAACAGTAAAAGAGTACATGAACTTCTCTCTGTATGTGCTACTGTGTAGTAAATATGAACAAGAGAACAAAGCAAAGGCTGTAGTGGAACAGATGTCCCAAGCATGGAACAGCTCGAGCATAGCTGCATTACAACCTGCCTGCCAAAAGACTTGAAACTGCTGCCTCACTGTGCCAAACGCCAGTGCCTGACCCAGAAGTCAGAGCCTGTTTCTTGTCTGATGTTTGAGAGTGCTGGAAACAGAGCTCTGAACCCTTTACCACCGGGAAAGAGGAGTCAGAGCCTCACAAGAGATCACGAAAGTCCTGTGCAGGGGGCTTGAATTTATTACATGCATTTTCAGCTCCTAATTTAGTGCTGATTCACTTTTTCCTTTTGTCCTTCAAAGTGTAAGTTTCTTGCTCATAGTGAAAAATTCCAGAAAGGGGACTTGGCTCATAGCTTTCTTATTTCTTTCAATACAAGCAAGTTATATCAAATTTTCAGATATTATTAAGAGAAAATACATCTTTTTGTGGTAAAAACCACAGAATTGTTGTAACTAGTTGTTTCAGATCCAACAATATAGCAGAGTTATACATAGCAATTATGCAAGTGAACTAAGAGGTTTAACCCTTCGATGATAACTATGCTGAAGCACAGATTAATCTGAAATGAGATTATTTTTTCCAACTGTTGTTCCAGCCAGCATGGTATTTTATTTTTGCCTATTTTTGTCAGGAAGGCACTCAGCAAATACTTGCCATCACTTTGGGTATTCATTAAACCTCTCTTGGAAATGTAGGGTACCTGAAAATGTCAGTTCTCATTTATGAACATTCACAAATTTAATCCTTCTTTCTTCTCAAACTCACTTCTTCAGTATTATGAAAAGACCTGATTCTAACCCATAGAGCTTCAAGAACGTCTAATCAGACATAATGACATGGCAGAATAAAATGTGGAGTTGAAATGAGTGTGATTTGCATCTTTAGCTTTGAAAAAGATATGGGGGAAAGCACTTTATTTCAAGAAGGGCTAGAGGGAGGGTGAGGGGATGGGGAAGAAGGAAAGACTTCGCCTCTTGCATTTGTGAGCTCTCTGTGTGCTCTGGAGTAGTGGAACGTGGCTGTGTTCTGCCTAAGACTCACCACTCTCACGCGGACTTGCAGTGCTTAGTGAAGGCAGTGTGATGTGGAATGAGCCTGCTAAAAACTTCAGAGGAAAACACAACATATTTTAGAGTGACTGTCTCGAAAAGTGGCAGATGTTATAAAATACATAGCTCTCCAGGATAGACTTCTATAGAAAAATGGGAGATTGATCACAGCTATCGTTCTATTTTAGGAAATATCTCTCCTCACATGTGCTTCACTTCCTCAACTTTCAGTGTAAATTATTTTCATCAATGTAATCGTTTCCCACTCGCTGCTTTGATGTGTGTCCTTCCCTATCCTGGTACCCTGTGTGTGTCACCCCAGCAGTGCAGCCAGGAGCTGTGCACGGCTGGTGCTTCCTGCAGTCCCTGCAGTTGTGAGGAGCTGCCACGGGAGGGTGTGCACCATTCGCGTCCTTCTTGGCATGCAGCAGCTCCTACAGCTGCTCCCTGCTTTTGAGAGCAGGCAAAAAATAGATTTGTTAAATAGTATTTCATTAATTTTCTTGTGCAGTTCTGTGAACAACCTAAAAAGCTGACTTGAGGAAAATTCAGGGACAAGTTTGATTGTGTTTTTGTCCAGCTGGCTCATCACTAACCTCTGGGGGAAAGCTGTGGTGGGCTCTGCATGTCCCTGTGCAGCCAAGTGATTACAGCCAGATGTGCTGTGGCTGGGACACACCCACAGGCACGTCCAAGCTCTGCTTTCAGCTCTGCGCTGGGAACCCTCTGATTCAGGGATGTCCATGGAGTGACTGCTGCTGTCCCCAGGAGGACAGAGGGGGTGGCTGTGGGGACTGAGGCCACCTCTTCACCACTGGGAAGCAGATCCCAGAGTTCAGGTCAGATGGGGCTGAGTCATGTTTTGCAGTAGGTTTTGGTTTCTGAGCCCTGCCAGGATACAAATTTTATCCCAGTGGAGCATTTTGTCGTAGTGGGAGGGAGAACCACCGTGAAGGATGCCAACAGCCTCAGCTATGCCCATCACACAGGGGGCAGCAAGGACCTTTGTGATGACTCTTGGAGCTGTCTGAGAGCAGTGTGAATGGATCCAACTCCCCACGCTGGCGAGATGGAGAAGAGTCCCTTTCAGCTGGGCTGACTGGGAGGCAAGAGGGGCAACCCAGCAATGGCAATGTAGATCAAGTTTGTAACCCAGGAACTGAGTTGCGTGTTATGAGAAGTACTGTAGCAACTATTCTTTCTTAAAGAATATTCTTTGGTCTTAACAGAATGAGTGTTCTTCATTCTGTCAAAGCTGACAGCACACACCTCCCTGCCCAGGTAACTGAGCCATAATTGGATGAGATAACCCACATAAGGAGACTGTGATCCCTGAGATACACTTGCAGTTGATACTGAATTCCTTAGCAGTTCTCATTATTTTCACTCTATTCATTTTCAGGGCTCTTTTAACAAACCCTTTCCCACAACAAACACTCTCAAGCTCTGTGAGTTTTTTTTAATTCAGTGTCAGGAGACCTGAGGAGATTGAGTAGTTGACAGGGGTTTAACAAGACAAGTTATGTTTTTACCTGAGCCATTTTTTGTCTTGCCAAGAATGATGTCTGCAGATAAAATATCTGTTTACACTTCACACTTCTAAAATCAGGACTACATCAAATGAAGGTACTTCTGCAACTTATTTTAAAACCTGAAAGTGAAGAGGTAAAAATTGTCAAGTTAGACTTTTAATACCAGCAATACATATCTATTAGAGCATTATCAAGTCGTTCTCCAAGCATATGTGTATGTGGTCTTGACAGGATTGAAAAAAACACCAACAATTCACTCCAGCTCAGCCCAGGGTGTGAAGATCAGGCAGTGAAAAGAACAACGGTGATGGTATAAGAGAGTGTCTAAGGCATGAGATAAAAAGCACACAACAGTCAATATTGTAGTTCTGGCACTTTGTAGTTTTATCTGCCCATCTGTGTGGTTTTTCCTCGTGAATTCCAGCTTCCTGGGTTCCTGCATGAAGAAAACCTAGTTGGACCATGTGTCTGGGGTGCCCACAGAGCCTTAATTAAGTGCAGGATGCTATTTCTTTGGAACAGGATTACAGTATTAGCTCCACAAACTCCTTTCAGAAGTCCCTGGCTGTTTGCTATATATGAATCTTACTTTTAATGTCAGGCATGGGCAAGGGTAGAGGGGATACGCAGGGATGACAGCTGAAAGAGGAATAATTATGAACAAAAGGCAGAAGGGCTGTCCTATAGGATACTAATCTGCATTATTTTTTCCTTATGTTGAATTCATCAGCTGTCCCTCAGCTCATCCTGGGACTGGGCTCTCTCTGGGAAGGAGCCATTACCCTGCTCTGTGTTTCAGGTGTTCTGGTCCATGCTAAGAGAAGCAATACATATTTAATAAATAGTAAAAGCAAGAACCAAAATCATTGGTGTGATAATAAAGTAATCAGATTCAGGGTTTGGGAACTATTCAGCCTGGAAACCAGGACTGAATTGCTCTTCTATAAATAACTTTCTCAAGTGATGGTCACACTGCCAAACACAGAAAGGCTGGTTATTTTCAGAGTGCCAGGAACCAACCAGCATGGGTTTGTTGGTGGATATTCTTTGGATCTCATAGTGCTGTAAACCATGTTTCCCAAAAATATCCACAGGATTGTATATGATTTCTAGTGTTTTTTCCCTCTCCCTCAACTCCTTCTGCAAATCATCTGAATCTGGTTAGTCAGTCATTTCTTTGTGTAAGCAACTCTGTGCCCATGGTGTTCAATAATTTCCTTGCTCCTAGTCTGCTTGCATATTAGGTTTCCTTCCAGCCTGTGGTTAATGTAGCTCATTAAGGATTCCATAGGCAGTTACACATTATTTAATTGCAAACGGGATGCATCTCTTGGAATTCTCTTCTTCAGTGCTCCAAACCACAGTTCAGCATCGTTACCTGCAGACAGTGTTTGGTGAGCACATATTTGCTTCAGGTGATCTGCCTTGATGTCTCAAGGGAGCCACACAGAAACAATGTATGGGTTTGGGTATAACACGTCTTGCTGTCCATTCCTCCTTGGGCATTGCATTGAACGTGATGCACGTAAGTTACTGATAGAGCCACTCACAATGTAATTTTTTTTTTTTACCATATTAAAAAATTATGTTTCAAGGAGGGAGAAAATGGTCAAAATGTAAAATATGCTTTTTTGGTAAAATCAAGTGGGTTCCATCTAAAGCTGACATCTTATTTTTACATTCTAATTTATGATAAAATACAACCCCTGGGACTTAAAAGTAAATAATTCCATACTGACTTTGTCAAGGCAATTTTTTTTCTCCCCTTACAATGAAATCTCATAGAAGTTGACACCTCCTGCACAAAAGTGAAGTTACAGCAAAGTTACATTTATCTGATGGAAATATATTGCTCTGGAACTTTACAGCTGATACTAGTTGGTGACATTACTCCTGAAGTTCCTATTGAGTTTTTTCTTGTAAATTAGACAGAACCCTTGCCTGACAATAATTTCTTAGCTCATTGGAAAGATGAAAGCAACACTTTCTCCATCCCACATTGCAATATAGATTGCTTGGATTTAGTACCTTCTAATGGACTAAACACTTGAGACAGACTACTGAATTTTTGGTATTTTGGGAAGTCTCCAATTCTGAAGTAAAAGGAGAGCAGATGATTTAGCAACTCAGAGGTTGATGCAGTCACTGATACCACTGGGACAAATAAAGTTGGAATTTCCAGAGACAGGAATCGGTCTCCCCATGCTTTTCTTCACTGAAATGTTCAAATTGTACAAATGTGACATATTGTAGAGTGCACCCAATGGAACCACAGGCTCCAGGAGAATTGTCACCTGCCTTCAGTAGCAGTCACAAGCTGAAGTTAGTGCGACTGCTCAGTACTTCTGGACCAGACAGATGTAAATTTGGGGTTCCAGTTTGTTATAACCCAGTGTACATTGTCCTCAGTGCATCAACAGGTCCCCTGTTCATTGGCCATGTCTGCTAGTTACCAGCTCCAAACGTGGAATTTGAGGGATAGCCTCCTGACCCTTTGTGATGTTCATTAGTCAGCTGAGGACAGAGCTCTAACCTGTAGAAATACCCAGTAAGGAAGGTGGGCATCCAAAAGAGACATGAGAAGCACAGAGGACTGAAATGTCCACCTAAGAAGTTAGGGAATTCTCCCATCTTCTTCCCACTCTGTTTGCCCAAAGCAAAGGCTGATGACTTTTTGTTTGCGATGGTATGAGGGATTAATCCTGGGGTGTTGCTACTGAAATGATTGGTGCTGGATATCTGAAGAGATGAAAGTGAGTGATTTTTTGTTTGTTTTGTTGGTTTGTGTTTTTTCTCAATTGGATGCATTTGGATATGCATGGCCATGCTCAGCACTACCCTGGACATATGGTACTGCCCAGTATTGTGTCCTGCAGAGAATTGTCTTGTGCATAGCAAGTGCTCTGAGTTGTTTGGAGGAGGGATGAATATGTCTCAGGAAAGATGCATGATAGTTTGTTGTTTTACTGTATCTTGCAGATTCAACCTCTAATGATGAAGCTTCCCACCTAAATTCTTTCTTTTTGGGAGCAGAAAGAAAGGAAGAAAATGAAGAGTCTGAGCTGTTGATACATTGGGATAATATCTTTCCATTGTATTGAACATTTCTACCTTTCCTTAAGTTTTGTTTCACCAGTTCTGCTTATCATTTTCTCATTGTTGCTGATTCTCTCCCCGCTCAACTGCCTCTCCCATGGATTTTAATGTTGAATTTTTTTCATTAATGAGCAACTATTTTACACAGAACAATGGGGGGTTTCCTCATAAAATATTTCAAGGGAAAAAAAAACCAACTGTAAATGCTGCATGATTAAAAAATCATAAACCGTTAACTAAAAGTCAGGATTGTTGCATAGACATTTGTAATGTATGTGTATGTCTTAAATTTTTGTGTGTCTGTGGGATGTTTGCAATTGCCTCTTTTTTCCATTTGTGAAAGAAATTCTTCTTGCTGCTAAGTGGTGAAATAAAACATTGGTAAAGGCAGATTTGATGCTAATTATGCCTTCAGTCTCATGAAAATAAGCTATTTTAGAATGTTCCTGTTGGCCTATTTTGTAGCTATTTACTTTACTGGAAGTGGTGTGAATAAGCATGCTGTGGTACGGTGCCTGGGACTATAAAATGAGTCTTGCAGTAACAGATGTTGATTAATGATGTTATTTGTAATTATTGTTCCTGCTAGAGGGCAGATGTGTAAGAGAGGTCCTGCCCTGTGCTGAGTAAAGATCTGTTCTGTGCAGCTCTTGTGTCCAAGTCTTCATTTCTAACACGTGCTTCTCCTCTGTTGTCAGGCAGCACATTCCCAGTAGCATGGTCAAGAGGTTCATGTAGTTTAAAAGCACAGATATCCTGTCTCAAAGCTTGCAGTTGTAATGCTGTGCAACCAATGAACACTTTCTGCCCTTAGTGGTTTTGTTCAAGGGATTTAATTTTTCTGGTCTTGACCCAAAACCCATTGAAGTTTGTTGAAGTCTGTTCATTTGAGTGGGTTTTGGATCAGGTCTGTAAGTAGATCTCTTTCCCATCCTGTTCCATGTCAGACTAGTGCATTTGGCTTCTCTTCCCTACCATCCCTGGGATAAGAAATTCAGAGATCCAAGTCCAACTTCAAGAATATTTTGAAGTTCTGTAAACTGGCATCATGGAGCTGCAGATGGGGCTGGCATTTCTGCTTACACTGATCATTTGCAACTACTTGGCATGCATGAATAAAAGAATTCTACTAATTTCTTTGTCACTGATGTCTTAACAAATAAATACTCCAATATGTTTAAATTTTCCATTTGTTCCTGTCACTTGTGAAGTCTCTGTTAATACCTTTGGGTACATAGAAGCACAGGTTTGTGATATTAAAATAGACCACTGGGCCACAAAGAAGGCCCTTATGCTTTTGTGGTCAATTCCTAAAGAAGAAAATGATGCTTCTATGCAATAGCACAAGTTCTGCATGTGATGAGGGTTCATTTCTTTTTGAGCTTTTGTGAGTTATGGTTCATACACCTGCAGCACTCTTGTGTCTTTGCATCTGGAACACGGGAACTGCTTCCCAGAGCATGCTTCCCTCAGCACGGTATTAATCATAACCAATGTTAATGTTAGCATTGACACGAACATTACATTGATCTTGACCTGTATTTTTTTCACTAAGTGAACTGTGGTTTTTTATTCACTAATGCACCTACACAGTAAGGGTGTTATGTAAATGTCATTCTGCTGCAATGAACAGGGAAAAATAACAAAGGATGGAGGGTGTCATTAAGGAGTTTCCTATGTGTACTCCATAAATAGAAATAGTTTGTGATACACAATCCTATTTTTGTTGGAGTATGTTGAAATGCCCATTGTCTTAAATGATGGGGATCAGTAAACTGTAGGATTTTGTTATACTTGATTGCAAACCTGATATTTTAATATGATAGACGTCTTTATTCTTTACTCTTTCTCTCTTTCTATAATTTGTAGCCTATATTGAAGATCTCACAAGATGTGTTGAGCAAAGCAGAAGACTCATTATCGTGTTAACTCCAGACTATGTTCTCAGGAGAGGATGGAGTATTTTTGAGATGGAAAACAGACTTCATAACATGCTAGTCAGTGGAGAAATCAAAGTTATTTTGATTGAGTGTACTGAATTAAAAGGGAAGGTGAATTATCACGAAGTGGAATCATTAAAGCACACCATCAAACTTCTCTCAGTGGTCAAGTGGAAAGGATCAAAAAGCAGCAAACTGAATTCTAAGTTTTGGAAGCGCCTGGTCTTTGAAATGCCGGGGAAGAAAAAGGAGGTGGTGTCTCGGCATCAGGTCCTGGATTCTGCAGAGCAGGGCCTCTTTGGAGACCTCCAGACTGTGCCCTCTCTGGCCGTCACGGGCACCTCTGCCACACTGGTGGAGTCGCGGGCAGCCGTGGGCGATTTCCAGCAGGCGGACGCCGTGCACATGCGGCACTACTGCAGAGGCTACGAGTGCGACGTGTCCGCGGCCACGCTGCCCATGGCCTCCATCAGCAACCACCACACGTACTGTAACATCCCCCTGGCCCTGCTCAACGGGCAGCTACCTCTCAGCAACGCCGTCAAGGACCCCCAGGAGCTCCACAGGAACAACCCCTTGCTGCCTTTATCGGCCAAGGAGCTCAGCTTCACCAGTGACATCTGGTAGTGGACAGCAGGGCTCTTTAGAGATGCTTCATGGCCGCCATGAAGACACGTCTGTAAAGAACTTTGCCCTGACCGCATGGGGTGAGAAAACCTTCTCGAAGCAGCAGCACACTTGTTTGCTTTTCTACTTGAACTCTTTTGTTTACGTTTACAAATTATTGACGAAGGGGGCATTCTTTTGTAACTCAGTAATGTCCTTCCTGTCTTTTAATGTACAGTTTTATTGCTTCTTTAAAAAGGAGGGGGGAGAGAAAAAAATGCATCCCGTCCCTCTACAGTAGGTTTACAATCTGGGATAGATAAAAAGTCACTGTATACAATCTCCAACATCCATACATATTTAAGTAACAGTATTTGAAAAACAAAGAAGTTGTTGGGTTTTTCATATAGACTACAGTACAGTTTGAAATTCTAATCATGCTACAAAAATTATTATCTCCTGCACTGACCACATGGGGTGAATCATCCTGAAAAGGAAGGAAGAGGAAACCTTCCTGTTAACATTGTCTTGCAAATACTTCTTAGCAGATGCCCAGCTGAAACAATGCAGATGAAGCTTTATCAATAAAGTCCATAATAACACTTACTACAAAATAAATCACCTGCTCCCATCAGCATCTCTTCATTTTATTATCAAGGCATGTTGTATTCCTAGACAATGGTTAGCAACGTGGTTTTATTAAATAACTTACTAGAACATTGGAAGATGTTTAGGAGAATTTTAAACAATTTTTCTGTCAACTATAGATTATTTCTCAATTTTTGCAGGTTTTTAATGACTTTTTCCAATCAGTTTAAGTATAAATTTAGCTGTCTATTGCCCAATTCATTAATCTGAAATTTCTTAAGATCTAAGATTTGTAGTAAAGTAATTTTATGTAGGATTTGTTTTTCCAAAACCAGTAGTTACAATTTGAAATTAACCTTTTTTTGTGAGAACATCAGCAATACAAAAGAAGTACTACAGCAATATTCAGAGATTGAGTGCTAAATTATTCAGGCTTACTGGTAAGTCTGGCTTCTGTTGCAGTGATAATCACCTGAAATAGTTTTCTCCCTTATTTATCTACCTGCTAATTTATGTACTTTTTAAATATGGCAGAAGCAGGAATATTTCTGCTGCCTGTGCGATTAGTGAAAAGTGATATTTTTAAGCAACTGGTAAGGTCTTGCATTTCACACTTGTGTGAGTGACCCCATCAGCTCTCATTAATGGCATTCCTGCTGCTGGTGGATGAGAATTGTCACACAGGTACTCCCCATCAGCCATTGCTGCTCAGCGAGTACCAATGTGTTTCATGGAGATTTCCACACTCAGCTGGTTAAGGGTTGCAGAGTCAGGCTATGAAGACAATGATATTAAAGGAAAAAAGCTCTAAATAATCAAGGCAAAACCAGTTCCTCAATTTTTGGCAATGCTCTAATGAAAACACAGCAGACATGAGAGTTTTGTCTCAGTAAGATCTGCTGGAGCAAGTTCCCAAAAATATTTCTATGGCAGGCAGCCTTGCCTGTGCTTCAGTATGTCTTTAACATTGTTCTCTTTGATTGCATGAATAAAAGTTAGCACTCTGCACTCAGCTGCCTGTGGTTTCATCAGCAAACAAGTTCAGTAAATCCTTGACATTTTGCAGTGGTTCCTAAATTGTACCCTACAGTCAAATGGAAACAAACACTGACCTAAGACTTAAAAGTATCCAGAATTGGTCCAAAGGCCATGAAAATTATCTCAAATGTGCAATAATTCATAGAGGTCAGTATTTTTCCATTGCTTCTTTCCCCAGTTCTTTATTCTGTGCCCTCCTTCACCAGTTATTGTGTGTAAGATTTTTCATTAGGTTCTAAATAATACATGTTTCTCTCTTTTTTTCTAATATTATTATGCATTTGACACTAACACTGAAAATGGAAATCTAGAAAATATATTAATTTATTACACAGTATAGAACTATAACTTGCTCTTTTGTGAAGTTAAGTTTCAAACATAGGTGTTTAATAGACGTATTTTTCTACTGAGAAAGAAAGCAATTTTACCTCCATTATAAATATATGTATTTCAACTTCCTCCCAAAAATTTACAAAATTTGCACTGTTTTATAAGTGTTACAGACTGTGTTTACACTGGCTATGTTCTTTAATGCAAAGTGTAATTGAAAAAAAAAACCAGAAAAAAATCCTAAATGAAATCCCTGCATGAAAAGAGCTGCATATGTTTAAATGAAAAGCTGTACTTTTCATTATTTTCCTTCCCACATTAGAATCTGATTAATTCACATAGAATGTTTAGTGAGATTTTAAACCTGCTAGTTCTGTATTAAGCATGCAAACTCAAAAAAAAAAAAGAAAAGAAAAGAAAAAAACGTATGCAGGTTGGTCTGCTTCTTTTATTTACAAGGATTTAATATGATAACAAATTCATTTACCCAATGATAATATGTCTCAGAGCAGTAGTTATTCTAAAGCAAAATGCAGTCATCTTTGTATTGAGGAAACATGAAAAGAACAGGTTTTCAGTCATTTTGCAAAAGCATATTGAGTGTCTGTGTATTGATATCTTTTAGTTATAGATGCCAAGTCACAATCTGCTTTAAGATTTCTGAGTGTATATTGAGTACTCTGACAATATATCCATGAACCAGACCTGCCTGTACCCCTCTGCTTTTAGTGTGGGGGTGGGACCTGACCTCGGGGGCCTCTTGTAGACTCAGTTTTGTGTGATACCAGTACAGAACCACAGAATTGTTCAGGCTGGGAAAGATCTCTAAAATGATGGACTTCAACCATTAACCCAGCTCTGCCAAGCCCACCACTGACCCATGTCCCCAAGTGCCACAGCCACAAGTTTTTTGTACACCTCCAGGGATGGCAACTCCACCACTTGCCTGGGCAGCCCGGGCCAGTGCCTGACACCCCTTTTTGTGAACAAATTTTTCCTAATCCAGTCTAAGCCTCCCGTGGCACTTGAGGCTATTTCTTCACATCCTGTTGCTTGGTACTTGGGAGGAGAGACTGAGCCACACCTGGCTGCACCCTCCTTTCATAGAGAGTGAATAGGTCTGAGCCTCCTTTCCTCCAGGCTGAGCCCCACCAGCTCCCTCAGCTGCTTCTCATCAGACTTGTGCTCCAGACCTTTCCACGGCTCTGTTCTTCTCCTCTGGACATGCTCAAGCCCCTCTATGACATGCAAGAGGCCAAGTGTTTCCATAGGTAGCACTTAAGGGTCTGGAAAATCACTGTCAAACAGTGAAATGCATCCATCCGTGGGATCTGGGTGGCTCAGGAGGAATGAGCTTGTCCACAGTGGGAATCACCTCCAGTGGGGAGCCTTGTGGCAGCAGTGACAGCTGGGTCAGGGCCTCAGTGGCAAAAATGTCCCAGCTCATTCATATGAAATTCATCAGCTGAAATAGAAGGGCACCTGGGCATTTTGTGTTCCCTGTGTGACCAAAGCTATGGTGGCTTTATCAGTTGGATTTATCAGGGGAGAGGCCAGGACAGCACCCTGACTGTGCAGCCCCACCACCCCCAGGCAGTCAGGCTGTGCCTTGCCCGCTGACAAAAATCACCAGCAGCAACCACAGGTACTTCTGGTTTGGGACACATTTATCTTAAAGGTGGTTTAAGATAATGTTTGGAAGCTGCTGTTTGTGTACTTACCTTTGAGTGTGATGTACTTCAGAGGCAATTGTGGTTTAAAAATTGTCTATGAAAAGAGCCAGAGGTTGGATGTTTATCCAGTGCTACAGATTTGATGCTCCTCAAGAATGTTTAGCAAGAAAACAGGGTAATTTTAAATTAATTAAGTAACATAGTGATTATTGACAGTTCTTGGGGGCTATGTACTGGGCTGGTAGTTTAATTAATATTCCTTTTTTCTAGACAGTAGATGAGAAGCCTCTATAAAGATATTGCCATTATCTGCACCCAGATTCTGCTCCAAAACCCATTCAAGCCAACAGAAAGAGTTCCATCAAGTCCAGCTGACTTTGGATAGCGCTATATACCTTATGCCTTTTGTGTACAGAGGAATACAAAGAAAGAGAGAGAGATTGAAGGCAAGAGACTAAGAAGCATTTGCTTATTTATTCTGACTAAAATCAAGCTTATTTTTGTCCCTGTTTGGTGTGGATATGCTCCAGGACCATCCAGCCTTGGGAAAGGAATTTTGTTCATTCTTTATTATAAACAAGATAAGAACTTGGGAATAAATAACAGATACTTTTAGAGGAAAAAAAATTTTTATTTTTAAGGGCCTCTGCTCTCAGTAGTTCCTTTGATTCAACAGACTATCTCTGTTCATCAAAATGCATAAGCACATACTTAAATTCCCCTTAATTCAGTGAGAAATGATTTGCTGAGCAGGGGCCTGGAAGGGCAGTTCAGTGCCAGAAATCACAGCAATCAGCAGCCTTTAGAACTGAGCCCTTGTGGAGAGCTCCAGGCAGCTTTCCCAGTGTCTGTCCCTGAACAGGGGTGAGAGGAGCTGTCACCTCCTGGTCACAGGAGGGAAATCCTTCAGTGCCCATCAGCCTGGCAGTGACAGCACCCTGGGAACCCCCCATGGGTGAGAGAACAGGGGGTTTTGCATTTTGTCCCACTTGGGTCAAAATATATTATACAAAATGAGTACGTGACTAGCACAAATATATTGATTTAACATAATCAATAGTGTTCTATTTGTTTATAAAATAATGAAAATTAGAGAAATGTACCTTCCTCTGCTGTCTTGGAAGTTTTTAAGGTTTTGAAATTTCATAAATAACATTGATTGAAACAGTTACAGTTTAGCAGTAGTTAACTCAGCAAATCTTAAAAATACGATGTTTTGGAATATTTTGTTATAGAAAGCAAGCAGAATTTGAAAATTGAAAGTAATAACATGATACATTCTTTCAAACACAAAGAACAGTGTTCTGAAATATATTTTGCTTCCCTAAAGAAAGGCCGTGCAACGTTTGTGCTGCTGAGGGAAGGACAGCTTTGCAAGGCTTACCACAAGAAGCCTTTTGATCATTTCGGTGCCACTGGAGAAATTCAAAGGTTAATAAGGCTGCTCCAAAGAGGTATAAAACAATGTCTAGAAAAAAGGAAATATAAAGTAAAAGTTACCAAGCTTTGCCAGGATATTTGTCATATAAATACAAAACATCAACACTGCCAATAGAAGCAGAACATGACCTGTCAGCAATTTCTCTTCTTTGCAATATTATTGAATAGCTACAGACTAAAAAGTAAAGCAAATAAATAATAATAACAAAAATACAGTTTGTCAAGCTGAGCCACATTCTCACGGTAGGTATTTTATAAACTCCTCTAATTCACTTTGATAAAGTGTAATTGGCTTGACAAGATTTAAGGGCTTTTTTTCTCTTCTGAACAAACACCAAAAAAAAAATAATGTATTTTATATTAGATGAGTTTTGCAATTTCTAAGACTGTAAAGTAATTCCTTTGTGCACAGCAGTGGGTGGTAAATATTTTCCTGGCTGTGAGTATCCACTGTGGATATTCAAAAGAGTTTGCTGGAGTGGGAGCACCAGCAGCTTCTGCTGGGCCTGCCAGGGCTGGTGGAGCAACAGAGCTGAATTTGAGGGCAGTGGGGCACCCACCATGCTCAGCATGGCAAGGTGGGCTCAGGTATTGGCTGGAGAACAGAGCACCAGGGCAGACTCTGCTCGGACTGGGCAGAGGGATTTGCAGCTCTCTGGTGCCCTCTTTTAATGGAGAAATACAGTCAAGCCAAGGCAGGAAGGAAAATTGTCAAAGGAAGAATGTGCACCTAATTTATTTCTAAATCAAACCTATTTGGAATTCAGAGCATGCCTTGGGATTTATGATGTGGAGGAGAGAATTAGTGATTCTTATGCAGAGAGCACAAGGGGTTTTGCTTTTGCTACCAAGACGTATTTCCACGAGAAATCCAGAGCCTAACGTGGCCTAGACTTAATGTAAATTAGCCTCTTATGAGGAGACTCAAGAAGAGAGAGTCTAATGAGAAGTGAAGAAGCTTTCAAAGCACACTATACTCTAATCAGCTCGTGTGTGAGGCTGGAAGGTAACTTCTGTCAGCATCTTAAAGGGAACGTTTAATACTTAGTCCCCAAATAACATTAGAGACTCCATGTTCTGTATAGGCTGCACACAGAGAATTAGCATCTCTTCCACAGATTATTACAACCTTTAAAACCCTTAACAACTCTTTGATTAAAAGATATCAAAGGCTTTGTGATCATGAAACACTCAATCTAACACCTAATTCCTCTGGGGAAATATTTTCATCCACCCTTTAGCAAATGAAAAATAGGGTTTAGAACCATTTTACCTAAGATCCTACCAAAACCCAAAGGCAGAGTTTGGGCTGGGCCCACCGTCTGGAGTTCTGACCAGCAGATAATCTTCCCTGGACTGGACTGATAGCTCCAGGGCAAATTGCCTCATCCTGGCTCTGTGGCCACATCATCTCAAGCAACAGAAAATGTTTGTCCCAGCCCATGTGAACACCCTCTAGGTGTCCCCCAGGGGGGTCACAGCAGGGCTGTTTTGGGGCTGTGGCAGAGCCAGAGAGAATCCTGATGCTGCTGTGTGGGATCAGCAGCTCATTGCAGAGGGGGAAAAGACAGAAGATGATCATGGGCACTGAAGTGACTTTGGAAGGACACAGGCTGACAGGAATTCTGTGTGCTGTAGCAAATTATTGGCAAGAGAAGACAGTGGGGGGAAAAGACTAAACTGACACATAATTTGTACCTAACAACCAGCCTGAACCCATATTAGAGCTCCAGCTCTTATGCTGCCAAACTCAGGGAAAATTTGAACAAAGTTCAAATTTCATAGCTTTCACCCATCAATATAATGAACAGAAGGAGCATCTGTGATGTGACAGTGACAATCTGCAAGGAAAACTTCAGCCCAGGGCCAAAAATTTCAGTTGCCCTCTGCAAAAGCTGCTCACACCAATGCAGGTGTAGGTACAGGTTAGTGCACAGATGATTTAAAGCAGCCCTTTTATTGTGAGCAGCCTGAGACAACAAACAAAGGAGGATGTTCATGAACTTGCTTGACTTGTGTTGTCCTTGGCAGACTCCCCAGATGTGAAAAACGAGTGTTCTGTGAGAAGGGTGGCATGGCAGAAGCAACCAGGCTGGGTAAGTGTGTCCAAGAGATGCTCCAGAGCAGCAGCTGAGGGCAGAGAAGGGCGGAGCTGATGCATGAGGAGAAGGAGCCCAGCACCACTGCCCAGCAGACCTGCCCATGCAGCTGGTGGGGACGTGTAGGGTTCTGCTTGGACACAATGGCAGCAGCATCTGTGATCATTGCAGCCTGCTCTAAAAACCACAAAATGGTTTCTAAAGCTATTTATACCAAATTTCTGAGCTCCTCGGGGTCCAAAGAGAGGTAAATCCTATCAAAACAGCTCTGCCCTCAGGAAACAGACTAATAAGGGGCTAATAAAGGAAACAATAACAATAGTCATTTATTCAGCAATTTGTTTTAAATCCCTTTCTTAAACCATTCACTATATCTTAAAAACTCATCATCTTACTTGTTTTTAACATGTTGAAGTCTAGGGAGAGGGTGTGAGAATAGCATTGCACAGTGCAGGAAGTGCTTCTTTCTGTGCCACAAAAGGCTGGTCGTGGTCATTCAGATGAGGTGGGAGATGAGACATGAGGTCTTGGGTACCACCTGTGATGTCTGGGTGCTGCTGCCCATGGGAGGAAGGGAGGACAAACAGGCCCTGCAGGGCAGCAGAGCAGATTTGCCACAGGCACCACAAGCACTGGGATGGGACAGAGCTGGGGCAGCACAGCCCAATGGGCAGAGAACCCCAGTGCCCTGTGAGTGGCTGAGCATCACAGCTCGCATCCACAGTCAGCAAAATACAGGCAGCCCATGACAAGGGCTCCTCTTGCAAAATACAGCAATGTAACCTTTGAGCTGCAAATCATTTTTCCTTTCTGGCAGCCAAACAAATGTTACGAAAGAGTAATTCTCAGCATCCACTGTACCCTGAGGGTTAAACATGTGTAAGAAGAGATCCAGATAGCGAGCTGGCAGCATCTGCTTCTCCTTTACTGTGTGGAGAGCTCTTCTGAGACTTGAGGGATGATGGGAGTTGTCTTTTTTTTCTTTATTTTTTCTTTATTTTTTTTTGAGAAATAAGGTCATGGAAATTGTCAGAGGAGCATATGGAGCGATTATAGCAAAAGCTCAGAAGTCGCTCAGAGAAACTTCCCAATTTTAAAAGCCTGATTCTTGTTATTTTACAGTAAGACTGTAAAGCACAAATTCTCCCCAGGAGAGCCAGGGAATGTGCAGTGGTTTGTGCAGGGCAGTGACAGAAGCTGAGGTGGGAGTGGGCAGAGGGTACAGCGTGTGAGGGGTGGCACAGGGATCCCATCCAGGGCACAGGGCTTCAGGAACTGTCACTGTCCCTTCCACGGAAGATGCAACTGCATTTCAATAAACCTCGTGGGAGGGTCTGATTTCTAATACTCATTCCCTGTAAGCCAAAGGAATAGCACTGGAGGCAAAGCTGCAATGTAAGAGTGGCTGAAGTATCACCAGGTAACCCAGCCAGGGCCAGTTTAACTTGCAGCAAATCTTTAATAGTACTTTAAACTGTGGTGTGGAAGAAGTGTTTTCACAGAGGAGGTGAAGGAGAACCTCTCATAATCATCACCCCCGGTGTGTCCTCATGGCTTTGCCTGGCACCACTGGGAATGAGACTTTCCCCTGGGCTGACCTCTCCTGCCCCAGCCCACTGTGCTGTTTATAGATTTCCCCTGTGCTGGGGTGTCCCTGCTGATCCTCTCAAGCTCCCTGCCCTGACACCATTTTCCTGACAAAACATTTCCATGTTTAACTCCTGCTTTGCACTGAGCCACATGAGAAATTCCCTGGCTCTGGGAAGGGAAAAGTTCCTCGCGAGCAACTTGAAATGCAGCACTTGGGCAGTGAGGTTGACTGAACATTTAGAAATCACATTTTATGGTACTTGGTTGATTTAGAAGCTTACCAGGTAACATCAAGAAACCAGCCTTTAATGATCAGTCCCTGGCCTCAGCTGGGTGTTTTCCTTATGGAATGACATTCATTCAGTGCACATGTGAGCAGTGAGACTCCAACAATAAGCTTTGCTAGAACTGGGCATTTCTTTAACTTTGCAGTCTTCCCTACAGGCTTTGGAGGAAGTGACTAACTCCTGAGCAGGCAGTCATGGACATGGTGAGAGATTTCAGGTATGTGTTGGAAGGTAAAAAATGTGCTGGTGCCTGTTAGTCAAGCACTAATCAGCACTACATCTAAGAAAGACTTCCCCAGGGAAATCATAGACTGCTAATTTGGAGGGAGGAAACAGTGCAGATTTTTTCCACTAAGATGATAAAATAAAGGTCTCCAGCTGAGATACCCATTTGGGGAGATGAATGATAATTTGCCAGGACAGGGGACAGCTGAAATTAATAATGATATTCTGCCGTAATTTATACTGCTCAAAAGTCAGAGTCAAATCACTATAGTCACTAGGGAGCTGTACCTGATTTCTCTGAATGAGAATTTGTTCCATTAATCTGGGTGGCTTAACAGGAAGACTGTAATAACTCTGAGCACTGGGCTTCAGTTGGTCCAATGATCTCTATCGAGGACAAAAAAAGACCCGTGAGTTACAGGGTCTGTGTTTTTGTAACTAGATTAGTTAATGTGCTGTGGCTTGGCAGAGCTTGTGATTCCCTCTAACGTGGAGGGAAGTTACCAGAAGTATTTTCAGTTTGCCAGCTGCAGTACAAAACCTCCCTCACCCCCCTCCCCCAGTTTTACTTGGATAGGACAGCAAGTACTGCACCAGATTTTAAGAAGTGAGCTTCCCACTCAAACCAACCAAATCTCCCCAGAGTCAGCTGTGCTGTCAAAGGCCACAAAAGTCACAGAGGCCAGAATTGTCCCTCCTGACCTTAAGAGAAACCAAGTGTCACTTTTCCCTTAGCTTGTATCTCTGCAGGGAACCTCAGCACATCTGATTGCAGATTTACCCAGAACCAGCCCCTGTGAGCCCTCCCTGCCCCCAGGTTCCTATCTGAGACCTGGAAAGGCAAAACTGCAGAAAATGCTCTCAAAAGGTTAAAAATAAAAATGCAATAGAAATGCTGGCCAAGGAAGGATCAGCCTTGGAAGCTTTCTTATTCTCAGTTTGAGCTTGGACATGTGGAAAAAATAATAGTCATGAACGGACTCAAAGGCTCTCCCAGTATAGATGAACAATAAACAATACAAAAGCAAAGAGAAAAAAAATAGATAAATTTTTATTACCCTCTGAGCAGTTGTAACATGGAAATTAGGACAGCATAACAGGCAATTTAATGCCAGCATATGCATTGGAAAATCAGAGGTGGCCACAAAGGGGATTAAATATGACTGGAGACAGCCAGCATTGGCATGGGAGAATAATCAAAATAAACGAAAAGGAGAAAGGGAACGAGTATAAACACTACCAACCTTTGCTGCACTTTTTTCACAGAAATGTCAAGGGAAAACTCAAACCTATACAGCCACACACAAGTATCAGCCTGAGCAGGAGGACATGCCTGGACAAGAAAGAAAATAATCGATCTCTGTGGGGTGACCTAAATCCAGCAAAAAAGAACACAAGGGTTAGAGTATTGCAGAGTTAAACTGAAAGTTTTCTGATTGCTTTTTTTTCTGTAGTTTAAAATATTTTTTAAATTATTGATCAAAGAAAAAAACCTAAGAAAAAGAATGGAAGTGGTACTGGTGCTTCAAAGCAGGAGATGGTACAAAGCACGTGGCTCAGAGGAGGTGTGAGAGCACCCACAGCGTGTGTGTGTCTGTTCACAGCCAGCCCGAGGATTCTGGCTGGAGAGAACAGATTAAAGAACAGAAGGTGCCGAGTACAAGGTGTTAATCCACATCAGGGAGGGCACAGCCAGGCTGGGGAGACAAACCCCACTGTCCCAAACAGCTCAGCACTGCCAGGGCCAGGGCCCAGGGGAGCAGTGCTGGGGTGGCTGAAACCACCCAAAACCAACCAAAAAACCATCCAAAACCCACCCAAAAACTGCAAAAAAACCCCCACCCAAAATCCACCAAGTCACAGCCAAGGTGCCCTGAAATGGGAGAGTGGAAAGCCCTGGAGGAACTTTGATGGACCGTGAGGGAGGGCACCACTCCTTGTGCTGCAAATTGCAGGTGAGTGCAGGTCACCAAGTGGCACAAAGGCTCTGATGAGTGGGGCTCAGGTAATGAGTGGCACAAAGTTCTTTACTGGGACAGGGCAGCCCATTCCAGCACCCCCACGTCTGCTTCAGGGGGCAGGAGAGGCACTGCCTGGGTGCTGAGCAGGTAGAGCTTTCTGGGATGAGAAGAATCAGAGACGGTGACCTCGAGCAGCTCCAGAGCTGCAGGTTTGCCCTTCAGATAACACTCATGTAAATGGCCCTTTCCAGGCATAAACACAACTGACCTCAAGTATGTGGGCAAACTGTGTATTTATTGCTGTAAAATGACAGCAAGTTCACTGACAAAAGCAGATCGGGCAGCTGGTGGGGATTTTTAATCACAGAGGAAATTCAGTGGCCACTGAATGTTAATCCACAGCTGTTTACAGAATCACATTGTTACTGCAGCATGTTGGTTTTTCTTTGAAGGAGTTAAAACTGTATTCTGACAACATAATGACATGTGGTTATTAACTGACTCTAAAAGAGCATTTAGGAGATACACAATGATTTTTTAAATGTATAGATAATGTAAATACATATATTTTATATATAAATATATCTAGCTATGCAGGATATATCTTACAGGAAACAAAGGGGGCTGGTGATAGCTTCTCATTAAATTTTATGTTGTGGTTTTCTGGCTTTCAAGATGTTGCTGATTTTTCCATTTAAAAACAAACAGAAAGAAACCATAAGAAACAGGCCTAGAACAGTACTTCAGACTTGGTTCTAAGCTTTCATATTCCAATATCAAATTACTGTATTGATGTTCTCCTACTTGTAGTGTTAACTAATCTAAAGGGAAAAGACTGGAAGGAGGGATAAGGCACTGGGATGGGACGGAGGGGATGGCACCAGTTATCTCTGCCTACACTTCCACAGTGGATGTGTCAGTGAGGACAATAATGGGTTTACTCCCACTCTCAGTGTGTAAAGTTTAAGAGTTCATGGGCCAACCACTACTTTATAACCTGGAGCTGGGGTTTCTGGACAGCAAAGGAATAAAGGTGGAGCTGGCCTTTTCCAAAGCTGTGAGAATTTGCTCTCAGGCTCGAGGCCACAGAGTGCAGAACTCTGAGTCTGGAGAGGATTCCAGACTTGCTGACTCCGCCTGGGATTGCTTGGCCTGTGACCTCCTAAGATGCTCAGGTCCTGGTTAGATGAAATCAGCTTTCAGCCTGCAAAGCCATGTGAGCATGCAAACTGCTCAGGGAAGGTAGGAGAGCTCAAGGACTTAACGATGTTTAATTGGCTTATGGAGCTAAACTCCTTAAAGAACTTAAGCTGCTGTGAAAAGGGAAGCTGGTTTAAATCCCCAAATCGCCCTGCTGGAAGGCAAAGCCCAAGTGCTCTCTGGGGTGACAGTTCAGGGCCTGGCTGTGACTTGGCTCCTGCACAGCAGCCCCAGCCCTGCAGAGGGGACAGGTCTCCTGGCTGGCACAGAAGCTGCTGTGGCCAGGACATCGGGCTCCTCAGTGACTTTGGACTGGTGAAGCTGTCTGAGGAGCTGCTGAAAGCAGCTCTGATTTGGGGAGGTCTGAGCACTCTTTCACACCCTAGGAACCAGAAAGTGAGAGACCCGTGAGACCAGGAGGTCCGTGAGCATGTGGTGCCATTGTTTCTACTTTGTTGAAGTTTTTTTAGTTTTGGGGGGGTTATTGTTTTTATTGTTTGGTTTCTGCTTCAGCTACTGTCTCTCATTATGTCTCATGTGATTAAAAGGCTACTATTTTCCCCTTAGGACAAAATAAAAAAGTCACTTCTCTTTTTAATAGCTTTAGCTATTCCAAGTGGGCACATTAAACCATTTTGTCCTCAGCATTAATTTTTGTGCCCCCTCCTTTCACTGAATCCAAGTCTTCATTTCTGCTCTGTGCATTACTAGAAAGATGCTGGAGCTGCTGCCTCAGCAAAGCAGCATTGGAGGGAAAGTCCCTTCCCTTGGCTCTCCTTGCTTATGCATTTGGTCTCATCAGCCTTTGTCCTACAGCACTGCACTGAGGTGTTCCCACAGATTTGGCAGGGTTTGTGTCCCTGGGGCTCTGGGCAGTGTCCAGGCAGTGGGAGGAGGGTGTGAGTGCAGACCCACTGAGTGCAGGCTGGGCTTGCACATAACCTGGCATGAGCTGCTGTTCAGGTGGATATTGGTGAATATTTCAATGGGTTTATTTAGCAGTTGTTTCCAAGTTATCAATAAAAGCAGTGAATACACCCAGTCTCAGACCTGTGCAAACACATTTCTTTCCCACAAAAGTTCCATGACTAAATATCAGTGAATGACTGGCAGATGTGCAGAGCCTTCCCGTTCTTCTCAAACCACTAAACAACTCGTCAGATTTAATTTTTAAAATGTTTACAGTCTCAGCTGACAGCTGCACTGTGCAGCAGCAGCATCAAGGCGAGTGCACCTACTCACTGCTCTGCCCAAAATGCTGTGAAGTGCAGAGAGAAGCTGACAGACCCCCACAAGAGCTGTGCTGCCTTTGCCAGGCTGAGCATGGAGTTACAGGCACAAGTGAAACTTGGCTGGAAGTTATATGCAGGTTATTAATATACATAGATAGAGAATGTTTAGATAGGACAGGCACAGATCTTATTCATTAGTCAGTGCTGGAAGAGGACACTGTTGCTCAATGCCTAAATGAGCTTCCCTTTGCCTTCCCCATCCAGAAGACACACACACAAATTAGGCAGCCTCCCAAATACAGAATGCATTTCCCTTGAGGAAAAGAGGAAAATTTAAAAGACTCAGACGCTGCACTGGGGCACCCAAGTGTGTTTGAAATGGTTGGAGTTGGCAAAATACCGAGATGAAAAGCAGCTTGGAATTAAATGGAAGTTGGAGCGAGAATAGAGGAGACTTCCCCAAAGATGTTTAATAGGTCACAGAGGGCAGGTTTTGTTCCAGAGGGCTGGATAGAGGTTTATAAATTGCAGTTCCTCTTTTGCCCTTTTTTTCCTTCTCTAAGAAAAGGAGAAGCAGAGGGCCTGGGAAATGCAGATGTGTAAGAGGGACTTGAGCAATGAGTTGGGCTTTTTTAACCTAGCTAAGGCAAGGTTAAAATTGTGTAATTTTGTGAGGCACAGGTTAGACTTGCAACAGGATTGAAAAAATCTGTTTAATTGACTGAGAATGTGCCCAGATTGACACAAAGCATTGAGAAGGTTAAAAACAAAGCATGAAGTTAATTTTTTAAAATACTTTTTTGAGTAAGAAAGGTGACCACACATGTAAAGTTTTTGATCTTTGTTTTCTTTTCTTTGGGAAAGAAGGGAACAGAAACCAAACCAACACCCTGCCCCTAAAATCCCATGCCCAAGACTTTAATCTGACAATTCCTCCCAACTAAGGGTGATTCAGATACCAGTTCCTTTTTAGCTAACCACCAAACTTCAGTGGTTTGGATAAAAGGGAACCGTGATCTGAGTCATCCAGAGTTAGTATTTGGTTGGCAAAGCCATGCCTGCAGGACTTTCTAAAATCAAAAAACCCCTGCTTGTCTGCCAGAATTACCACAACTTGTCTTGCTTTCAGAAAAAGACTGTCTGCCATGTGATATTTTGACTGATAAATTTAATGTGGTAGTGATTAAACTGTGCATTGTCGGTTTTTTTGTTTTGGTTTTTCTTTTATAGAGAGATCTGCCTGTGAAGAGGCAGCAGCTATTTTTTTTTTCCATAATTGCATCTGTTCCAGAGAGCAGACAGATGTTGGGCAGAAATTCATTATGGTATTCATAAACTCCATTGGGATCTGATGACCTAGTAACATACAGCTACTGTTCCTTGCAAAGTGTTTCAAAGTGTTCTTACTTTGAATGAAGAAATAAATTTGCAGAAGATAGGATGGAAGGGGAAAACTTATAGCAAGGCAGATAGCTGCACAACAGCAAGATACAATAGTTATACAAAACGTGAGAGTTCAATTTATTTCAATAAATTATCTTTATTTTGCAAAATTGCCAGCCAGCCTTTGTGACTGGTATCATTGCAGCAGGCAGACACTGACTCAGTATCCTGATATGAGGCAGAGTCACAGTGAAATACTCAGTGACACAGGAAAGAAAAGAAAAACAGAATAGGAAAAATTCACATGGAGACACAAATTAATAGAAATAGGTTTCACACAGGGAAACAGTTATCTGTCCACTGCACAAAATCACCTCTGAGGATTCAACTGGTGCTGGAACAGAGCCCAAAGACAGGAGTGCAAAACACCATCATTCCAGAGGACACAGCTCCTCTCCCTGGAGTGTTGGTGTGGCTTTTTCAGGGAGAGCAGGGCTGTGTGCTGGGCTGATGGGAAGCTGCAAACTTCCAGTGGCAGCATTTGTTTCCCAGAGAAACCCAAAGGGCTGAACTGAAACAATGCTGTGAAGTCCTGGGTCAGGCAGCCAGGGAGGGTTATCAGGGCTGCAGGGACAGGGCTCCTGCTGCTCCCTGAGCTGGGTGTGGAGACAGCCTGGCACGGCTGCCTTGTCTGGGTACCACTGGAAAGAAAACAAATTCCTGCAAAAGTCCCAGCAAGCAGCATTTGGAGTAATGTATATTTTGTGGGAGATCTGTATTTTAAGTTTTAGCCTTGGGAAATGAGGTGGACATCCTGGCTGGGATTACAGTAGTCGGAGGCACTTTTTCCAGCTTGCCTGTCCACTCAGGAGTCCTTTGGGAAGGAAGCTGTTTGGTCTCATTTTGGATATCCTGTGAAACTGAACTAGCACAGCTGCCAGGAACTGAAAAAAGTTATTTAATTTTTAAAGAGCCGAAAACTACTGTATCTGCTACTGAGTACTGTACGGGAAATTACTGTTTTGGTTTGTTTGTCTGGATTTCTGGTATTTCCAGTTTACTCTGGATAGCAACCCTTTTTCTTGATCCTAATGCAGCAGTGTCTGCGAAGTGGAAATCTAAAGACAGATTCAGGTTTAAATATGACTTTTTGGCCCAGCCTTAATGTGTTTGGAATGAAGTGGGAATTTTCTTTAGTTCAAATAGGAGAAAGCATGAGAAATATTCAGAGCACAGTCCAACAATGCATTGAAAACAACGACATTTTACTGTGATTTCCAAGCACAGTAGGGATGAGTCTTGATTTGAAGTGGATTGGGTTGGTAGTTAGTTTTTTTTCATATTTTTAACTAAATTGGAATGTAAGTGGATGTCCATGGCCTGAAACTTAAAACTTCCCTTCACAGTACAAAACCATTTTGCAGCAGCTGCACTAAGTTATCCTGGTATTTTCCAAGGTGTGACCTGATAAAAGTATTCTCTGCTTTTCTGTGGCCATGAAAAAGTACTCCTAGCATTGTGTGACTGCTGCCAAGCTACCATCCAGACACATCCAGGCTGTATACAAGATAAAGAGTTCTAATGTGTAATTCCAGCCAGCCAAGGGTTGTCCCCTAAAGAAACACTAAGGAGATGTCTAAAATCTCTAGTTCATATAAAAGCCAAAAGTAATGGAGAATTTCATAAAGTATTTTTATTCTGGGAGAAAGGTGCAGGTGTTGGAGCACCATTGATCTGATCAGGTACCTCAGGCATGGGCATAATGCAGGTTCCTTGCAGAAGGGAAGAAAACTTCCAGCAAAATAAATCTCTCAGGGAGTGTTCCAGTGCCAAGCTGTGTCCTTAGAGATCCTGTTCAATGCTGGAACATGTGCTGGGGAGCTGCTGCAGAGAGGAGTCCTGGGAAAGGCTGGCACTCCAGGATGGCTTCCACCCTGAAGCTGGGAGCAGGGGAAGCCAGAAGTTTGAAGAGGGATTTGTCTCCTGCCTGTATGGAAGGGAGCCTGACTTGAGCTTTGGGGTTTCTGAGCTTCATGTTCGATCTGAAAATGCTGGGAAATGCAGAGGGTTGGCTCTGGAATCACAGATGTGGCATGAGCTGCTGAGCCTGGCTGTTCCCACAGCCATGGGAGTGGCAGGGATGTCCATTCCTTAAGCATCATCTGGGTGACTATTTCAATCAGATCATCATACATGTTGGAGTTTTTCTGAATAATTTTTCGGAATTTACAGTTCAGAGAGCGGAGAAATGCTGAAAAGAGTCAGTTTGTCCTTTTCAGGCTAAGCCCCCGGTTTAAGAAGCTGTTTATTTCCTGTAGACCAGAAATCTTGTTCTCTATGAGTTATCTTCTTGTTTATTTCTCTGCCAGCTTCACACCTGTAGCTGAGACCCAGTGTAAACAAAACTAGAGGAAACAAGCCAGCATGTCAATTTGAGCCTCAGCTTTAAACAGTCTCTTCCTTTACCAAGTGTCACATCTGGCAGGAGCAATTACTCTTGGTAGGATTATTGTGGACCCAAAACTCTGTTAGGATGATGACAGAAGAGCTCAGAATTAGCCCAGTACTTCTGGGGTACAATGGCATTTCCTTTGCTGAAACAAAGGAAGTTCTTTCCCCTTCATTCTTGCACTTCCCTTTTAATACAAAACATCCTTTGCATGCACATAGACATTTAAAAGGTTTTTATGTTCGGGTCTGTGGTTGCTGAATTTGGCTTTGGGGTTTTGACTATGGCTGTTGGAGAGGAAAGCTGTACAGATAGCATTTAATTGCCTCTTGTGTTTGTTATGCTTTGGTTGTTTGGCATTTTAAAAATTGAATTTATTATTAAGGGAACCTGTTCACTTTTTATTATCGGTAAGGTGAAGGTGGGTTTATGAACAATTGCACAAATGCACTGAATTTCTGATTCCTGGGAGTTTCTCTGCCACACAGCTTCGTGCAGGAGAGAAAGGTGGGAGAGCCTTGAGCAATAGCACAAGCACGAGGCCTTGGGGGACACCTGGAGCACATTTCTGTGTCTGTAGAACCAGTCAGGAAGCTGGTGAAGAACTCAGGTCTTGTAAATCTGGTTCTGCTGTGTAATGTAGCCTCGTCCTGGTGACATTTGTAGCCTCCACAGACCTGCTGTGAATATTGGTGACAAAAGCAGCTGTTGCTTGTGTTAGACCTGCAAGGCCTTTATGGGGAAATGATGCTCTGCCTTCTTCAGCAGCAAGGCAAAAATTGCTCAGAGCCCTGCCTGCAGTGCTATGAGTGGGGCTGGAGCACCCACAGAAACTCCCAGCAGGGTGCAGGGGGAAGGCAATGAAATGTGGTGGTAAAAGCACATAGCAGGGATAGTGAGACCTGCCTGCAAAAATACTGCAAGCCATGTTATACTTCTAAACACAGATTTTTCCTCTAATTTTTTGGGTAGAGATTTCTGTCAAGTGGAAATTAAATCCTCAAGTTGGAGCACTCACCAGAGGTGATCAAGGCAGGCAGGATTAGTTTTGGCAAAGGATGTAGGAGATGGAGCAGGAGAGAGGGCATGGGGTAGACAACAGTTGGGTGTTTCACACCAGTTCTCACCAGGGAGGCAGGAAGGAAGTGGAAAGTGGCAGGAGACAAAGGACAGCCTGAAGTTTAGAGAGAAGAGATAAATAGGGATTGTGAGAAATAACACTAGTAAAAGCCTAATGATGTATTTATGTAAGGCAGGAAGGCTCAAATGGGGAGCAAAGCTCTGGCTTAGCTTTGACAAAGGTGCCATGAGGGCCAGGATTTTCTAAATGCTGCCCAGGGGAGAGCAGGGGGCTGGGCTGTTGCTGAGTGCAGATTTCTGCTGCATTGTACATCGCTGCATTACATGTTTAGTTCTTCAACCAACTTACACTTTAATGCAGTGATTGGCCTCAACTCTTTAGCAGTGCCTCCCCATGCTGGCCCGCAGGCAGGCAGAGAGCACAAATTCAGGGTCACATTAGCGATAATGTACCCAAAGTGGGCTGTTGTACAAGAATACTTTGAAGCTGAGTGATACATCAGCACTTCTTTCAAGGAAATTGCCAAATGCCTTTATTACAACAGTGCCCCTCGCTGCTGGCACTGCAGCCGTCCTGGTGTGCTAATGGGCACCAAAGACACTTTGACCACTTTGTCTTGATTTTATGGCTGCAACTGTGAAAGTACTGATCGAGAATTTCGCCCCTTTGCTTGCTCTCTGCGAAGAGACAACGCCCTGAGCAGCCTTCGAGAATGTTTATGGACTTCATCTCAGAAATGGGCATTTCCACTGATATTTGTCTCTAAATAGGAGGCCTAAGAATACCCACAAGTCCTTCCAGCCAGCTACCCACGGTTGTACGGCGTGTGCCTGCCGCGGTCCCAATTCCCGGGGGAAGGAGGCGGCGAGGGGCAGCGGTGGCTCTGCCGGGCTGGCGGAGGGGCCGCTGCCAGCTCAGCACCGCGGGGTT